>BCKE01000002.1:47397-183754 GCA_001600495.1 Pilasporangium apinafurcum
AAAATGACTTTCTACTTGCTGTAATTGCAAGATTTAACCTCCCAATTTTACCCATTTCTTAGAAAAAATAATGAAAAAATTAGGTAACTATGAGTGATACTGTATTAATTAGGTAAAGTCCAAGCGGTAGCCATGGCAATGGGGAAGGAGAATAGCGACAGCGTAATGTCGACAGAAGAAGAAGAGGAGGAGGAGGAAGAGACAAAAGAACAAGTACCACAACAGCACAATGGTGATAATGTGGAAGGCGAAAGGTCGGTGAACAGCCGACAATCGTCGTCGCACTCTGGACGAAAGTTCCGCATGGATAAAGTTGCGCGCATCACCGAGAAACGCATGGTGGTGACGATGGATGATCATGAAAGCGAAAAAGGAGGAGAAAAGGATAAGCACGAGTATGATGGTGGTGATGATGAAAGCAGAGATGGAGAAGAAGAAAACGACCATCGGCAGCGGCAGTCACGTGGACAAACAAAGGACAAACACACCAGTAAGCACACAATCACGTTATCTAGTGTATAAATCCTAGTACAGCTGATGATGCGTTTTTGTAGGCAAAATACAGCCGCTTATCACTTCTTCTGCAACGATGCAGTTACTATCTCTGAGCGAGAGTGAGAGTGGATGCTCCAGACAGGAACTACTCATGCGACTGATGGCGGAGGGTGAGCGCGTGCGCCAATTTCTGACAGACCGGGAAGAGGCGATTCAAAGAGAAACACAGCACACCGATCAACTTCACAAAGAATGCAAAGCGCTGAAGGAGATATTGAAAAGGTACAAAGCACGCAAACGCGAACGGAAACGCATTCGTCGACTCATGCATGGGAAACACAACTCTTCTAATGATGATGATGACCCCGACGACCAAGAGAGAGGTAGTCGTCGCCATCGTCGGAAAGGTAGCTCTCGGAAGACACGCAGGCGATTCAAACGCTTCCAAAACGAAATATCATTGCGATTCCAGTTGATGCAGTCCGAAAGCCAGCGCTTTGAGATGCACGTCGAGAAACAGCTTCAGGATCTGCGCCGCGAGTACACTGAGTCCTATTTATTCGCGAATCCGTTCCCAGCAGTTTAATATGAGAGCACTCGTGTTGTGTAGACACATGAAGTATATTTAAATTTTGGTTTTATCCAATGAAAAGTTTCTAAATTTATTTTTCACCAATCCAAACCGTTCCCTCGCGGAGACGAGTGAGTATTCAGACTTGGTGAAGAGCTACACAGAAAAAGTAAAGCTGGTAGCAGAGGAGGCGGAGGTGGCAGCAATTCAGGGATATGATTTGGCCAGACGACGACCGCGATGCATTGTTGGAACAGCAGAAGAAGCGAGAGTATGCGAGAGAGCTGGACCGACAGATTGAGCTGCGCCGAGAGAAGCAGCGTCAAGAACAACGCGAGCTGGAAGAATTCGAGCGCAAGTTTCAACCAGACGAACGGTCTCCGGCGAAATGGTTGATAGAAGGTGGTCATTATGTACCACCGATGCGCTCATTTCCATCTACTAACTCTGCGTCCGCGTCAATAGCGGCGGCGGCGGCGTCGCCGTGGAGAAGAGAAGCGCCGTCGCTATCGCCATCGCGACAGCAATCACATCAACACGAAACTCATGATGACACGCAAGATCATGGAGTGTCAACAGGGGAACAAACTACTGGGTATGGCGGAGATATCTATAGCGGCGCTAACATGAACCACACAGCAGACGGACTCTCGAATCCGAATTCGTTCTCGCGATTTCGTCTCATTGATCAAGACTCGACCACTGATCGTCTGCGGGAGCGCGTGCAACAGATGGAATGGAAACGGTTGCTGGATGAACAAGTGCGAGAAAATGCGCGTATCAAGCAACAAGTAGAAGAAGAACAACGAATAGTTGGATTAGTAGCCGCACAGGAAGAGATGAGATACGCACGCGAACAACAATTGCGAGCACAACGGAAATTAGGCTACCCGACGTATGCTGCAGGAACTCCTAATGGCAGTAACCAGCACGTATCGCTTCCTTCGCCTCCACAAACACAGCAGCACCAATACACTGCATCTGCTGTCTACGACAAGCCAGAACGGTCCGATTTCCGGCAGAGTGTACTCAACATCCCACAGGAAAATACCAACTACCCAGGCGACTATTCCTACAGAAACCTGTATGACGCTACCACTACCCGCCTGCCTCCTCCAGCACCTTCACAACTCAACCATACGAATAATCGTATGGACAATGATACTGCATTCACAAAGAATAACCTGGAGTCACCATCCTATCAAGAATCGCATCGTCACATGCTTCAAGAATATTGGTCGCTTCTGGAAGAAATTCGACGTGAGCGTGAAGAATTGCGACGTGAAAGAGAAGATATTCGCAAGGAGAAAGAAGAACTCCGCTTAGAACGCACCATGCTTCAACTTGAGAGTGAGAAAATGGCTCATTTGGTTGAGTCTCAGCGAAAGCTACAGGAGCAGAACATGGAAACTCTGCATCGTGACCAGGCTGAGCGTCTTCAAATGTCACCATCACGACAATACCCAGACTACGCAAGTCCTCGATCTGTTTTACGCTCGGAAAATATAACACCACAAAACTTTGGATACTCCCAGGTCAGTCAGTTGGAGCGTTCCATGGCTTCCATGGGGCTGGGTGGCAATGGTGCCTCCAGTGTCCGAAGAACACCGCTCTCTACTCGACGTCCTAATCCTGTCGTCATCGACGATTTCGATGTTCCAAGAAATCGCTGGCGACTTCAGCTTTCCGAATCACCACGATACCAACCCCTTCAACAATATCGACCACGACCATACGCAGATGAAGGAAACCAACGACTGGACGAATCGTTAGTCGGAGAAAGTGTGTTTGTTGCCGTTGAGCCGTCTTCGACAACTAATGGCAAGCATGTCAACGCGCGTGGTACCCCTCATCCGACAGAAACATCTTCTCCAATTGCGCGGGACAGGGATACTAGTACATCACAATCCAATAATCCTCTACGTGATAGTCGCGTGATCAAGAGCCGAGGTTTCTATGATATTGAACGAGAACTTAGGTCACCTGCGGCTCGATCGGTTCGGAATCGACAGCCGTTACTTGATGTGGATACGCAATCACCATCAAGAACCACTGCCCGCGGATCTTCTGAAAAACGAGAAACAGTGATGAATCCTTTCCAGGTTTACGAAACGAGCTCAAGTGGATCGCTCTCACCGGTAAAACAACGATACGATCATCCAGAGTTGGATTTATCAAATAATGAGTTATCGCCAAGTGATGATAGCTTTGAAGAAGAAGACGACGCCGACAATGATGATAGTGACAATAATGGCGACATGGACGACTCAGAAGACGACGAACAGCAACAACAAAAGCGAGCATCAGCGGTCAGCACTAAAAGTTTGTTCCAGGTTAAAGTGCTTGTGTAAATCAGCAACCATATTTTAAAACAGCTTTTGACATCGTATCCATATTCAAAATGTAATGTCGCCTTTTTGTCTCACACGTCACAGATTTCCTCAACTGGCCACACACGATGTGTGCCACTCCATTTTCTTGTCCGAACAGCCGCACTGATTGGCTGAATATACCCCAACCAACCAACTGAAGAGCTACAACATCTTGATACGCTGCACAGTAACGATGGCGTTCCAATTCCCTATCGCCAGCGGCAAGAAGAAGCCCGTGCAGGTATTCACATGTCCAGATGAAACGTGGAAAGTTCGAAAGACTGTCGCGACAAAGGTGCGGTTTGTAAATGATGTGGTTTATGGATTTGGGAGAGTAGTGCTTCACTCATTATTGTTGTAATCGCCAGGCCAAGGGAAAAGAAACTCAACCAGAACGCTCGTTACGGGAAGAAATCCGACAAGAATTCGATGAGACTTTCGATTCTGTCAAGGAATTTGGTATGTCGCCGCGTATTTACTGGTACCATAAACCTGGATGATGATAATAATGAATTTCTATTGTGTTTTTATCCTAAAGCCCATGCAAATTTGAAAGGCAAGGAGAAGAAGTTGGCAGAGGCCAAGCGGGTGGAGGCATTAGGTGGAAAAGCCGCTAAGAATCGAAATATGCCGTACCACATTCTGATGGGTATCAAGAAGAAAGCCGTAGTCCGTGAGAAGCGTCAACAAGAACTAAACAAAGAAGCTGATGTGGTGTTGGGCAAACGCAAACCTGGTAGCAGGTCAAAGGGCGAACAGAAACAGAAGAAGAAAGTAGATTATGGTATTCAAGCAACCAAGGGAAGGTTCAAGAAAGGTGTGTTGAATGTTAGTGGATTGTAGATAAATGTACACAAGAGATAGAATGGGTTGTGAGTGAAAAACATATGCATTGACGACTATGATAATGTTTCTCAATGCATCTCGACAAATACCATGACGTTACGGTTCGTTATATCTCAATCCAGTTGTCCATTTCTGATGGGCAAACCGCATCAAATTCGCTGAAGCATTTGCTGCATGACCATGAGATCATCTGTGTTGTAAGCTTTCTCAATCGAGATCAATTTTTCTTTGGTCTGCCCAATCCACTTATTGTGCTGAGTTTTTGCTTTCTTTGTGATTTTGCTGAGCTCTTGGTGCCACTCATCCTTTGCTGTTCGCTGAATCGTCGATTGCATTGCGTGTATATCATCATCAATTTTATTGGCATTTGCATTGGTGCTGTCTATCACTTCATTCAGCGCGTCCTGGCAGTGATGCAGTTGCTCTTCGGATAAGGACACTGCAATTGATGCAGAGGTGTAAATCTTCTCCACAGGGTGGAACGATTGGTCATGATCCAATGACAATGTCTTCCCCGTAACATCCTTCATGATTTCACTGCACGCTTTCTCACACAAATTTGTCATCATGTGCATTCGATACGACTGCTGCGACACAACGATATCGTCCACAAGCTTTTGAAGTTTGTGGAATTGACTGGATTGAACGGCACCAAATGACAGATTTTCTTGATGCATAGGTTCAGATTCGACATCATCGTCAGCAGGAATGACAGTAGGTTCGCAGTTATGTTCTGTGGGCAGAACACACAGTTAGTGGCACACAATTTTCTACATTTTTTAAAGCGAGCATACCATAATTCTTGAACTTCCTTTTCCTAATATGACATTCATTCTCCGACTGTAGTTCTCCATCGGATATTTTGATGGATAGTGAACGATCAGGACTTGGAGCGTTGAGTTCAGTCGATGATGTATCGCTTGGGATAACAGCAGGGCAATTGAGTCCTGCAACAGAGTTTTTTTCCTGGTTTGGCTGATGCGTGGAGAGTGCCATATAACTTGTCCTTGGGTTATCTCTGGAATTCAAATCTTCGCTACTAGTCGTCTGATCATTGGATAACTTGGCATGCTCCTCTCTTGTTTCCTGGGGTTTTCAAAAATATACAACCACCAAAAAATGTTAAGATACAAATGAACTTCAAGTATCCGCGAATATGTTAATTGTATGGAAGATGTAAATCTACCTGAGTATCGGCGGTTGGATCGGACGCGGCAATTTTCTGGATGAGATCTTTGTCCCTTTTGCTGGATGACTTCTTTCCACGTCTCAAATTGTAGTGTAGAGGTTCCACATTTTCTTTTCTTTTCAAAACCGCAGAACCAGAAGGATCCATACATGCCGTTTTGTTCCGCAAACGCAGATTTGGCTGTTTGACCTGAGCTGGGTCAATTGTTGTTGATATAGGAATCGAACGCTGTTTCGAGATGCTTGGTCTCTTTACATACTGTGTTTTCGGTCTATGCTGTGTCGCTTCAACATTATTGTTTGCATCTCGTTCAATACGTTGTGGTATTGTTTCACGACAAACCCGCTGCCGTAACTCAGCGGATTTATACTCAATATTCTTTGTCTTTTTACCCACGTGGCTGCTTTGGTTTACTGGACTCTTCCTTTCAGAATTGACACGAAATGTTTCACTATTGACTACTGCCATTGGTTCCAATTCTTCATCACTTTCACCAATACGTCGTTCTTCCTCATCCTCGTATTCAAACTGTTCCGCTTGTGAACCTTGACTAAAAACGGAATCTGCGCTGGGTTTTGATCTTCGTCGTAATGAAGACATACCTTCCGCTTTGATACTCAAACTCTGTGAAATTTCGGTTTCCTTATTCTTTTGTAAGAGGTGAGCGAGATCGTTGTCGTTGTTCCACTTTGACACCCTTTCTAATCGTTCTAATTTGATTGACTTCGCTTCTGCACCGTGAGTATTGTACAGAGCATCTGAATCCACTTTTCGTGTAAGAATTTCTTTGCAATTAAAGAAGTCCTACAGTATTGAAGTTAGTATGACAATCCATTGTGTCAAATTGCTCATAAATATCGCATACCTTCATTTCGACCCAAAATTGAAACTCCAGAGACGATGTTCGTGCCCACATATCGCTGCCTGTTCCTTCGATAACATCTGCGAGCTGAATGCTATTGGAGATCCGCAATGAGATGATGTTATCCTTGTCGACAGTATCAATTTTTTCAATCTTGTCGAATGGTAACTTTAAGATGCAGTTGAACTTTTCCTCTCCTTTCGACATTAAAAGTTCAGCTTCCAACACTACACCACCAAAATCCAGCCAGTGAACTTCTCCGACATTGATCTGTAGCGTTACATACATCATTAAGGGGTGGCTTACTACCATCATGAAGTGCCAGCTGTACTTTACCTTTTTGCTCTCGGATATGATCTCCAACTTTTCCACCTTGAACGATTTAATAACCCCTACTAGCTGGTTTAATTCATTCAACAACTCTCGCGTGCTTTCCCGGAAGTTCTATGCAAAAGATAACTGCATTAGCTAGCATATCACAATGACATTTGCTTAGTTCATACCTTTGGGGCAATTTGATCCAGAGATTTTGCAATATGGAATGGAAGTGAGTTCACCAGCGTTCCTGCTTGCTTAATCTTCGATCTCTCTTTTGATTTCTTCAAGTGTCGCTGAATTCTGTAGGCTAATTCTAATAGCAACGCTTGATAATGGAAACTCTTCGCGCAGGGAATATTATGAAGTGTCTGCTTCAGTAATGTTGCAGACTTCGTGGTCGTGATAAGCGACGAGCATATTGCATGGATATTAGTCGAGCACATCGACATAAGCACTGTTATAGCTTGAACATGGACACTTCCAGCACAATCGTCACAAACATTGACAATCGTGAGAAGTTCGTTGATATATGCGCAGTAGTTGTGTTTTCCAAAGAATTCCCACTCGAACTAATCACAACAAGTAGGTAACTATCAGCTCACCGAGTAAAGGAATCCCACATTGTAAAAAAAACCAAAGAGATCTCCAACCAGGTCCGAAGCAGCTGTAAGCAACCGTTCAAGCACTCCGATAAATGCTGATCCCACTAATACAAAAGCACGCAATCAAGGAGATCATAATGAATGCCACATCAGTGCTAAGCTCCATAGCTATACCTGCAATTTTCTTTCGTAGCTCAATAATCGTGGCGAGTATAACCTCATCAAGCCCGCTCTTTACAAGTGCCTTCATTGTAATTTCGGAATCCAGGAAGCAACAGCAAACGACACTGCGTCACAGCAAATTGAGAGTTCACACATCATCTTCGCAATTCACTCTTCTATCGTCGAGGTTGCGGCTAGAAATTACCTTAGCAGCGTCGCAATCTATAAGTACATATTAATATACAAATCAATGTGATTAGATTCTTTGATACAACTTTCTCCCTTATCTCCTTCCCGTGAATACGTACATGCCCGAAATTCCTTTTCTTTGCTTCACTGGTAAACAGCTGCATGAATGCATTAATGGCAGCAAGATCCGTTTTCTTGTCAATGGACAAGGAGTTCAACATGGCCGTGTTCCTAGACTTGGCTAGCTGATTAAGAAAATCCCATTTCGCCTTCGGTGCACGCTGAGCATGAAAGCAACGACGGTTGAGCGACATCTTGTAAAAATCCATGTCCTTGCATATCATACCATCACATCAAGCAGCTACTATTGTGCTCATACCTTTAGCACATGTGCCAACCTCTCGCATGCCATCATCGTCTTCGTGCACACGCACCGTTTCTCTCTCTCCTTTTCTGGTCGCTTCCTTCTTTCGCACTTGGATGATCGAATGGGCGAATGCGGGTTTCCTCAAGGACAAAGGGAAACATGTAACTTCAACTAGTGTTTGATTGGATATATTTAAATTTATTTTGACCAATAATATATCGTAATGGTGTTTGTCATGCAGAAAAGATCGCGAAAGTGTGATGAGCCATTCCACCAACTGATATGACCGAACCTGACCGAGACAAAAGTACGTGTCCTTGATACTTGATGGCTGTGGATAGAAGGCGATATCTTTCTGACTGCTCATTGTTGATGGTACTTAGCTTTTGCATTTTTCGATGCCGCCCGCATGAGTGGCTACGTGCAACCAAAGTCTGGTAAGCAGCAACTTGAACAATTTGGAAACTGCGTCTGCTCATTGCGTGCATCCCCATTGCTAGCAGACTCGAGTGATTTTCCCATTCTGACAACTCAAAGCGAAAATCTGTTCGCCGATTTCAGTGATGACGATGACGACAAGTGAAGCCATAATGTGACATCTTTCCACCACGACATATACTCTGAAAGTCATATCCTATTATGCTTGCAGGGAAAATGATGCAGATTGGTACCGACAATTGAAAGACTTTACTGCACAGGAGCATGACGAGCACAACATAAAGAAAAAATGGCCAACACATTCCATCGAAACAAATCAGCAGTTGTTCTTGCCTTCCAACACTGACGAGCAGGTATGCTTTCCCAATACATGTATACCAAGCGTTCCGTATATCAGATCTAAATGTTGGCAACATATTCCTTTGCTCGTTTGTCTAGAAATCTGATCCCGCCTACTTTACTGAGCGAAAAAAAACGCCTGCAGAAATTCAACTGAATCGACTGCTGTACGTCCCCCGTGCAAGCTGTCTTGCTTCGTTCAAATCACTATCGATTAATCTGACAGTAAAATTGCCTGCAAAACAGCGATGACTACATGCTTGGTAGGAAGGGGGAACAAATCATGAAGCAGATGGAAGAGATGACGTTAGACTTGGGCGATGAAAAACTTGAAAGCACGAACAGAGTTTGGAAGCAGGCAACCATTGATGCTAAGAGTTCATTTTCTCACGACGTACGTTCATTTGTTTTGACGTACACATGCACGATCATAATTGTGCATGCCTACTCACGTTGGGTATTATGGCGACAGGAGCATCGTGGTATGACCACCAGCGACTTAGATCCTAATGATCTGACTTCGATGGAAGATTTCGAGAAATACATTGCAAACAATTAGTCGGACTTGTACATGTTGAACTAATGTTCATCACAAATTAAATACTAGCGAGTCGTACCAGACGCGACTCGACATGCCAAGGTCATTTACTATACTACTACATTGGGCGAACAGTTGAATGGTACCTATTCCTTGTGATACCTTCATACCCATTCATAGTGCGTTGTCTGTGCCGATGAGCGAGAGCGATTACGATGCACAACTTTTTGCTTCCGAATCCACTGTCGGAATCCAAATGTCCCTTCTGCCCCGATTGATTCGCGGACTTCGTTCTCGATATCAAGATCACCAACGGGGACTAGCGAATGATTACTCAAAGGAGCTGCACCAGCTTCACGCGGCTCCAACTTTAGCGACCGATTGTATCGGCTCTCTTCGCTGTCATATGGAAGGGATACGTGCAGCATTTTCTGTGAACCAATTTAATGCGCAAACGACGTCAGTTTGAATAGAACGGATACTTTCAACAAAATGTGTATACTCACATTAATTTCTTCGTCGAAATCGAGGGCGTATGGCACAGATTTACGGTGAAGAATTTCCACAACCAATTCGCCCATTTTGCGCAGCCTATTCGCATTTACCAGTCCTGGTTTGTCAAAAACTGGAAGTTCATTCAATCCCACGAAGTTCTACATAGAATAGCAAACAATGCTTCAGGATCTGCGCGCTCATCCCAAAGGTTTAGTGAATATCAAACTCAGTACCTGAAGATATAAGCCCAAATATGGCATGCTTGGATTGGTCGTTTCTTTCATCAGACGATTCATCTCTCGACAGCCTTTGTCGGACAGAAATTGCATCTCGTTAAGTAACTTCTTTGATGCTGCATTCAGCTGTTATTATCATACAAACGACAGGATTAGAGTCGTAGCAAAAGTTGGAGGACTTCAAGAGTAAAGACGTACGCAATGAATCGTCCGACGAAGACGTTGTACGGCAGTTGATTGCAATCCATATAGAATAGCAGCCAGGGTGTCATAATTGTGCAAAGTCGCGCACTGCTCTGCAACCTGAAAGAATGCAAGCATTTGTTTATTGTGTCAATGCACAATACAATTCATCCGTCACATGGACTTACCAATAAGAAAAACGTAATAGTTTCAGCACGCTCTTCGGGGGTATCTTGAACCAAAACGCTATTGATCACATAAGCAGAGAGCTACATAAAGCAAACATGTTAGCACAATCCTCTTTACACCCCGAAATACAAGTGCAACATACGTGCTGAAACCACCGCTTCGCACAAAAGAATTGCGGTGTGGGAGTTCGATTCTTGTTGGGAACAAAATCTTCCACTATGTGAATCACAGTTGTGAGTATTATTCTGTAAATTATCAAAGAAAAAGTTGCAATGACGTGGCAACAGACCTGGAATACTGCAAAAGATCGCGTGAGTCACCAGGGTGCAGTGCATAGCCAACTGAACTGGGTCCACAGCACTAAACGCATCAGGAATGAGTTAGATCACATATCCAGGTGAAAGATACAAAAGACAGTTTGTACTTACATATGAAGCTTCGTCGGGAATGCCGACGTTTCCTTCAGCTTTTCTGTGTTTGTATCATACATTCTTTCCATCATTTTTGAGGTCGAATTGTACAGCTTCAGACAGCTTTCGCTTCCACACAGAGAGAAAAATGATCGATAGAGAGCTTTATATTCCTCAACCAACACGATCAATTTTTCCTTGTCCAGATTTATGGAGCGTTGAATAATTCCATAAACGTGCTCAAGCACGTCGCTCTTGTCTGTGAGTGTTTGGTACTTAAACAGTAGCATCGGAATTATAAGACGAATGATCCCACGAGCTATGAGAACAACTTCATATTAGTGAGTTCAACTACAACATGAAGAATCGATGCCAGATCTTACCGTGTTGTTTGCTCTTGGCGGACTGATTTATACGATTAAGCACGTCGTTCACGTTCGAAAATGATTCGAAAAACAAAGTAAATGACATGATATCCGCCAAATCAACGGTCACTCCGTGGACCAACGCCTCGGTCAGCTCGTCTAGGGTGAAAGAACGAGTGTTTAAGGATCCTCTATATGCTTTCTTGTTTTCCACGTTCCAAGAGTCATGGGACTTCTGATCAATCAAATATCCAATATCCGTCTTTGTTGTGCATCCGTGGCCGTAATCCTTGACTGAGCAGCCGAAAATGTCATGATCTTCAGAATCGTCAGGTTGGTCCGCAAAACTCATTTTTCTAACCAGACGAGACATTCTCGTATCACTTGAAATGTTCGCTAAGTGAAAAATATGTCGTCCAAACATATCACGTTTCTCCAGTTCACAACCAGCGCATGTTAAAATTTCAAGGCACAGTAGTATTCGATCCCGGTCGACATAGTTTGGTCCTATAGCAAGCAAACCGGCAGCCGGCGTTTGTCCATATCGGTTCTGGATATTCACATCGGCACCCGATTTAAGCAACCGAAGGATAATCTCGGATTCACCGATAGATGCAGCTAAATGAAGACTTGTGTTTCCATCCAATGTCAATGCGTTTGGATTCGCTCCTTTGGATAGACACAGGTCAACGAGATCCAAATCTCTTTGCTGAACGGAAAACTCTAAAGCCGAGAAACTATTATTCCATGCCACACGATGAATGTCTGCTCCAAGTGCCAACAATGCCACTGCTCCCTCTACAGATCCTCGCATGCACATAGTCATCAAAGGTGTGAGTCCTTGTCGATCAGTCGCGTCAATATCTGCTCCAGCTTCAACCAGTTTCTTGACAATTTGAGATAATACCAACGAATCTCGCAACAAATGCAATGGAGTTTTGCCTTTCTGGTTGCGAACATTAGCATTGGCACCCAGTTTTAGCAGGTGCTTCACCGTCTCAATCTGTCCACTGTGTACTGCCGCATGAAGAGCCGACCCCTTGCTGGATGGTGGCTTAAACCCGAAAACTTGCTTGCCGCGAGCTTTACCCCATGAGCATAATTCGTTAATATCCACATTGCATCCTTGCAGCCACGCCACAGAGTCCGTGTCACCTCGGCTACCTGCCAAACACAGGAGGTACTGGAACATCTCCACATCCAGAGACAATAGCTGGTAATAGTAGAATTCAGTCATAAACGTCAATCGTTTTGGAAGAGATGCGGTGCGTAAACGCTGACAAATTTCTTGGAAAGGCATAAGGACGACTGGTTCGTCATTAATCGCAATCAAAGAGAGTCCGGGTATGATAGCGCTGCTCATCGCGGCCTGAGACAGCTTTCGAATGCTGTATACGATAGCACCGCGTCCGTTTCCATCTGTAGTAAATTGAATTCCAATTTCCTTCGTCGAGATCGAGACTACAACGCGCGATGCTGCTAGTGTCATCCGGTCGAACTGATAGTTTTCATCACCGATTTCGTAGCACTCAATCCATTTAATTGCATCACAAAACGCACGGACAACACTAGTCTTGTTTTGACAGGCTGGATGATCGGTGTATACTACTTGAAGCAGCAGACACACGAGGGGAATGTCATCCAAAGAAGACATCGTCAACACGTACCGAAAAATAGCAGATATCGCTACATCCGCAACTTCAAACAATGGACCATGATACCGAGCAATTGTCTCAACAATTTCTGTGCCAGCAGCGACGATAACTTCAAGTTTATGGGTCGGTAGCGACACACAGTCAAGCGAATTCACGATTTCGACAATTAGCTGCCAGTTCGAAACCACCGCCAAATCATCCGGAATGCCAAATTCTTTCTGTGACTTCAATGCTAAAACTTTGCGATTCTTCAACGTTTTCGTTCTCGCATTGCGAAGTGCTTGGGACTCTAGACTGGAATAGGCATCTGATTGCACGGGAATAAATATTCGATCCTCTACGTGTCGACGAATGAACCGCACCAGTTCGTTTCCTGGTAGCATCTCGATTTCCATATCTTTGCATAGTTCCAAGTGGTGACGATCAATGACAACCTCCTCCAGTTCGTTGATGAACCGATTGATCGACGAGAATGAATGAGCGTGTGTGGATGCTTTAAAGACAGTGACTAGCTCGACAACAGCGCGATCAGTGACGAAAATTTTGTTCATGTGCCGTGTCACCGAGTTGGACGCTGCTTTCTCTTCATTGACTGTCAAGTCCAGCTCAAAACATGGCGCCGGGGTCACCCGCACTGATCGTAAGGCAGAAACCCACAATTCCGCTTCAAACTGGCTGCAGCAATGGCAGAGCAGCCGGTAAAACCCTTTTTCGATTTGGAAGACGTACGGTTTGCCTATTTTCCGGATATCCTTGTGCTGGATTGACACGATACCGTCGTTCAAGCGTACACAGCCTTTGATTTTCTTTCTACCCTTACTTTTATAGTACGCAAACGTGCCATCAGGAAACAATACAAAAAAGCGCGACTTCCAGCTTTTCCTATACATACCATCCCACATGCATGACATGTGTCATTTCATCATCCAAGCATTCATGTATTGACTCTCTGTACTACAAGCATACATACCGAAAGTGTCCTTGTTTGGTCAACCAGCCCATTTTGACAAAATTCCCTAATTGAAGTTGCGCCGCATAGAAATCGTCGTTCATCAACGGATCCGAGCCATGCCGTACGAACCGAAAGTTCCGTTCACGCTCCAGTATCGACTCTCTGCTCACCGAGAACCGTGAGTCGTCGCTCGAGTCCGTGCAGGAGCTCTTCCGCGATAACTCGTGGCGTGAAGATGGCCGTCCACTAGGGATGGCGGCCAACATGACGTCCGTCGGAAGTGTTGGCTGAAAGCAGGCGTCGTCCGCGTCAAAATTTAATTCTTCTTCCAGGTCGCGGTCAGATTTCGTACTACTTGTACTGCTGTTGAATGAGAGCCGCGCCGGCAGGTCCCACAATTGCAGAAGAAGGTTCTTCCCACTCGCCACGGTGTTCCTGTTTCTGCTGCTCCGGCGAGCCGCCATAATTGTAATCGTGAGTGAAACAAACTATGGATGTTGAATCAACCAGAAAGGAAGAAAAAAAAGCAAAAAAAAGGTACGCACCCTATCGATTTTTGTTGGTTTGCTGGATTCGTACCTATCTTTCCAATTTACACCTGCATTCAGTATAGGCTTCGTCCCCTTATCCCGATCACTACGCTCTTCCTTCCAAAACTTGTGCTGAAAATACACTTAATTCAATTGCAAGAAGAGGTTACATCTGTTACAAGAAACGGTGATAATGGCTACGTTTTCCCTACACTTTTAAAGTCTCGCATAGACAGATGGGTTGCAATGGGTGCTGGGACATGTTCAATCGACCTTCTTTTGTGATATTACGATTATTTTTCCTTTTGGATGAACTTGAAGATTTGATTGGAATTTTTGAGTCTGGGGTAGGTTCACAAAACTCAATTGCTGATTTTCTTCTGATAGTCTCTTTAGATGGCGCGCCGTGATTTTGAACCATACGTTTCCGATTCACGGCTGTTTGTGATGAGGTAACGCAAGTGCTGTTTCAAAGCATGTGCAAAAGAATTCAGTCGTTTTTGAACCATCGTTTGTGTGTACATACCATTCGAATATCATCAGCACACAATGTCGAAATTGTTTCTTGGGTGACGCATCGTCACTTGCAACGTACATTTTTTTTTATTTGTAGGAGCATGAGTATTAGCATACTACATACTATAATTAGTTGTGAAGGACCTTCGAATATCGGTAAAAGATCAGATGACGAAGAAAAATTGGCGACCGGGATAGGATTCAATGTCTATTAGATGGGTGGCAAAAAACGATGATGTCGCCGCCTCATTCATCACAATGGTCTGAACTAAGATCTACCTATTCTGATAGAGGCGCCCGCAGCTGCTGGAAGAGTTAAATCACCTTAACCTCTGTCTCCCATTTCTCCTACTTGTAGGATACATTTTGGCGTGTTTTTTAAAACGAACAGATCCCTATCGATAGAAGCAGAAACTTATTTCCAATTCTCCACAATGACCTCTTTTCTCCGCTATCCTTCTTTTCAAGAACAGATGCGAGACGATGACAATGCATGCCTGAGGACATCGAGTGCGTGGAAAATTAGTGATTGTCCAGAAAGCGTGACGCGGTATTATCGATGTGAAAGGAAGGCAAAGATCACACTAGAGACATTTTTCTCAAGAATGAGCATTTATTCATCGTGTCCAGGTGTCATAGATGCCTACTCCATGGTCGTCTAGTCTTAATTAGCTTTTGCTGGTTCAATCGGACCCAAACAAAAAACAGGAGATCCTGTCTAAGGTACTTTCGTATCTCACATGATCTCTGAGGTTCAGGGCGCAGCAATTTAACACATTTCGAATTGGATTTTTTTTCTTTGTTCAATTAAAACACAAAAGCGTGTGTGTTTTTACTAGGTCATCAATGCTACAAAACTAACATGACCCTCTCGTTAGAGCGGCTCGGGAATGGCGCGGCGTATGTCGTTCATGATGAAGTCACCGGAACAACATTATTATTAGGGTGTGGAGAAGCAAAAGAAGCATTCGGCAGTGGGGCAGATGGGAAAACTTCCACTGATGACGGCAGCGGTTACGATAGTACTGGGAGCAGTGGGGACGTAGCGATGGGCAGTGTGATCCCACCGAATGTACGGCAATATACTCGCGAATTAAAGGAACTCATGCGGCGTGAAGGCGAGACGGCTCTGAGCGCAGTATTGATCCCAGATTACCGGCCAGAGGCGTGCTATATGTTGCCGTTTCTAACTGAAAAATGTAAACCGAGTGGTACATCTCAGCAACAACCTGAACCCGCTATTTATCTCACGCATGCTACCCGCGCGATTGCACCACATTTGCTGACGGAATACTGGTATGATCGACATTTATCTTTTTTCAACAATATGTATGTAAGAGAAATACCAATGTTATGGGCGGATGTAGGACTGGATTCTATGGCAAGGGCAAGGAGAAATTGGCTCTGTTTGATGGCTCCGATATCCAGACAGCGTTTCGGAAAACTACCGCCGTTGCTCTGAAAGCGTGCATCACCGTCTCGGATCACCTGAAAATAACTGCGTACCATGCTGGTCACGTAGCTGGTGGATGTGCGTTTTTTATCGAGATTGGGGCAACAACGATTCTGTATGCCAACGACTTCAATTTGAGTGGCAGTCGTGTGCTTATGCCGGCACAGATTCCCCGTCTTGACCCGTGTGCATTAATCACAAGCAGTTCGTTTGCTGTACCGGTGTCGGAGACAAAGACAAATATGGAACGAGACTTGATGAAGGTTGTGCTTGAGTGCTTAAGCTCCAATGGGAAAGTGGTCATCCCTGTCTATCGACTGGGATTCTTCCACGAGCTTGCCACTATTTTGTTGGATTACTGGAAGCAAATGAACTTTTCATTCCCGATTTATCTATCCGATGAAGCCATGGAGTATCCTAGTCGGTTCACACCTTTGCTACGGAAGACCTGCACGGATACCTTCAAAGAAATTCTGAAAGAACGTCGAGCAAAACCTTCGAATTTCTATCCGGAGCTGCAAAAGTTTGATTGGAAACGTCTGCAACAGCCCGGTCCGTTTGTGCTTTTCTCTGGTCCTGCAAACATCTCACAAGGTGATTCTTTTCGCGCAGTCAAGTCTATTGCTAGCGATCCCAAGAATCTTATTGTCCTCTCGGAGCATTGCACTCCCGGTACAGTGAACTACATGCTGTATGCTGACCCACAGCACAAGGATATAAGTAAAAAGCTTGGCGTTACTGTATCGTGTGGGGTACATTACTTGCCGTGTGGCGACGAAGTGGATGCAAAGAGCATTGTAGAATTGGCGATGCGAGTGGCACCACGTCAGGTGCTGTTGGATTACGTTATCCCAGAGGACATGGAATTAATTAAAACGCATCTTCGGACACACCTTCAGCACGACCCAGAGATTGATAATGTTATAGTGAACGAGATCGCTCCGGTAGGAGCAACAGCTATTCAACCTTCACGCGATCTCCCCTTACGGATTCACAAGTCTATGTTTAATAATCCATCAGAGGTGCAAGGGATGCTGATCGCCGAAGCAAAGCGAAAACTAATGCTAGTGACGACCTCCAATGGTGCAAGGCGATTGAAAAAGAAGCGACACTTGTTAAATTTTACGTACATGTGGAAAAAAGCACCTGAACCTTCCACCCATGTGAAGAAGAGGAGTTCCCGTGCTCCATCATCTGCATTGTCCTTTCTTTTGTCTGGGCCGGCGGAGTCAGCGGATGAAGATGAACCAGAACAGCAACCTCAAGCCAACGTAGATGAACTTCTTCGAACACTCAATGAGAGTTTAAGTCTGTGGATCCGTGACATTGCTGTGGAGAAAATTGATCGTTGGCTTAAAATGCGCTCGGTGGGGATATCGGTGTCTCCAGAATGGGAAGTGTTTATGGAGTGGTCCTACGAAGATGAAGAGCTTGCTGGTCGGATTCTTGGAATTGCGAAGCAAGTTATAAACAGTGAGTACGCGAAGCAGCTAGATTAATATCGATCTAAGTTATGTAGCAGTAGTCGCTTTGGCTCTATAGAACTGTACAAGTTGGGAATACAGTTGCCCAAATGAGTGAGACAGTGTTGGCGGCTGTACTCGCTGCTGAATCCATGCAGGTAATTGTTTCCGAACTACTGGATTCGAGTACCGATGGTCAATGAGGAGAATCGTGGAGTAATCGTTTTGATGGCGAATGGATCTCCCTAATAAGTATCACAGATCGTTCATGTTAAACTTTCAAGGATATTACAAACCAAAAATTATGTGAACTTACCGATGGACTGATTCACCGCCTTCATACAAAGGCTTTCATAAAATCTTCGACCTGTACCAGGGTTTGTTTTGTCGAGGAATGACATCTTTTCCATTAGCTCTGGGTCCCGTGCATTTGGATAGGGCATTCCAACCATCACGATGCATCTCGCCAACTCATCACTGAAATTGATTCCTTCTGACATCTTCCCTCCCACAACACTTAGGAGCATTGCACCTCCTCCTCTTTTATTAGCGAAATTACCTTCATGATCACGTGACACAGAACAAGCTGCAGAGTATTGGGCAAGAACACTGGCGAGTTCATCTGATTGTTTTGGCTCACGGAAAATTGGTTTCTTGGAATCAATCTCGTCGAATACTTTTGTAGTTTGCCAGTGCTTCACCGTGCTTTCTTCAAATCGGTACGACGGGAAAAACACAACAATGCCGCCTGGAACAACCCGGGATAGATTGAGAAGAATTCTGCCAAGTTCATCGAGAGCTTCCTTGTCGTTACGACGAGAATACGTAAATTCTAGATGCTTCTTCGTTGGACCTGAGGAGAGACTAAATCCCAAGAGATTCTCTGGTGGGATCACGTGACCGCAGGAGAACAGGTCCATTTGGTGATTTGGAACGAAAGAAAATAGTTGGTCGATGACTTGAGAGACCTACATTGTCCATATAAAAAGAAGATCAAGTGAGAGTCTGTGAGCAACGGCCAATGAAGCAAACCTTTAACAATACTCACAGGTTCCATTGTCCCACCAGCTAAAATAACGCTTCTTGCTTTGTCAACAATTTCCTGGAAGTGGGTCGCTGGATTAAGCAAGATGAACTTTATCACAGCCTCAATGCCTTCTCTGGGCTGTCAAAACACAATAACATTGCGTTAGTTAAATAAATCATACATAGCATCCATATAAGCGAGAATATACATTTTGAGGTTGAGCAAGGATTCGACCATCTCCACCAGCGCTAGTGAGGGCCTTCAAAAATGCTTCAATGACTCGAAGTGGAGAAATATGACGACTCTCAAAACTGTCTTCATCTTGATCTGCGGTCATTATACTTGTTGAACCATTTTGAGTGGTATCTATAGAATCACTTGCCTCTGCATCAACAAACCCCATCAGTTTTTTTGGCAAATCACTTTCTTGAAGATATTGCAATATTTTGAACATATTAAAGTGGTCGATTCGCGCTGTAAACAGGAAATCGTTAATCGTCATCATCTTTGCGCCATTGGTATCGTCATCTTGGCCATTATTGTTATCATTAGTCTTCTCCACGCGTGTATTTTTGCCCATCTGACGCAAAAATTTGGTCAAACACTCCAAAATAGAGAGTAATTGCTTGATATAAAAGGAATTCTTCCCCTTGAGTCGCTTGTCATATCTCTTGAAATACGACCAAAGATTTCTTCGAGCCACCACCAACTGTTTGCTGCTAACTTGGACGTTGTAGGTGTTGTTTATAGCCTCAATAATGTTATGTGCTTCATCAAAAATAACAATATTTCCCTCTAGATCGATCCCCATCGATTCTCTTGTATCCTTGCTTAGTACCATCGAATACGGCATTGCCACGAGCTGAGCCAACGGAATGCTTTCACGAGCGCCGTAATATGAACAAATTGACATTTCTTCGCCAAGCTGATGAAGATCTTCTATATCATGCACATGCGCCTGTCAAAGTACAATAGTCAGAGATAGTTAGTTTGTCACGGAGATGTACGGATTTACCGACATGTTTTTGTTATACCTACCAGCGCATAGTCTTTGTAATGACCCAACAGTTCCTTGTCGTAGTAGGGGCATTTTCCCACGCTTTTCTTCTTTGTCTTGGATTTGGTTCCTTGCAGCATGTCCAAGCACTTGTCTGTCATTTTCAAGTCTGAGCGCAAGCTGGTGACAGCAGGATTTGTGCATAAATTTTTTCGCGCACCCAGCGAAATAACGCGAAGGTTTTCACCAAAGACGGTTTTATTGATTTCGCGAATAAATTGCGAGATCTGTGAATGCGTACGACTGCAATAAATAATCTTTATCACACCAAAGTTGGGTTTCTCCACCAAACCACGATGGTAAAGGTACCCACGCGAGGATGTGGATAACGTTGGTGACGGATGTTCAGTGTCGCTATCGGATTCATTTTGCTGACCGACGCGGTCACTGTCGTATGCATCCACCAAGTGCTCTTCTCCATCATCTCCCATCACACCAGTAGACCCAGTCAAGGCTGCGGACATCCTCTTGTCATCCTCCTTCTTCTTACTACCAGTCGAAGATTGGTATCTCTTCCGCTCGTGATGATTATACGCAATGCCAATCTTGCGTTTTTTGGTTTGCGCATCACTAGGTTTTTCGCGAATCGCATAGACACCTTGTAGTGCTTCTTTTGCCTTTGCTTGCTGATCCTTGCCTTCTCGTTGCGTGTGTTCATCTGCAAACGCTGCCAACCAACTGGGTTCCTCACTTTTTTGCTCCACTTTCTTCTCTTTTTCGTTGTCATCGGCTCCAGACTCCGCCGACTGCGCAGTAAGAAGTAGCCCATATTCATCTGTATTCTTAACCAACCAAGACAATGCACCACATATCAGACTGATCGATTTTCCCTGCAACAAACCATTGATGATGTCAATGCGATGCTCATCAAAACCAAGATGGACGGTTACCATAGAAGCGTAACCTTACCGTTCCGGTTGGACTCTCAAAGATTCCAACATGTTGATTGTCAATTGTCTTCCATATCTGTCGCATTAACGCCAGCTGGATGTCGTACGGCTCATACGGGAACGAGAAAAAAGCTCGATCTTGGGTTGTCTTCTCGTCCGTGTTGTCCACCACCTCCGCATCCGGCGCCATGGTTGCCATTTTGAGCGTCAACACCAATATATGTGTCAGACATCTCGATTAAGTACGTATTCGCGGAATGAATGTATCGATGTTTCCCTTTGCGATCCGCAAGCAGCATCATAGCCATCATTTGCGCGCAGGCGTTTAGTTGCAGATCCAGGAAGGAGCTATACGCGAATCTGCTTCTCGCTTGGCAGATGAATGGGAACATTTATCTACTTGCTAATTGACTGCGCTGGTGTTGACCTACCTGCTTGCGTCAACTCATTCATGCGAAAGTGAAACGTCGCGGCCGTTCGGGGCAGCTGGCAAACTTTGGGAGTTATTTGGGCGCTTATGTGAGAGGGTATTGAGGAAAACATCACGGCGAGGAAGATGTCCACTGCATCGCTTTCAAGTTCGTCGAAGGGTGGCGATGATTTACGCCGCTCTCGCCACCAGCCGTCATCGCGTGAGGCGATATTGCAGGCGTACAAAGTGGGACATCGGGTAAGGCATATTGGTGTTTTAGTACGCAATAAACAACAGTGCTGATATTTGTTGTTTTGTTTTATTTCTTCAAATATTGCTTGATGGAAATACTACAGGAATCAAGAGAGTCTAAGAAACAGCATCACAAGGTTGTGATTATTGAAAACGTGCGCAAACGACCTCATCTCGTGCTCAAACGGCAGACAACAGCTCCTCATATTTATCCATATCAGCACACAAAGAAAGTTCATCATACAAAGCATGCTGAGCATGAAGAAGAATCGCTCCACAACTACTTCAAGAAAATGCTGCTTAGTCATTTCCAGCGACAACATTCAGATCGTCCGGAGGGTTGGGCCGCAGCGAAGATCAATCGTGCCATTCAGAAGTACCATATGATTCAGGTGTTTCATGCAAATCGACTACCCCAGTATCTTCGTCAACAGGGCAAAAAGCTATTTGATGAGTGCTGCAAGTGCCGCCCACTCGCACATGGACCTACGATGTCTGAGGATGGTGTACTACAGCTTGCTGGTCCAAACTTACCGAGAATTCTGAGAATATTACGCAACAAAAAGAACATCGGTATTGACTTGCTTCAGCCGTATGGAATAGCCCAGTGCGTAAGCTACTTATCCTACCGTTCTATCTTCTACTATGCGTGTGTAGTTTTATGTCTGGCATTTGTCTATATTCTATGTGAATGTGAATACAGATTGACCATGCTTCACGTTGCAGCTCAGCGCGGATACACGGAGTTAGTGCGCGAACTAATGGTACATTGGATAATGCATCCGATGGAGTCTCCATATCAGAGCTATAGTTTCATGCTATTACGGCAATTGCTGGAGCTCGTCCAGCAATTGCGACAGATGAAAGCGCTGATTAGTGAATCGAATCTGGAGCTGCGGAATTTGGTTCAGAAAATTGGCGTCCCATTTGCTCATTTTTCAGACGCAATGGAAAAGCTGTACGACGATGCAATTACACTGCAAGATTTGATTCGGATTTGCGGACATCCGCTGGTGCTAACAGTAGATGCTGTGGGAAACACACCGCTGCATTACGCAGCTGAAGGAGGATATGTTGCGATGTGTCAATTACTAATAGAGAACGGCGCATCCATTAATGCACAAAATAATTCAGGGGAAACACCGTAAGTATATATGAAGTAGTGTTTTATGCGTCAGTAGGGGTCATGAATCATTGGACTTGCGCTCATTTTATGTGTGTGGCATGACAGGCTCCACTTCGCAATATCGAGCATGCATCAAGATGTATGCACGTTTCTCGTGAGAAACAAAGCCGATGTTCGAATCTCTCGGTATGTTCCACTTACGCTCCTTAATGGTGTGACTCTGCGAGGTACGTTTGTGGATTCTCCAGAAAGTCACGCTATTTGCAAAGTTATGCCCATATTTCAATCACGTTCCAATGCGTTGGTAAACGCATTAGTCCCGGAAAGCCCAACTCGACTCAAGAGATGGTTTGGTAAAAGAATGAATCATCACCAAAACCAAGGGGTTTCAAATACGAAAAAACACAACTCTGCTACGGTTGCTCCAGACACAAATCTGCTCAGCGCTTCTCAATTCAAAACTGGGCAAGATACTAAGAGCACCGGTCCAGATGCCAGCCAGATAGGGTGGTCACCACATTCAAACAATAGCACAGGAGAAGAAGGAGTCTATACTCGAGTTGAGTCACTTGCCTCATCACCAATATTTCGAGATCGAAACCCACGCGATGCAGTGTATTTTCGCACCGCACCAGGGAATTCACTTATAAAGCCCAATGTGCTGTGTGTATTCTTAGTCGGCGATCACGTTTCTGTGTTCGAAATGATGAAATCACGTGACCTGCACCACAAGGGTAAATTGTTCCATCTGTTGATTCAAAAGCTTCCCAGTGTAGCCGTTATAGCGATGGATTTGTTTCGAACACCGTTGTTTCGATGCAGTATATTACGTCGCGTGCGCGAGTATCATCAGCGCTGGATCGTGGATAACAAGCTGACAACAACACGAGAAAAGCGCAACGCCCTGATACTATTGATGAAAGAGCAGCGAGCTGGAATGGAGGCCAAAATTCAACGTCGAAATCGCAGACAGGCGAGAGCATTAGCTTCGCTTTATCGCTTATGTTGGTTGCCGCTGAAGAAAATATGGAAAATTCTTCGCCATGTAAAGAGAATGTTAAGTGTGAAAAGCGTCTTTGCTGCGACTGAACCTGAAACATCACATAAGGATAGTGTCATTTGTGAACCCAAGGGAATTCTATATGAGTACGTCTACGACCATGCCGAGTTTCGCGGAGGCTTGAGTCCGACGTTGTCGTTAATACTTCAGGTATTGAATTGGATTGTGAAGTTCTATATACCTCTCGTTGCTACTGTGAGCCTCATTATTGTTGTTAATTTACTGGATAGACAGAATGCAAGGAAATTCTATCCCATCCGTGGGTGAGCCAGCTCATGGACCACAAGTAAGGGTGCAATGTTGATAACCCGGGACGCGCATACATATTAAAATCTGTTTATTTGGCTAGGTGGAATTCATTTGCTCGACAAAAGTTTAGATCCGAATTTCACCTCTACTTTGTCTATTTCATCTCGGTGTTTATTGCCACGTAAGTCTAACTGAAGCTCATGTCAATCGTTGAAGTTCGATAAGACATGATCAATAACGGATGGAATAATTACTGCTTCTCATTAACCTCCATTGTATAGGTATTTACATGTTGGTGACACTCTCGTTGGGATGCCGTCTGGTGGTTACAGAGCTAACATCTTTACGAAAGAAGCAACACCGCTCGAATACCTCCGGGATTCCGCTCGCATTCTTTATTCTTCCATCAATGCTCACTATACATACGAAGAGGTTCGTTAGGCACTCGTTTTAGCTGTTGATGATTACTGCTGTGGAAGTCAGATTAAAATCGTTGACTATTTTGTCGTGAAGTTTCGATCATACAGGGAAAGTGGAAGCCTGCGGGCATATCTTGAAGATGGTTGGAATTGGTTTGATCTACTTCAAATTTCATGTGTATGGGCTCTGCTTGCTACCGATATTATAAGCACTTTCGCTTCCCAATGTAAATCTGTTCAGTATATTGTTTTCTCTACAATACAGTTTTTACTAACATGGAGTTGCCATTATTGTCCAGGGCTGGCAATAGAAGATTTTACGCTGTTTGTACATCAAGAATCTCTGTATAACGTGGAAATGTGGCGAGTATACAATTTACGCACGACATTAATGAGCATCGTGGGGCCACAAATTTTTATTAAATGGATCCAATTTGCTCGTGGAACCCAAGTTCTGGGACCTTTTGTTCGAATGATTTTCAAGGTACACTACATACACGTCTTTTGATTGCTCATTTGATTGCTTCTAACTCTTGGCCTAATGCAGATGTTTGGAGATATCATTGTGTTTCTATTAGTGTTCGGTGTTTTCCTATGCGGTTTCGCGTTTGCCTTCTTTATCCTTCAGGTAAAACAGTAAGTTGAATTATTCGGCTATTTTTTCAAGTATCTAATGCTTTTTTTGCTCTGTTCACAGCTTGAAGGTTGCAAGACTTTTGTCACAGCTATCCTGTTTGTGGTCCAGATAAGTCTTGGAGCATGGGACTGGGACAGTATTTACGAAGGCGGATTTATTGCTGTCATATTGTTCGTTCTCTACGCTATCATCGGAACCATTATGCTGCTAAATTTGTTAATCGCGGTACGAAAGCTATATCCCATTTTTTCTCATGCGATGCTTGCGCTATTGTCGCTCATCCTCTATTCCATAGATGTTAGGCAACACTTACGACAAAATTTGGGAAGACCGTCTGATGTTCTTCGAACTAGAGCGGGTAATTATGTGTCACATGATTTTCCATTGTTTTTAATCTCTGGATAATAGTGTTGTGTCTACGTTTTTCTCTATAGGCGAAAGCAACTCTCACAATTCAAATGTCACTGGATGATGACGAGTACGATGAGAAATTCTGGTGTCAACGGCTTTACACTCTAGAGGGAGATAAACCCATTGAGGGAATCCAATTCCAAAAGTGCTAACAACATCTCTATTCGGCTTAAAGGTGAATGGCAACAACATATCCACACCTGCCAGATCAAAAAACTCTGTCCAAGATGTCCAAGAATCCAACCAGGATTAGTCGTTTTCCAGTAATGACAGGGGCACCCGCGTGACGGACTTTACCGCTATGCACTACTGCATCACCCTGTGTAATGTGGATTGTTTCTTTTGTCGCCTCGAAGAATGTACCTCCGCCCATAAATTCATCTGCTGAATTGAGTAATATGTTGAAGGAAAGTTCCGAGCCATCACAATGCAGACCCAATTCGGCGCTTTCCCCCATTTGTGCCTCATACTTCACGTAAAACAGTTCACGGAAGGCTAGTTTCTGATGACTAGAGATATTGTAGCGCTGATATATCTGCTTAAACAGTCGCTCACGAATTGTAGCACGTACCCACGAATCAATCGGCACGACCTGATAGCAGGGCATATCTGTTGTCGGGTACGCAGCATGACGTTGTTTGCACCACCCACGCTTTATCGTGACCTTTTCCAGAGAGTCGAGCACCCATTTACACTCATCATGCGACCAAATTGCGGGAAAAATGGTTGCATCTCGGAACGCAGGTTTGGCATCAAGATGATTGATGTATCGATCTTTTGCTCGTGCATCTCTAGTTGAACGCATTGCCGTTAACTCTTCGTCATTCGGCCGTGGTTCTGATGTCAGACCCTATTCAGATTTATTGGATCAGCGCAATAGATGTTGATGTCCATGTAAATTCAGCTAATCTGCACGTACACAAACATACCTGCAAGAAATTAGCAGCTTCATGGTGCCCATATAATAACGCCAATTGATATGGTGTGTTGCCATCCCAGTCCTTTGTTGTTGCATCCATCCAGAAAGGAGCACCGAGCAGCGTCTTCATCATCGTCAACTCCCCATTACTAGCCGCCACATGCAGTAATGTGCGTCCACCACTAGTGATGTTGCGCCCTTGGATTTGCGATTTCCCCATAGGAAGCACCACGTCCTTCGTCACAATGCGTTGCGCGAATTTCTTCGCTGCTGTGTGATGACGATCATGAATATCACTGCCAAGTGTCTGACAGACTTCCACCAAGAAACTCTCCATTTGCGCTTCAATCGCGTAGTGGAGCGAACAAAACCCGTGGCTGTCGTGTTCATTCTCAAGCACTTGATGGACAAGGTTGAAACTCGGGTGGCTCTGATGGAACCCAATTAACCCTCTCCAAACTGTGAGCGCGAGCTCTTCGTCGTAGATTGAAGTCGCAAACATCAGTGCTGGCTTGCCCATAACCAGAAACAGTCGCTTAAAGTAACTAACCTCCTCAGCTTCTTTTGTTTTCTTCAAATCATCCTCAGAGGATTCAAAGTCGTGAACGACTTCTGCTAATGGAGTTGAAGCTTGGGTTGATTGCCACGCAAGTAGCTGCTCCAATAATACGTCACGTTGTCCAACTTCGTATCCGAAAAGCCGCTCCAGTGCTGCAGCAGCAGTGGTAAATTCATTTAATTCCACCAGCAGCGCACGCGCATCTGCCTTCATACTCATTATCAACGGCAGCTATTTCCACATGCCAACTCAATTGCTTGTTTTTACGGCCACGTAAAAGCTAGAGTTATTATTTTTATTTCTTCCTATTAACCTTAGGCTATTTGTACCACGCGTGGTACAGAACATGTGGAGACTAAAAGTTAAAGTCTGTTTCAGTTAATAGCGAAATCTATTTTGTCAAAACTGGGTGTTCTGGAACTCCTCCACCTTTGACATCTCATCGAAATAACTGCTTACCAGAGAAAAAAATCTATCGATTGGTTCAATTGTAAATGAACTATTAATCTGTTTACAAATGATCGTCCTCGTCAAGATCGGGTTCATGGATTTTCTCAATAGCCGATTTGATCAAATTATTGTCCTTCGGGTGGAAATAGAGTGCAGTGGTATAAAATCGCATGGCATCGTCCACACGACCTAGCTTCTTGGCCACATTACCCATCATGAAATGCACTGACGATTCTCTTGGCGCAAAATTCCGCACGATTTTTAATTCCGTCAACGCCTACGTATGAAGTATCATCAACCATATTAGTAATCCATGATCATCCAACTATCGCTATACCAACACCAATGATGAGTAAATATAGTTACACAAACCTCTTCATAGCGCTGGAGAGTAATTAGTACGTTGGCACGTTGGAACCGTGCCTGGGGATTTAATGGCTGCAATTGGCTAGCTATTGCGAGTACGCGCAGTGCTTCGTCAAACTTGCGCGTGGAGTGTAGCACCATGCCGAGGAAGCAATAAAGCAACGAACTCCGTGGATTGATTTCCAATGCGCGTTTAAAATGGTATTCGGCAAACTCGAACTTCTCCTGCCGGTAGTAGATCGTCCCGAGCCCGTACCAAGCATTATAGTGACGAGGGTCTGTTCGAATCGCATGACGGTAGCAATTGGTGGCTTTCTCAAAATCTTCATTTGCGACGTATTCATGCCCGGAAAGTGTGTAGGCATACGTAAACGATGGATCCAGTTGAATTGCCTGTATTGAAACAAATATATCTGCTAATTAGATTGGATGAACATGAGGGTTGTAACATATTTTCAACTGATGTTTCCTTCTTACCCGTTGGAAAAAAGTCAGTGCTGTGTCGTGCTCTTTCTGAAGACTGAAGCAATTCCCCGCCACACACCATGCTTCACATGAAAATTTGTCAAAGTCCGTCACTTGTTGCGCCAGATATGACAGTTCGACCTCTTTCTTAAGATGCCACAACGTGGTTGAATACAAATCTAAACCAGCCATTCGATGTGGCTCCATACGAAGCATATTCTGAAACACATCATGAGCCTAGGTGAAGTGAACAGCATACGTAAAAGCAACTTCATCAGTACGAACTAGAGGAGAAAATTGAAGGCTAACATCGACACAAAAAAAGCGATCATACCTGGTTGTAATCTGCCATTTCAAAGTACGCTCGACCAATTTGATGTTGACACCATCCCGACGCTTTTTGGTTTGCAGGAAGGCGCTCGAGCATATCTAACGCCTCTCGACACATATATACACTCAATTTTTGATAAATAGAGCCAAAAGAGCTCAGTAGCATTAATAATTGCTAAGGTGCAATTACATAGATAGGGGTGTCAGATTATACAAAACTTAAAGGCATAGTGCTCACTGTTGCCACGTACCTTCAGACCACGATGATTTATAGTTTTCGATTTTTTCTCTACTGTCCTTGATTCTTCAGGAGTTTCCTCTTGATGGAATAATCTTGTTGCGAGCGGTGTACTAGCTGAATCGGATTTTGGCTTCGAAAAGCCCTAAAAAATCGATAAAATATCACATTAAGTTCCATTCTACTTTACCACTATGCAAACGAAGAAAGAAAGGATTGTTGCTTCTTGTACCTCTTCAGATATTGCAGAAGAGAATACTGGACGGGTATTCCGGCGATATGGATCGTCACTTTCTGAGAGAGGTCGTCGCAATGATTTCCGAAGCCTTGAATTTGCTGGTGCTCCTCCACCATGCGTCACTCGCGGTTTCTTTGCCACTCCAGCCGCGTTATGACTGCTACCGGTAACTGGAGTTTTATAAGAGAAATTACTTGGGGGCTTCGCGGAACTGAATCGGGTACTCAGCCCCATGGACGCTGTTTCTTTTGGCGTCGCTAATCCAGTGAGTCCTCGTGGCTCGGGCGTGGCAAACTCATCGTCACTGGGATCTTCAGTTTTAAACGTGCGATTACTTTTCGTATTCTGAGATGTTTCTTCCCGACTATCATCATCTTCGTCATCATCCTCTTTAGAATTGTTTTCACTCTCGTCGTTGCGATCTACACAATCAGGATCGTTAAAAAGCGATCACTACGCGACTAATCAGCAATGTCATACATAAATTAGCATTCATACACACTCACCGTTAGAAAAATAGGTGGATGTGCCAAAGAAACGAGAGGCATCGACATTTGCACCCAGTTCACACAGTTGTTCGTACGCAGCATACATGCACGGATCGATTGCCAAACTGCCAAGCAATTGAGCATCACATTGCAGTAGCCAAGCAGTTACGAAATACAGCCAGACTCTCTGTTTTCCACACATGATACATTGGAAGATCGCAGCATTACCTTTTCATGAAACAGTCGATGGCATGCTGTGGTCGATTCGCTCTGCGACAAATACGTCCCATCAGCCAGAATCCAGCGGCACCATTTGGAATGTTTTCCTTGGCTTGCAAATCCCCAAACAATCGGTTCTCCACACCAAGCAGTGCATTTTCCGCGTCTACGAGCTTGCCTTGCTGGAAGCAACATAGCGCCAGCAGGAACCGATTTTGCTCTAATCGCTTCGCGTCTTCCAGCACCGCAATCGCGCGATTCGGCTGACCTGAACGATGGTAGCATGTTGCTAATAAATGAATATGCTCGTCTGTGCGATTCTATTGTATTAGATGGCAAAAGAAAATAAGGACAGATGCATTAGGTCTGGTAGTGCACCACTGTGTGATGGTCCGTTACAATAGGTGCTAAAACCAAACGCAAACGTACATGCGCCACCAGGCGTTCAGCGAGGAACACTGCGTTGTCATAAACGTATGATTCTAGGTAGTGATGAACTTTCGTGATTAATGTCTCCTCAAGGTCATCTATAGGGCGCTGCAGCATCGCGCCTCCGCCAGACTGCGTCATTATCAATTGGCAAACTTTCAACCTTCCAAGACAAGTAAATGACCGCCTTTTGGCAGAAAAAAGCTATCGATATGCTACCTTCATGCAACCTTCTCAAAATTTCAAATATAATAAAACCCAATTTGCAAATTATGTAGAGTGTTTTACTATGAATTACCCATTTAATCAAATTTGAATAGGGTAGAATGATCAAAAACACACTTGGATCCATGGTTTTGAAAAAAATCCAGTGGACCTGCCCCGTCAAATAGCGCCGCCCACATTTTCCATCTTTTCAGGGCGGCAGCACAAGAAAGGGAAAGCGACTCAACCAAACTCAAGGAAAAACAAGAAGCGAGATGTATCGACGAACAGGCGCACGTGGTGGCGCGAGAGCGAACGGTAGTGGACGCAGTGGGCCACGAGTTCCTATCAAGGGACAGCGCAAAATCAACACCCCACAGCAGCCGCGAGTGGCCATCAAATCGAATCCACCACGGCGACAGGACTCGGCGGGTGTGATCGGCGTATCGAAGACACCTCTCGCCGCTCGATTCGCACAGCTGAGTAATGATGTACCAGCCGCACAGAAAATGGTTAAGAAGCCACAAAATATTGTGGTGAACATGCAGAAGCAAGCCAAGAAGCCAGGCAAGAAAACTGCTGCTTCTGCCAATAACAAACAGCAACAACAACAACAGTTCCGAGCCCAACAGCAGAAACAAAAACTCGCGCAGATCACGCAAGCAAACCGGACGAAGCGGCAACAAGTAATGGGCAAGCGTCGAACGGGGCTGGAGCAGATCACTAAGCCAAAAATCGCTGCTAAGCCCACCCAACGTGCTGGAGTGGGCGGACGTGGACGAGGTGCTGCGGCGGCTGGTGGCCGTGGTCGAGGTGCTGCGGTGGCTGGTGGCCGTGGACGAGGTGCTGCGCCAGCTGGTGGTCGTGGTGGGCGAGGCAGTGGTCGTGGTGGCGCTGCTAAAGAGAAGTCGGTTACGGGTGAAGACCTTGACACGGAGATGGATGCGTACTGGCACGAAGCTGGTAAGGGTCCGGACCCACAGGCTGCGCAACTGGACCGTCAAATGGACCAATACTGGGCTGCAAAGCCAAAGAACGAAGATTCTTGAGAAGCAGCTCTTTCTTTGTAGACGATGCTTTTGCTTTGATAAGATTATATGAGTGGGGCTCTTCTTCCATACGTTTTGCATTGGGGCAACTGATTGATCGGCAAGCATGGAGACGCGGAAGAGGGAAGCCGATGGTGTATGCCTCAACGGCAGGGCTAAAAGAACAAAGCAGCACATTCAAAATGAAGATATGGGAAATTCGTTTGTGTTTATCGTGATTCCGAACATTTCAGCGCTGAGATCAAGTGCTTACTGTATTTTTTTTCGGTTACGAGGGGGGTAAGCAAGTGTCGAAGGAGAAGGTGACGACCGATTGACGCGTAATAAGTGAAATGGAGTAACTTGGCCGCTTCTAATCGTACAATGCTTTATCGTACGTGACGCGATTGAGTTGCTCCTTCCACGTTGTCCATTCAACTGCCGTCATCATGGGGATTAGAAAGTCAGCGGTATTGCGAGCAAGCAGCCTGTATGACTATTCAATCAGCATTCCAAAGAATGGGCAAGCGAACCCCCCCTCGTTAGCATTTCGTACATGGACGGATGGCGGCATTGGAGGAGGAACGCAGCACTTACGCTGGAGTTGAAGTGGTAGTTGTCGTACAACAGCGCGTTCTCTCTTCGAAACGCATAATTATCCAATCGCGGACCCAGAATTATGGGAATATCATCCGTAGAAGTGCTGTGACAGAAATGTTACGCGCTTAAATTAGTCATCGCTTGGCAAATCTGATCCAAGATGATGGTGAAATACCTTTTGCACAACTCCTCCAATGCTGTCGTGAGCTGATGAACTTCCGCTCCTGCCGTGAGTGGGTGTGGATTCGCTGCCGTCGCCAAGCAGACTTTCTTTCCTTTCTTGCGCAAGGTGTCACATATCTCAGTGAGATTTCGCTTGATCTTGAAGATGTCGGCGGATTCATTTCTGCAAGCAACGATAATAGCATTCACAACCATTGCGATTAGTCAGCTTCATAGGGTGAACTGGAATGCGCCCCTTTCAGTGTTGCTCGTCACTCACCTTAATTCCAGTGATCCCACCATGACAATGACGATAGAGGCGTCGCCCATGCTTCGAGAGGTAAATACTTTGTTGAAATACTGAACCGGTAAACATGATGATTGTTTTGTTTTGGTTGGAGAAGCGTGAAAAAGGTGAAATGGTTTACATCCAACAAGAAGGTAGCACAAGCATTCAAAATGGACAACATTGCTTACGTTTTTCTTTGAATTTAGCTTCCAATCCTCGGATACAGAGCCTGGAACACCAGCGTTTATGATCTCCCAATTATGCCGCACCTGAAGATAAGATCAAAAACATCGATACATTTTATGTAGATATGATCAAACACGCACACATATTACTCTAAGCATTGCATGCATTTGTACCATACATTCGTACCTTATCGTCTTTGTTGATGATCGGTTGCAGATACGCTGCCATACCGCCCCGACTTCCGAGCGTCATGTAATCGCCCACACCTGCCGCGAAATCATCCCCGATGATCACCACTTTATGAAAGAATTGGCTCGCTGGTTTTATGCTTTGAATCGTGAACAGATGCAGAAAGAAGCGACAGATCTTCCACCAGAGCAGCGTCAGATGCAGCCGAAACGCCATCACCACATTCGAGAAACTCATCGCGAAAATTCGATTGTGTCGTAGTTTTTGGGATTTATCTTCAACACAGTGGATACAGGTTATCATTCAACATAACGTATACTTATCATGATACGTTACGTTTAACAAAAAACACCATCACTCACAAGATGGCGCCATTACAGATTCTGCAGAGTTCATTAGATTGGCCACAAGAGAACGTCGCGCTATGGGGATCAAAGCGCGGCGGCGTTCTGCCAATGCTGGTGCCTATGAACACGACCCCACGCGTCACCTGAAGGACAATCAAAAAAGCGATGAAATAACAGTTTTACCCACAGACATCGTCTCGTTTCAGCAAAAGAAAACACGGAAACTAGAGGCAACCTGTATTGCAACCATTCGCTACGCGGATGGGGGTCGATACAATGGACATGTAGACGACACGAAACTCCGTCATGGAGCAGGCGTATATATCACACCGAAAGGTCATACATTCGATGGGGCTTGGGTGCATGGCGTCTTTCAGGGGTGAGCAGTGAATGTGATGCAGTGGCACAAGCAAGAGAAGTGAACGAACAAAGTGGAACGCGCATTTTGATGGACGATATGTGTTGTACCATTTCTGCTGTATTTTGGTCAGGTTTGGCTCTCAAACCTTTGCGAAAACTGGCGACCGCCACGAGGGAATGTATCAGAACAATCAGCGTCATGGCATGGGCACGTATCTGTGGTCCAATGGTGATAAATTTGTGGGCAACTGGCGCCATGGCAAGGTGATGCCCTCCTCCTGAGTTTTTGTCCCATCGAATATATTCATCGTGGTTTGATGTCGCTGTTTCATGCTCTATGGGTGTGCTAGATGCATGGAAACGGTTCGTTTTTCTGGAGCAATGGCGACAGTTACGAAGGTGAGGCTTCACTCATTCCGTTTTTTTGCTATCACATTCTCAAATAACTTGACAACATGAAATAATGTTTCCAGGTGATTGGAAAAAAGGGATGATGCACGGACAAGGCACCAAGTTCTTCTCCTGCGGAGATTACATACGTGGCGACTGGCGAATGAACAAAGTACATGGATGGGCGAAGAAAGTGTTTAGTTGGGGTGATATTTACGAAGGCTGCTTCGTGAAAGGCGAACGAGAAGGTTTTGGCAAGTATTCATGGTCGAATGGCGACAAACATGAAGGAACGTGGCATTGTGGTGTGATGCATGGTAAAGGTATCTACTCTACACCAGGCGGTGGCCGTCTGCATGGCGTGTGGAGAAACGGGGTGCTTCACGGTCCAGGCGTCCACCATTTTAGCTGTGGAAGCTGCTATACAGGCGAATACCGGAACGACATGCGCTATGGGTTCGGTATCATGACATTTTCTTCGGGAGAGATATATGAAGGCGAATGGTATGAGAATGAAATTTGCGGATACGGTACGTGGTCAGCGCCCGATGGTAGACGATATGTAGGCAATTGGGTCGATGGGTATCCATCTGGTGATGGACTATTCTCGAGGCAACGCAGTGATGATGTTGAAGATGATGAAAGCGAAAGTGATCCTGTCTTGCTGTCAGGGGTGTTTAGTAAAGGTGTGTTACAACCATGTGCCTCTTTTGCCGTGGAGAGACTTGTGATTCCATCAGATTGAGTGTAAATCACAGAAACGTATCAGAAAGAAAGCCCCAGTTATAACAATAGACACCGCTATGGAAATAATAACTTTGCAGCGGACATGCGATGGACCAAAGAACAGAAATTTCGTCGTATAAACTCAGTCTACATTGAATAATAAAGCCAATACCAATGTAAGACCCAAGTCCATACTACAAAAATTTCTCTAACCTTCCGCTTGTGGTTTGACGACAAACGGTCCCTATCTGGTTGATCTGCTTTCGAGAATGGCAAACAAAAGAAAAGAAAACGAAGATGTAACGAAGGAAGTAATAGGATCACCCAAGAAAACACAGAACGTAGTTTCTCACGGCTGGCTGCCTTGCATAACCATCCCTTCCCCCCTCCCATTTTGTTCTTTCCTTTGTCTTTGCTTGCAGATCACAGCATTTCGCTGGCGACGTAAACGTTGATTGTTTAGCCGAGGCTTGGGAAAGCTTTCATGTCCGCAACATTAGGCGCGTTCGAGCGGCCACCGCGTCCACTACGGCCGCCACGACCACCACGACCACCACGGGCACCGCGGGCACCGCTGTCGTTCTCCCGTTCACGGTAGCGACGCTCCGGCTGCGCCGCTTGGAAACCGACATCGGTAATGATCTGCTTCTTGCGGCCCGAGGTCTTCTTGGTGAACACCTTTTCGTATTGCGCGTCCATAAAGTCTGGCGTCTTGCCGTCCTTAGTGATTTGAACGGCACCCGAGAATTCATTCTCGATTTGACGCACTTCCTTCTCGGCAAAGAGGTCACCCGTGCGGCTCGCCTTCTTTTGCGCCAAGTACTCGTCGAGCGTCAGTTGCACTTCCGCCTCTTCTTCTTCTTCCTCGGCCGCGGCTTCTTCGTTGACGGCATCTTCGTCCGAAGCAGGCTTCACACCTTCCTGGACTTCCGCTTCGGCAACCCTGGTGATGCAGCAAAAGAGAGCAAAACAATCAATCATTTATCATGAATAAGTCCCACACGTTCGTGAACATAGCTTATCAGAAAACTTACAGTTCAGTCTCATCGTTCTTGTTGCCCCAGTTGTGGGCACCACCGCCATTGCGGCTGGTTTCCTTGCCACGGCCGGTGCCGCTGCGACGTTCGAAGTCACGGCGAGGAGCACGGCTATTGCCACCGCGGCCTCCGCCACGACCACCACGGGCAGGGCGGCCTTCACGGGAAGCACCACCTTCACGAGGAGTGCGCGATTCCCTGTCAAACACGATAAATAATCATCAATACAAGCTACAAGCATTAGAATGTTCAAAGGATGCGTGAACGCACTTCTTATCGCCTTCAACGACGGGCTTCTTGCCTTCCTTGCGCTTGTTGCCTACAGATTGATATTTATAACCGTATATCAGTATCCTTTGTACAGATCAAAGCTCACGCGCGAAAAGGCGCTTTGTTTCCTTATATCTGTATCGTCGAATGCAAATTAGATTAACTCACCAGCAGCAGGCTTGTTCAGCGGCACAGGGGTAGAAGAAGGAACCTGTTCCTGCTTCTTGGAGACCTTGGGGGTGTCTTCGTCGTCCGAGTCCAAGTAGGCAAAAATGTTCTTGCTTCTGGTGGCCTAAGTATATTTGTGGAATGATCACACACGCAGGACAGATCTTAGTATCAAACAGAAGCTACGACCGAGAGTGATAAGAACAGAGTGCGTCATAGCAGGAGGAATTAACGGATGACTATACAGGTCTGAATCGTCGTTTACAGCAGAAAACAACTAGAAGATCTCTTCTAGTGTTCACTTAGAAAAGCTCTTTGGCAGTTGTCTAGGTTCAGCTGGGTAATGCGATCTTTTGTTCCGTCCTTGCCATCTGTGTCCATCCTCTTTGCTTCTGTTTACTCGTAATCATGCATTCGTAGCTAAGAAACGTACCATGATGGTGCTGGTTCTGGGGGCTATTGGAGGGGGGCAGGCGTCTACTGCGGTGCTCAAAGGCCAAATGATCAGGTTGCCCAAGGGTGGAGCGACCGGGTCCACAGAAAACTTCACTGCACCACAACGGGTTCTTTTAGCTCTCTACGGGTCGGGTTTGAGCTTTGGTCGAGTGCTTCAACATTGTTGCTCTCTTTCCGACCCGTTTTGAATGGGAAGAAGAAATGAATGGAAGGCCGTGGCTTCAAAGCTTGGGGGTGATGAGCGGGGTAGGGTTGAAACCATTATGCTCAACAAAAAAAGAACGACATCGTTAATGTTGTGGATCAGCACCATAAATTCATTAATAAAACCCATACCAGATTTTTTGTTATAGCTAAAAAAAACGCATAGCCCCACGTGGGCGTGTTTTTTACGTGAACACGTAGCCAGTTTAGTATAGGACCACATGGTTAGCAACAAAAACTTGGTGGACAGAGGCAGGTCGATATAAAGTGTACCTCCCCAACTTTTCTTGGATTGACCATAGACAAAATAATCTCCGTCTCATGGAATATCGCTTATACTTGGAGTTACGTTGAATCTGACCAATACTCACGAATTCATCTGCACAAGCATCTGAGGTGACGACAATTGTTCCACACTTGGACGTGCTGTATGTATAATTGATTTCAGCAACTGTAGAGAGCGAGCTGTCGATATTTTATCAGTTGCGTTCCGCTAACAAAGTGTGCTAAAGCTGGTACATTGTGTCGGAGATTAGCTGTGGTGTGGTCGCCTAATATGGCCGCTGATTATTTTTTGAAACAAAAATAGAAGAAGCATGCATCGAGTGCTTGTCTTCTTCATATGCCACTGCTGTATTGTCGGTCGCAATCACCTTCATTAGTTTCCATTGCCATGCTAAGCACTATAGACTGGAAGAGCATTAAAATAGGGCCTTGCCATGTGCCTAAATGTGTAGTGTTTTTATCTATTGCTGATCAATCGATGCTAACGATATCGAGCACTTCATCAATTGTGCAGATGTCAGCAGTAGTCGTAAAAACATTAATTTTCACAATAAATCAATTCATAAAAAAATTTGGCAGCCTTGTAAATGACTATTATTTTAATCTCAGTACTTATTTCCAGAGGTAGTGTAACTTATCACGAGAAGCGAAAAGGTCTTGTGCTGAACTCTCTATAACAAGGATTCAGAGCTTGTCATGCCAGCTGTCTTGACTTCAACGTAACCAGGTCTGTGGGCAGTTATGTTCGGGATTCGCTGTTCCTGCTTTAAGTGGGTGGTACAACCATGTAACCCTGTCGAAGCAATATTTGAGCCCCTAATAAGGGGTAATCATAACCCCACTCACTCAACTTCGAAAATGCTCTACGCCGCGTTCCAGCTGGGCGGACACATTTCCTCTCCACTGGGGCAGGAAGCGAGAGAGAAGCCGCATTCACTCCCTCACTTACACACACGTCCGCCCTTCCGCTTTTTCTGCGGAGACCTTGACCTCGAACTCATATAGATTGGCACACACTGCCGTCATCGCATTGCCCGGTCGACAGGAGTGAGTGTTCTTCCTTTTCTCCTTCCTCTCTGTGCTAAGAGAGTGACGTCCAAATACGACAGCAAGAAATGCGACGAGAGTCAACACTTATAAAGGGTAATTCAGCAGTGCCCATGACCCATGGGCCACGTCACACTACCACAAACGTCAGCAATGACTTTTACCGAATACAACGCTCCAAGCGTGACGTGCATGCTGCAATGCCGGCGCCGGTTGTCAACGGCATCGATGGGTTTGTGAAGTGTCCAGAACTCCTGATCACAGGACTCGAATTTGAGCAGAAAGGCGTGCTGCAAACGCTTTACAAAAAGGTACCACCGCTATCTCCATTGTTTTGATATTTATTCAAATTGTTACAAGGCAAATGAGTACAAGCGCATTCTTATGATGGTTTTCAACTGCTTTGTTTGTAGGGCAAACGGTTTGAGTCGGGCTGGAATGCATATTTTGTGGGAATTTACGCTTACATGCTGTTTTATTACGAGAAACTGGAAGATTTGCCGCGCGGGGTTGTTCCTTTGATCGGCTGTACTGTCAAGGCAGTGGATCGGATTTTCAAGAACAGCGACAGCAACACGAACGCCGAACCTATAGCTGAGGACTGCGGGCCCTGTTGGAAAGTTACGTCCAGTGCTGGGAGAGTGTTATTGTTCCGGTCACAATCAAAAGAATCTCGCAATGAATGGATCGAACGCATTGTGGCGGTCAATCAAAAAGGCACAGAAAGATCACATCGCGGGAGCGATGATACATCATCACGTGCAGCAAACCATTCAAGGCAATCTTTTGATGACCAATATGTTTCAAAGAAACAGGTCGATCCGGAAGTTTCAAAGATGCTTCGTGATGCAATGCTATTAGTGAAGAAGCAGAAACAAGAGATCATTGAACTAAAGCTGCAACTGAAGGCACTACAGGACGCAGCTTCAGTCGAGGTGAATTCGAATTCGTCGACAACAGTGGCGAGTACACTTCCTCCCGTAGTAGAAAAGTCATCGACTCAGGTGACATTACCACAATCTCCAATCATAACACCAAGAGATGAACTCGTTAGAGTCTCTCCTCCAGAAATGAGTGTGGATGATCAGGAGCTGACTACAGACATTAACTCGATAAGTCCCAGTGAAGAAACGACTGAGCAACTGCAGGTACAATACAGTGATCTCCCTGAAGAGTCAAGCGATGATTCGTCCTTGACGACACCAGAATCGGCAAATCCATCACCAGCTGAAGAAAGTAACTGTGCCGATGCAATTGCAAATGATAACGAAGATGCTAGGACATCACTTAGCGCGACACGAACAAGCCTGGATGTGACAGAAAGCGATGCATTACAACAGCAGGCCAACGAGCTCGCAGAAATTGCTAGAAGTCTTCAGGCATCCTCGACACCTCCATCTTCGGATCCAAATAAAGCAGAAGTGGATACTCCCTCTCCCAGTAGAGTGAGTGATGACGATAGTGCGAATTCTTCTACGCTGCAACGAACAAACATTTCAGATAATGAACTGCTGCAGCAACAAGCCAATGAAATTGCTGAAATTGCAAGAAGTCTCCAGACAACGTCAGCACCACCATCACTCGTGACCAAAGACAAACCTGCCACTATTGCTCCAACCCCGACGAGCGCTGACGACACGATGTCAAATACTACCTTCAAACAATCAAATTTGGACGTATCAGGAAACGACTTATTGCAACAGCAAGCAATTGAACTCGCTGAAATTGCACGAAATCTGCAATCGTCCTTCCGATCGGACCTGGTAATGTTAGTGTCTGAAAAAGTCTTGTAATGTATCCCATCTAACATTTTTGTGTGACTCAACAGGTTCCAGTGACTTCGATGAACGGTTCATCTAGCACCACGTCAACATTTTTGGGTAGGACCGTAAAAAGCCTATGTTCTCATTGTGCAATGAGCTGACTAACTTGGTTTTGTCGAATGCACAGGTCAAATCAATTCTAGTGAGAGTGACAGTCTATTGACTTTTACTGCTGATGAAGACCTTTTCGTTGGCACCGAAGGGGAAATTGAGCGACTGTCCGAGTTTGATGCGGTATGTTAAAGACATTTGTCTGTAAGTTCGATGGCATTTGTGGTGACTAATATGTCGATTATTAATATGTTCAGTCGGAAAGTCGCTTTTTAGAAGCTAGTGGCATTTTGGATTCTATTCATCATGTCATGAAGGATTTGATTGTGACCACACAGCCCGTAACACAACCTGATAGTGCCATAATTACTGATGAAATGATTGCAGAAATTAGAGAAGGAATTGGGGCCGACAAACGGAAGGAAGCCGAAGAATCAGAAACCGTTTACTTGCGATCCTTACGCTCAAGATCTGAAGGGGAAGAGTCAAGGTAAGAGGAATCTGAGAAGCATGACATTTTCCACAATCAAATTAATTGGAGGTCATAATCTCGCTTCTTTAGGATATTGAATTCACCAGATACTCTTTTGGCGCGTGCGCGATCAGAACGTGCCTTTCGTCGTGAACTTCCTGCGCCAACAGATCTTAGTGCATTTGTTGTTGAAGAGAGCATGGTTATACTGGCCTCAATACTTCAAACAGCGTGTCGTGAAGATAAGGCATGTTATTCGTCCTGGGCATCGTGATTCTTATCTTTTCATGATAAGTCTAAGCTAAATCTTGTATGTTGTGTACTAGATGGCATTGCTAAATCCATTGCTTCGAATATTTGGTAGTCACAATCGACTTAGCCGCTTAATCCGCTGGGCAATTGAGATCGAAGTGGCGTCTGTAATCAACGTTGCGACACTCTTTCGCTCCGACGATTACGCAAGTCGCCTTGTTTCGACATACAGCAAAGCGGTTGGTTTAGAATTCATTCGAGATGTTTTATCCAAACCGATTCGTAAGGTATTTAAGCTGAAGATTGCTGATTTGGAGTTAAGTCCAGACAAAGATGAGGTGAGTGATTGGATTTCAGTTTTTGGATGACTCTCAAAGTTGCTGATCTGTACTTCTCTTTGTATCTAGACATTACGAAATGAGTCCCATGCTGTCGCGAATGCAGATAATCTGATGAAAGCATGTCAGAATATTCTCGACTCAATATTGAACAACGCTGATCAGGTACTATCTGTGGATGCTATGACTAAAAGTCTAAAACAAAATCATATTTATTAAACTGTCTTGATCATGGTTGTAGATCCCGTCGTCATATTTCCATATTTGCTCGGACCTAAATTCGAAAGTTATTAGTCGATTTGATGGCACAAGGGAGGGGGTCGCTGTTGAAGATCCAGAATCTCTGACCAGAGTAAGCCGTGATGAAAGCATGTTTGAATGTGTAAATGAGCTGGTTTGTCTCAACAGATGATCATGCTTTTATTGTGTCTATCACTTTAGTCTGTCATTGGAGGTTTCCTCTTCCTCCGTTTTGTGTGTCCAGCCATTACGACACCACATTTGTACGGTCTTACTGACAAAGAAGCACCTCCAGGCACCCGTCGCGTTCTTGTCTTGTTGACAAAACTGCTCTTCAAAACAGCAACATGTGTATTGTTTGGGGATCGAGAGCCTCAGTTCAAGTAAGTAATGCAGTCAATGGGCTGTCATCCATACAAGTGAGGCAGCAGACTGACACAAATGTGTTCTTAATGATTCCTATTGGTACCAGAGTGCTCAATCCGTTTATCTTGAGGAATTCACCGGCAATTCAACGACTATTTGTCAAATTGTCCATGCAACCGTCGGACAATATCGACGAATGCTTTGCGATGGACAGTCGACACATCTATTCCGACGTGCCACCTTCACAACTCGCAAGTGATATCACTGTGGTAAGTGCTGATATAGAATGTGGTGCGCTACATACTATATTATCTTAAATCTCATGATGCCCTTCTTGCCTATTATAAAACAGATACGGACAGTTGTGGAGAAGAATTTGGAGACAGTTGAGAAGAAACTAATCGCGTATGGCTGCTCACCGCAGCGAATAGAAGACTTTAAAATCGCCCTTGTGGAGTCGAAAGAAGTTGACTCATTCATGGCACAAAAACACTCGAAAGGGAAGAAACTGACGGTGAATATGAAGTTTTTAAGTAGTTTTGGCAAGAAAACACGGAAACAGGCAGAAGTTTGAAAAGAAGTGTCAAAGCGTTTGCTGTAGTGTATGGAGTGTAGTGATCTGTGGAAAGTGAAGTGGTGCAAAATGGGACTCTTAGTAAATTCGTCTGCAAGACCACGTATTGAGGATACACCATTTGACACATTGGAACTGGATTTAAGCATATTTCGGTTCTATTTGTTTCTTTTATAAAACAAATGCAAATCACAAGAAACACAACAGGTACATGGCCGCTGGACGACGGACACCCCCATCTAAACATATCCTGGCAATAACGTAATGGATCCAACGAACTTACATGAGAGCAATTATCCGCGTTTGCCTTTGCGACTTGAATAGGTAGACTCCTCTCAGATTACTTTCGTGGTGGTGAGTTGGTGAACGCTGAAGCAAACGCGTTCGAGTTGCTGAAATCACTCGTTGACGCTGAGCGACGAGACCGTTGCAAAGAACCCACAGGCGCTGGTTGCTGGAACGCTTGCTGCGCTTCTGGTTGCACGATGGCTTGCAAACGAATTGAGGCATCCTGCAAGGAAGCAAGCTCCGTCTCAGACGCGTTGCGCATAGTATTTAATGCGTTATCGCTCATCGTGTGACCAAGTGCACTGAGCGCAGAACGCCGTTCATCGCTGTCACTTCCACTGCCAGTCAGTGCTGAGATGACACGTTGTTGCTCCATGATAATCGATCGCATTTGCTGCAATGAGAGTTCGTCATCACGGTCATCCTTGCTCGAATTGGCACGAAGGATATCTTCTATGACGACACCACGACTCAAGGCATTGTTGTAGAGTAGCCACGTTTGGATTTTTCCAGGTACATACAACACCGAGAGCAGGATGATCAGAATAAGTGACACCATCCCCAAAACTGCATCATAAATGAAGTAGATGGATCCAACAAGACGAGAGTTACTGCCAAAAAGCACCAACAACCAGGATCCAATAGCAGCAGCGAAATAGCAGGTGCTCAACAAACATTGCCACATGCCTTCCACGTAGATGAACGCAAAGACCAAGGACAGGATACTCAACAGCACTACGATGAGTTTCATAAAGCGAACCAGACCCGTCTCTCCATATCTGGCCGAGTTGAAGAACAGTGCAGATGCAGACAAATACACGCCAGCCACCTAGTCCAAGGATGACAGTTATGAAGGTAAGTACAACATAGAACCGCACCAAGATAAAGAAATGACCAATCCTTACAGAAAAGCAAATGATAAACGGAAGCCACTTCTCCTCGGTGAGAATCGAGTGATACGGATCACCAGTTGAAAGAATCGCCAGGGCAACTACAAAATAGAGAACACCCTTCAACGTTACGCACACCTTTGCCCATGGTCGTAAGGTCGCAAAGTAAGCGTTCTCCTCCTTGAACCACGCTTCCCAAGATTGATCTGGGTTCCCGCCTTCACCACGCATCCATTTCATCCAGTTACTCAGATCTTCAACGACATCCGACCATTCAAATGCAAGTGGATTAAACCAAAGTGGCGAGAAATACTAAATATGAAAAAACGATGCACAAAAATGTTAGTCACTATTTTCTACTCAGATAAACGTATAAAAAGGAAAACTTACCCATGAGATGAAGACAAGCCACAGAGACCACGTCATCGCGAAATATTGCTCGCCAATCGTAAAAATACGGTAGACAACCAATGCGGCCGCGATTTCAATCGCAGCATACAAATGGCTGCTAGCGTAGAATCGATACAATTCATCAAAACTTGAATGCTTAGTAACAAAGCCTCGACCAGTCGCTCGGTACTTTGCACCACCAGCAAGAATTGTTTGTCCATAGTAAAACCACTTAGTTCCGATGTGGAAGAGGAAGTAGAGTGGGCCGCCAGTCACGAAAATCATGAACACTTCCTTGATGGCTGCTTTGAACCCACGCTCCACAGAGATCGTAGCAAGCAACGGGGCAGTCGTAAGGAACGCCACGGACCCTAGCATGACTTGCATCTGGCTTAAGAGAACAGGGCTGCGACCACCTACACCTTCGAGGCTAAGAAGTGCTCGTAACAAGTTGCAATAAAGCAAAACATAGACCGTCCAAATAATTATCGACATCGAAAGATAGAATCCAACATGGTTGTAGTAGAATGACAGAAGCTTGAAGAAGTCGAGACGCTGACTAATGCGATACACGTCTCGGGACAGCGATTGCTCAGCTGCACCTTGCGCAAGTTTCGCTTCAAACTTGTAAATTTGCTGCATTCCCACATCACGCCCCTTACCACACTTGACATACTCAGGAAAAGTAACAGACCCACCTCGTAAACAGTTGTTGTAGCCAGCAAATATGTCTTCACTGAGGTTGATACCTTTGCTGGCTTTACTGATCCCACCACGTGCGATAAAGAACAATTTATTGAAGACATCCGGATGGCCGTAATGAAGACGAACACGAAGAGGTCTGGCCAGAGTACGTTGTCCCAAAGTAACAAACGATGTCTCTTGGAGAGCCATATAGTTTGCTAAAGAGCTAACACTTCCAGTAAAGATATGCTCCGGCAAACCAACAATTGTGTACGGTCGCCCTGGCAATCCCGTATCAAATTCTTCCAGCATATTTCTCATCTTCAGCGCTTCTTCCAAGTATCCGTCTTGATTCATATCGATAGTTTGCAAGTTTTCTCCTCGGGTAAACACAATCGCTGCATTTTGATTTTCAGGCTTACCTTCTCCAAGAATTGGATTTCCAGGCAGTCGAATGCGATAGATTTCCTCAACAGATCCAAGTTCTTCGCCTCCTTTGATTAAAACTGCAAAGTATGATTGCTCCTTCTGGTAGTTCACGCGGACTTCGTCAATGTAAGCTACACGGAGATTTGGAAATCGATGCAAAAGGAATTCAATGTCTCGAGCTTTAGGGTCGTTGTTTCGCTTTTGTCGACCGTAAATTTGGCAAGCCACGATGTAACTAAACTTTGTCTTGACCAATTCTTCAATCTGCTGGGGTGATACTTGCTCAATATCAGCCAACAATCGAATCGCGGCTTCCCCATACATCATACCTTGGACTGTTCTTGTCAACGTCTGACCACGCAAAGATGCCCACAGCCGCAATTCGATAGCAGTTTGAGGATCTTTCCACAAATTTTTCTTGGGTTTGACGCGCTCTAAGAAATTCTCCCAATCTTGTTTGTATAATGTCTGTAAGAACAGTAACGTATGAACATCCAAACCATCCCGCTTGCTCTCCAAGTCGTGTTTTGAGTATAAGACATCTTCGCCATAGAATGGGGTCATCACGCTCCAAGACTTCATTTCTTCTAATAGCGGCGCCAACGGCATATTCATAAACAGAGAGTTCACGAAAAACAGCAAACGTCTTCTCGCGTCATGTGAACGCGGTTCTGCATCAACTTTTTGAAGTGTAAGGAGCCCATGCAAGTGCTTCACAATCACATCTGCATTTTGTTCAAAAGCAGTCAATGTAATCTGCTCTCCGGTATAATCATCATCCCACAAGAATCCTCGTTCTTGAGTCAAAATCCACGTCAATCGATCGGAAATCGCCTTGCTTTCAATGTAAACGGGGTCCCGTTCATCGAGATTTTTCAACATACTCTTCATCATGTTCAATAAAGTTCGAAGCTTATCACGAATTTGCATGATATGCGCACTGGGAATAGAATGGGATACTTTGCCCTTCGTAGTCGGCTTTACATTTTGTTGCATAGCAGCGATACGAGCAACTCCCGTTCCACGACTTCTTCGAGGCACGGTTCCGCCCAACGATGATAAACCTGTTGTACTTGCTGATTTAGTCATACCAGACGAAACTGGTCGAACTGCTCCTTGTTGAGGAAACTGGTACGATGAGTACTCAGCAGGATTCTTTCGAATTGGAACTGTCTTCGCGTTGTTCTTCCACCCACTTAAATTGGATTTGAGCAATGACAGCAAATCCGCCAGTGCACGACCGCATGCAGCCGTCTTTTGTAAATTCAAGGTTCGGAATATTCCGCGGTTGGCCCATGAGTTGAGTGTCGCGCAAATGTAATGAACATCATTAGTATGGCATGGCCCAAGAATGTTGACCAACACCCAATTTGTTAGTTCCCAGATTTCTTCAATTGCTTCTTCAACCATGACGTTCTCGCCAAGCAATTCTAGCAGCTTATCTTGTAGTTGACGTTCTGACACATCATTAGTGTGGTTATAAAGATCCGCAATACGAGATGTAAAGTTTTCAAAACAGCCTGCCAACTGGAACTGAGGCAAGTAAATCTCTCGTTGATACCCTTCGAGTCGCTGAAAGTGCAGGAGTGATTTTTCCATATTCGAAATTAAATCATCTGCTCGCATCGTGTCGATAATGGCATCCCATGCAACCGAAAATGACAACCATTTTTGCCGTCGCTGGTTTTTCAGCTCTGCTGCTGTTTGTTTTCGGCGTGAAAAAGAGAGAAGAGGAGTCTCATCGTGCGCAGATCTGCCAAGGTTCATGTTGGGCGAAGCTGTCTCACCAGAAACACGATCTAATACCTCATGGCCAATCAATGCTGTACCGTATGATGACAACGCTGCGGTTGTTTCAGCGATTTGAACTCCGGTTTTCGAGTGTGCAGAAATGAGCTTTGCATTAAATACGTCCGCACAATGACTGAACGCTGCTCGAACGCGACTGAAATTTCGAATTTCACCAATATGGGACGAAAATCCAACAAATGTACCCGTAAACGCAAGCCAAATAGCGTTCCAGATCGTGACATCGATACAGAATACCAAAAAAAATGGGAACCAGTTCAAGAAAATCAAAAAGCATGTCGTGACAGTACTAACACGATTCTCCACGTGATCAGCATAAAGTAATAGCGACGGAATGACCAGAGGTGAAATTTCAAAAACGTAGCTAAAAACTAGTTTCCATGTCAGCAACGTCGCCCAATAGAATTGATATCCCAAGCTAACAGAAGCTGGGTCTAGAACATTGTCTCCCACATACAAACGATTCATAGGATTGATAATATCTCGTACGAATGCCACTGGTTTCCATTGCGTTCTACGGACCCAATTTGTCACTTGAGGTAATACTTGCAGTACACAATTGATCAGTCCTGGAGTATGCAATACCAGTAGAACGGTATAGTAAATAGTCCACCAATTTCCTTCGTACGTCCACGCATACCAATACAATGCCAACGAGACAACAGACCATGTCAAATGAAGAATGAGTCGAATCACATAGCGACTCAGATCCAGTACAGACATGCCAACATCATACATAGCAAATATATGAAGCACATCCCGTAGAATCTTCAACAAATATGGAGTGATCATCGTACTGGAAACAAGCTTGACTGAATCAGCAAAATTGAGCTCTTGCTCCTTTGCAAATGCAATGCTTACCAATAGGTGGAACATTACTACATGGAAGTCGAAGATACGGCCAAAAGCACGCAGCGGAGCGATCCAATTTCGTTTTTCAAGAAACGTCTTCGGCGACTCGGTAAATGCTTCCGCGACACTCTTTACCTTGCGTGCAAAATTGTTCGATCCATTGTTCAAGTTGCCTCGGCTGCTTTGACCGCTTAACCCTTCTTTTTTCTTTTGGAAGTACGCGATCGGATTAGGTGAGGAGATCTCCACGACATCTTCGTGCTTATAGTCATACTTTAAGCATTCTTTATCCCAAAAGAATTCGTTGAAGTCATCGTAATTGTGACGATCTCGGTGGTCATGATTAGATGTCATTTGGGACTTTATCAGCCCGTACACAGGGGTAATCACAGTGTCAAGGAAGTGTCCTGCCTCGCGCTCTCTGTGACGAATCGAAGGAAACTCCTCTTTCATCTTATGAAACAGGAAGCACAGATACTCTGGAGTGTGCCGCATGTTGCTCGCTTCACCCCAAATGAAGAAAAAGAGACAAAGATCCACAGCAATTTCATCCACACTTGACAGACCACCCTGGGGAGCTCTGGTTTCACACCAATGAAGCGGTTGAATCTGCAGCTTCTGGCACCATTTGTTGTAGTTGCTAAATACCAAGTCGTGCACTTTGCGATACGGATTTCCACCCTTCCTCGCTGCGTTGGTCAAGAGCATTACTATATGCTCCGTTTGATTACGGAAGCTTTCCACTTGAAACCCGAATGAACGTTGCACATTCATTGCAATACGAAAAATTGCACTATATTGCTGCATATTTCGCGGCAGCGCTGTCGGGGAGAAGAAATTGATTTTCTCCATTGATGAGCCCTCAGATTTCCATGCTCGGGCGTCAGAGCTAGCAGAGACTGGTGGATATCTAGCTTTGTTGGGTTTACGAGTCACACTAACCAATCCAACTCCACGCATGCGATAGTATTGGAATGTTACTCCCACAAAACTGAGTACGACAAGGAGTGAATAGACAGTAGCGCAATCATGAGTACACAGGGTAACTGAATTCGATGCATCCCCGCCAAATACAAATCCAGCTAAGCTCCAAAGATTCACGGCAACTTCTCCATGGGTGAGCCACAACGAGATTGAAACTACAACACCCAGACTCCCGAGACACGATGTCGCCAAAATCACAATATGCTTCGCATCGAGGCGAGTGAACGACACAACAATCCCCACGCAAACAAGTATTATAGTCAGGTAACGAGCCACGTGGGCGGAGAATAATTGGCCAAATACTATACCAGCGTACAACCCCAACATGACCCCAAGAGCTGGCACAGTGATCAGTGCGAAAATTCCACCAAACACAACACCACATAGGCAAGCAATGAACACGCGGATCCATGCCATGTCCAAAGAACTGCCGCCGAACATCCCATAGAAACTCGCTGTAAGTAATAAAGTACTGGCATAGAATGTCACCATTTTCGGGTGACCCGTTCCGTAAAATGCCGTCCAAAGACCGACAACGGCATTTATAAACGCGAAGAAGTGCAACAGAACAATATCCAACCGCAGCGAGACGTACCACGGTAGGCCATAATAGACCGGGTGCGCGAAAATCCATTCAGTCGTTGGAAAACCAGGCGGATCGCATCCAATGGAGGTGTATCGGTTGGGGTTGCCTTGATATACTCGCACATAGTCGATTGTAAAGTTGGATGGCCAGAGCGAATTACAAATCTGCCCTTCACAGGGTGGAGAAAACTTTTCCGAAATAGCTGTACTTAGAATGAGATAACTCGGTTCCACTGGAACCTGGCGTGGCGGAATCCCTTCAGACCAAACGTTCAAGGCTGAGCCAGGAATTTCAAAGAGAAAGTTGCCATCCAACCACCAACGAATGTATCCTTGTGGCCCCGGGGACCAATCCAGCTGGTAAAGATGATAGCTGTCAAACGCATTGGATTCAAGTTGTGTCAATGCCGAGATCGAATCGAGACCGGTTTCACCGTAGTAGTCCTTGTTGATGTTCGTGAAGTTACCATACTTAAGTCCTTGATACCATTGTCCAGGCTGAGGGAGAGTTTCTGACGCAGGACGCAAATTTTCATACAGACTGGGACGAATCTGCAGCGATGTTGAGATAAACGCAGGCTGGTTGCGAGCTGTGATTTGCGCTTCCATAACGTCAATCTCCGTTGCTCCTCGACCGTGAAAGGGACGCATGCCGTATTTCTCTGGATACGACGTCAGATCGTGCTTGTCAGTCAAATTGCCACAGGCGCTGATTTTTTGATGAATTTTTTCCCCTTTTTCCACATAAGGTGCACAATAATCATAGCTCCAGGGCCACATGCCATCCTGCGAGCCCAAAAAGGCAGCTCGCCCGAGATTACCCATGACCCAAATAGCCGGCCACGTCCCAGGAATCCCCCATTTGCCAGGTAAAATTGCCTTCACCTCGATAAATCCACCGGTGTAGCAGAATTTGTTCCACGTTTGCAAACTACCACTCACATATCTGGCGCCGCGATATCTTTGCTTCGGCTTTGAGGATGTAATAATCAAGTTGCCTTTGTCAATTTGCACGGCCTGGGGCAAGAAGTAATGCTGCCCCATATTCGAGATATCGCGTTGATCGAGTGCAGTCCATTTGCGATCAAAACCCGCCTCAAATGTGCGCTTCGAATCATTGAATTCATCCGAAAAGATTAGCTTGTATGTGTAGTTTTCCGTATTCAGTCCAAATGATTCCGCACTACTCGGCACCTCGCGGATATGCTCTTCAAGCGGTGTGTCTGGATCAATCCAATCGGACGCATTGAACTTCCCGCCTCTCACTGGCGGGATCAGCGCGTCCACCAATGGCACAGTCAACATAGTGGTTACCACTAGTAACTGTAGCATGGATCGAGTGGAAGCCAATATCATTTTGCAGTTCCCGTTGTTGTGTTTCTCTTTTTTTTTCTTGGCGTACATGCAGATAGAATTACGAGTCTTCTCTAATGGCAATGCTAGCACACGCCGCAGTGGTGACGTAGATAGATAGAGCGAACGCTGTTGTTCTTTGTCTGGCGCCCAATACGCCGCCGCGACCGCACGTTTCACTTTCGTTGCACCCCAAGGTTTCGCAAATGAGAAAAACGAGCAGGAAATCGAATGATGCACACATTTCACATCAGATACGCAGGATGTGGGCTGGAAAATCAGAAACCCGCGAGGCCCGTTTTGCTGATTTTCAATACAAAATGAAAGATATTTGTGGTGGGTCAATGGGCTCGTGGGTTTGAATGATGGTGGATATCTTTTTTTTTGGAGGGTAGTAGTGTTGGACGAGGGGGGGGGKGGGGGGCAATTTTGCGGGCGTCGTATCTGGTTTTTCATTGGTCCACCGTCCAAGCAGCCCTGTTGGTTACAAATCCGTCATGAAGCGGACCAATCAGATTGATGTCTGCAACCATGAGCCATGTCAGGTCAAACAAGAGCATGGGCAGGAATCAAGTCGTATCCATTGCATGTATCATGTACCACCCGTCACATTGGTCTCGTGATTTCGTGATTTCATGTTCCTTCCGAGCATGCAGAGGGACAGGAATACTGACCAAGATCCACGACAGCGCCTCGCGTTGTGACGTTATAAAGAATTTGAAAAATTGCTCCCTCTTCTGTGAGATTTGAATGGTGGTGAAACCGACAGACTGACCAACGTCATGTCATTTTATCAACGAGGATTGACGATCCTACTAGGGACTAAATATTGCAACGAACGACACACCTCCCACGTTGTGAAAAAATTTGCGTTAAGCAGACAAAACCACAAAATTTTCACCACTTCGAAGGCAGATGAAAAAAATAGAACCACCAATGCTGTCTACCACTGGTCGACGAATCGCTACCGCAGCGTGGTCGGCGCCATAAGAAATCGAGCATTTAAGTAACTATATTGGCGATAGCTAATACATCTAGGCGCTCAATCATTGAGGATCGTAGAATAAAGATATCTGTTGCGATATAAATGCTTGGAATGTATCCAGGCTAGATTGGTAGGTACCGTAACTCAGACACATTGCGCTCCAATCGATCAGACACATCGCACCAAGATTCCCTTGTGAAGAGCTCGCACCTATATGAGCCCTACCCCTTACGTCACAATTTCCCCCTGATTCTGGTGCTGTTGCTTAGCGCGTCATCAAAATCCTTCCAATCGATTATGTCACCCCCGCCTTCTATTTAGATCATATTTGAGCAAAGAAATGAGTCATGTGGATCGTTCCACATAATGTCCCACTTAGTGTTCCACAAAAACCAATTGACCACCAACGAAAATGTGTGCGCATCATCAGTAACATCCATCTCATCGTCGTAGCTGTTGACTTGCACTCAATCATGTGGCTTCGACGCGGGTTGTCTGGTGTTGCGCGTGCACACAGTAATAGCTGCAGCGCGAAGCGTCCGTCACTCTTGCAATCGGCCGTGCGTTTGGCGGCACAAACACAATCGTTTTCCACGAACGATGCTGCCATCACCTCGGACAAGATTCGCAATGTGGCCATTGTTGCCCACGTCGATCACGGCAAGACCACGTTGGTGGACCAACTGCTCAAACACGGTGGTAATTTGCTTTCTGAAGACCGCGTGATGGACTCAATTGATCTGGAACGCGAACGTGGGATCACCATTATGTCCAAGTGCACGCGAGTCGAGTACAATGGTCACGTGCTCAACATTGTCGACACACCTGGCCATCAAGATTTTGGTGGTGAAGTCGAGCGGATCTTGAGTATGGTTGACGGTGTCGTGTTGGTTGTCGATGCCACCGAAGGACCAATGTCACAAACCAAGTTTGTGCTAACCAAGGCTCTGAATCGTGGCTTGAAGCCATTGGTCGTGATCAATAAAGTTGATCGCGACACCAGTCGCTTGAACGGCGAAGTTGAGAACGAGCTTTTTGACATGTTTGTGGCGTTGGATGCTGATGACGATCAATTGGAATTCCCGATGCTTTATGCGTCGGCCAAGAATGGGTGGGCGGTGCGCGACTTGGACGATGCCGCTGAATCGAAAGACAACATGACAGCACTCTTGGATGAGATTATAAACTATGTTCCATCCCCTCAAGCGGATGCATCGGCTCCATTCGCATTGGCCGTGACGATGATCGGGTATGTATACGACTGGGTATTCCAATTGCTTACTGAAACGAAGCGCTAACTTGTAATATTGCAGTCATGATCCGTATGTTGGTCGTCTAGCAACCGGTCGTATTCATGCTGGTTCTATCAAGATTGGTGATCCCATCCAAGTCCTCAATCTTGAGAGCAATAAACTAGAAACAGGGAAAGTCACCAAGATGTTCGTGACGAAAGGCGTTGCAAAGACTGAGATAACTTCCGCTACTGCTGGTATGGTGTGAAGCAATGCGAGAATGAATGAATACGGCACGCCATACTGACAATACTTACATTGTTTATGACGGCTATACGAACAGGTGATATCATTACCATTGCTGGCGTCAATGCTTACGTTTCCGATACGATCTGTGATTTGGCTGTCACTGAACCAATCCCATCGCCACAGTTGGACCCTCCAACGATCTCCATGACTTTTGGTGTGAACGACTCGCCCGTCGCTGGCAAGGAAGGCAAATTTCTCACATCATCCCATATCAAGGAACGCCTTCAGCGAGAATGCGAGGTAAGCGCGATCATAGAGCTACTTTTTGCATGTGCGTAGCACTAAAGCGCTCAACATACTCTCTTCCTTCTTCGCCAAATAAACAGAACAACGTAGCAATTTCGATTTCCAATAGTGCGTCATCGGAAGCTTTCAATGTTCACGGACGTGGTGAACTGCAGCTCGCAATCTTGATTGAAGAGATGCGTCGTGAGGGTTTTGAAATGTGCGTCTCGGCACCACAAGTGCTCTTCAAGACCTGCTCGGAAACGAAGCAAAAATTAGAGCCGATTGAAGATGTTACAATTGATGTTGATGCTGATTATTCGGGCTCAGTGATTGACAAGTTATCGACGCGTGGCGGTGAAATCGTCGAATTTAAGGAGATGCAAGACAAAGTGCGGCTGCAATTCAAGATTCCCAGTCGCTGTCTGATGGGCTACCGTAGTGAGGTAATGGCTGATATTGATGGCGTCTCTCGTACTGTGACATGGGTTGAGCTGGATAATTGACCTACACGATTGTTATTTTGATCACTATAGATCAAGACAGATACACGAGGCAGTGGTGTACTGAACTCAATTTTCCACGGGTACGCGCCATACCAAGGATCTGCGTCAGCGCCATCCAAGGGTAAATTGATTGCTTCTGCAAATGGTGTCGCTACGGTTCGTTCTTCTATCGTTCTGCTGGACGTTTATGTTTACTTTGGATTCTCACTTGAATCAATCACGTAGGCATACGCTCTGAACTCGCTGGAAGATCGCGGTGAGCTTTTCGTCAAACCGGGTGATGAGGTACATAACCAAGAACAAACATCGCCTACGATGATCTAAAGACATTACTAATGAACGATTTCCTTTTTGAAACGCAGGTGTACATGGGCATGATTGTGGGAGAACATAGTCGCCCAAGTGATATCGAAGTGAACCCAACGAAGGAAAAGAAGCTTACCAACATGCGCGCTGCCGGTTCGGTACGATGTTGCATATTACACGTATCTTCCTTTGTTGCCACCGTTGCTCTGACTAGAATATCTCTTGATGCCATTGTAGGATGAAAACATTCGCCTTTCTCCCATCCGTACAATGTCCTTAGAAGATGTGGTCACGTACATTGGCGAAGATGAAATGATCGATGTCACACCTACCCAGATCCGAATGAGGTAAAGTAGCTGTCAGATCATCTCGGTGTGCAATGACTCACCTTATTTTCCCATTGTCACCTTTGTGTTGATGAACAACTATAGAAAACGTGAGCTCACAGCTAATGGACGCAAGCGCATGCAAGCCAAAAAGTAATTGCATACTTAAAGTCTTCCTTCCATGCGAATTTTTGACACATCAAGTGATCAGCACAAGCATACATACATGCACCGCAGTAGCTTTTTTTTTCTTGTTCATAGAGATCCACAATAAAATAGATAATCTCCATTAGCCTCCAAGTCTTGTTGTACTCGATGCATTGTTGCTGACCTTGCAAAAAAAAAACGGTTCAGCCCATATCAAAACGTATAAAACGTCCTTTATATATGAAACGTTTTTTTTGCTGTCAACCATTCTGTAGCTCTCCAAATCAAAAGAGGAAAACGTTTGTGGCATATCCAAACGCAGAAGTTGCCCAACTGAAGACGCTCAAAGACAAAGCAGCAGACAGTGAGCCCAACAATGAAGCTCACGGCAGAAGAGGAGGCGCAGTACCAGATGCTGGCGATGAAGATGCAGCGCGATGTCAACTGTGTAGCCGATCCCGACCGCAATGTGCGGCGCCGTGCGCTAGATAGACTCCAACGGACACTCAACAACGAAGCGCCACAGGTGTCCACTCAAGTACTGCGGACGCTCTGCAGTGCCAATATAAAGACGGCATTGATGACATGCGCTGCACAGGATAATGTGGAGAGATGCAGAGAAAAAGCGTTGCAGCTGCTCATGTTCTTTGTCGAGCGGAATGCATTGGAAAACAGTGAACAGGTTTTGAAAGAGCTGGTGACGCTGCTGGCAGGTCGTATGGGGAAGTTGCCATATGCTGAACCAACTGAAGAGATTCGATTATTGTTGCTGCAATTGATGCATCAATATTTGCAGCAATACGCACAATCTACTGACAGTAACACGTCTATACGTGATGTCATTGCCGATCTTGCAAATGTGCTGGGCAAAACGGCGGTGGATCCCTTTCCAGACGTGAAGAAGATGTCGGCTGATTGTGCTATTGTGCTCTCTAATGTATGGAAGAGCGACGTTGCGCTTCAATTAGGCACGATTGTGAAACCCATGGTGACGAATCTTGGCCATCAACACAGTCGAGTTCGTGTTGCTGCATTGCAGGTTCGTTCTAATTGCCAATGGATCTGGCTTGGCTTCATACTAAGACCGTATTGACTTATTGATGTTGATGTTATTCCCGCATGGATAGGCTTTGGAAGCGCTCGTAACATGCGGATCAGAATCGCTTCCTGAACTCATGAAGGAGGTGTTGGTACCAACACTGAGCAAAGTTTTATTCGACCGAGCGGCTTTGGCACGGAAGCAGCTCGTGTTGACCCTCGCGACGTGGTTTGATCAGATTGAAGAGATCCATCAATTCCAGGCGGCACTCTTCCCATTGTTTCTGGCTGGTGTTGTGGATGAATCACCTGAGGTTCATGACGTCTGCATACAAAAGCTCAACGACCTCTCATTGAAATGGGAGACATCTCTTCGAGACAACGACGATACGGCAATGATAGATACCGAATCAGCAACTACTGCTGGTGAAACATCAATAATACCTCCAGTATACTTTCAAACGCGTCCACCGCTCGGTGCACGCCAGCTTGCAGCAAGGTAAGGCAGATATTTTTCTTAACTTAAGGGTGTTTGGATGGTAATGGTATGCATTATATTAACTATCCAAACTATTAGCATTCAGCGCGATGTCATGCCGCATTTACTTGAGATGACTGGAGACTGGACGGTACGTTTATGTGCTTTTAGAAGAAATTGGTTAAGCTGTACATTTGAATTACAGCCTGCGGTCTCTTTTTTTTAAGGTGCAAGTCCGAGAGCGTTATACAAAAATACTCAGCACATACCTCATTTTGTTGGAAACAAACATGAATCCATTCTTGGATAGAATATTCGCAGCACTGAGCAGAAATTGCCGCGACGATGAACCAAGCGTCTTTGAAAGCCTAAGAGAATGCTCTGGTGTTGTTGGGTACTATGCAGATTCGCAAATGATCCTTGCGTCGTTGTTACCAATGGTAAGAATATCGATTGCAACAATATTTCGACAGGTAGCGCAAATGAGATGATATTTGTTCATGATTCTATCAGGTTGCTGGAAGACTGGCCGGACATGATACTGCTCAGCATCGAACAAATGGACTGATTTTATTGGGAATGAGCATTGAAGGCATGTCACTTCAAACAATTGAGCCACACTTGGAGGTAATGCGATTGATATTGTATGATATATTTTCATTCTCAAGTGTTTTGATATCGCGGTTCTCTGGTTTAGCTTATCACGGAAGCATTATGTGACGCTGGTTTGCGCGAATCGGAAGTTGGTGACTTGCAAGATCAGCTAGCTGGTGTTGTCACCAGTATTATCAAGACTGCGTCACCAATACTAGCACAGAGGGAAGAAATCTGCTTTCGCATTTTTTGGGTTCTTAATCATCTGCTCGCTGCATCTGCGGAAGACTCCATCGCCCATGAAACGGTTTGTCTTGCTACTTCTTTTATTTTGAATCGCTTGAATGCCGCATTTCGTGAATTTTAATATAACTGCATACTCGTTTCCTCTACCTAGGCTGAACGTGCATTGACAAATCTTGCCGAGAGCTGTGGGCAACCTGTGGAGGTACATATCTAATTACTTAACTTTGCCTCAAACAAAGCATATTGTTAATCAATCGCGAACCACCTACATATTCTAGACGCTATACGTCAGATTTATGGGTAAACTACTTGATCGAATGACGCTTCCGATAAACAAAGCGACATCATGGAGTAAAAATGACCCCAGTCGAGTATTGTTTGATTCGCTTTGCCGACATGGTGGCGCCGTAAGTTACACGTGACGCTCTTCAACCATCAACCATGCTTTTTGATGTTAATTTCACGTTGGGTACGTGTTTATCTAGGCATGCGCAGCCAATATGGCAACAATTGTACCTGTACTTCTTGTCCATTTAGATTCTACCCAGGATGCAGACGTCCGACTCGCGTTTTTGGCGTTGTTAGAGACAATGCTCGGGACAGAGTCGATTTACAAAGTGGGTTCGCTTTCGTTTTGTGTATTCAATGTTGTCCGTGGCTTTTGCACGTCATTGCTTTAGATTTATTTGGTGACGACCATGATTATTTTTGTAGTCATTTCAACCATTCAGTTCGACATTGTTGCTGAAAGGAATCGTCCCAAACATTGTGTGGCAGGGTGGGCGAGTGGCTGCCACGATCAGGTACGATGACCAACTGGTAGTCACTCATTAGCTGACCATACTGATACACTCCATGTCGACTTCAGAAAAGTGTCAGTCGCTTGTGCGTATACGCTTCTTCGCCAAGGGTTAGCAGACCAGGCATGTCTATTTGAGACAGCTCCACAGGTGGATCAAATGTGCCGCTCATTCCTGTTGCTGTTGACACCATGCGGATTGACGTTGTTCGTTGTATGCTGTGATTGGTAGATGCTTCCAGTTTTAAAGACATCCATGGATGATAGTGATGCGAAGACGAGGCAGTTAGTGTGTCTGGCACTTCAGTACCTGTTCGTTGCGCTGCCAGGATGTCTAGGAGGTAAATGCTACATAACTGCTTGGATGTTGAAATTGTCTGTGCTGATGGTTGGTATGACCTACTCTTCTACCCACATGCTCACAGAGGAACCAGTACATCAGCTTTATTCCGAAATTCTCAAACGCCTGGACGATAGCAACGATACCGTGCGTAAAGCTGCGTGCGAAACGTTCACTACGTTTCTTCGTGCATCACCGAAGGAACATTTCCGGGGTACCATTATCGACTACACTTTAGACTGCTTGTTTGTCCATTTGGACGATCCAGAACCAGATATTCAGGTTTGTTTTTCCGCTCTCTCGATTTCATGTTGGCAGTAACTGGACATGAAGGAATTTCTAATGCCTTGTTGAACAGGCGGCAGTGTTTGACGTGATCAAAGAGACTGTAGCTATCGACACGCCATTGCTAATCAAAAAAGCTGAAGAAAACCGTGCTCGGCACCAAAATCCTACGTATTGTGACCAAGTACTAGCACTAGCTACTGCACACATGCCTGTAATAGGATAAAAATGACTGATATACCTACGAGCTAACGTAATGCCGTTCCATCCATCGAGTTCATAGCCAAATTATTGTAACGAAAAGGAGCACGACATGTACAATCTAAGCTGCTAGTTCATGCAAACTTGAGCGTCTCGCCATCCAGATTTTTGAAGTACGCAACTAGCTCCTCTATCCTTTTCTTGCTGTTGGGATCTTCTTGACGTTGTTGCTTTAATAGCTTACGTTTGCGGAAATGTGTTTTGCCCTGTGTAAATGCAAAAGATGGCGGTGTTTCTTGACTGGATTCGCAATGTGCAGCGGAGGATACTGACGGCACGCAGGCGCTTTGATTGGACCGAGATTGTGTCGTCTCAGCTTTGCGTCTTTTGGCTACCCGCTCAGCAGAGTGCTTTTGGTTATCGTCCTTCATCGTTCTCTTTTTCTTCTTTGTACACCGCGATAACATTTTTTCCTGACTTTTTGCCGCATTTGCGACGTTTTCCTACCATCAGCAGAGCAATCCACATCTTGTCATAATCTATGTAATGTCAATCATTTTGTATTTATATAAAACCACTTGGATTTACCTTGTTAGCTTCATCATTCCTATCTAGAGCCCCAGATAAGAGCGTTTCATAGCAATAAAAGCGTAAATCACACTCTTCCATGTAAAACAGACAACGGATAGATGGATCTTACCACCATCTTCACTATACAAGGTCTCGTTGAGATCCCATGTACTCCGTGTGATTGGCTTCAGTGGTGCTCGAGACACCATCCGTCGAGTCTGCATGTCTTTCTCTGTGCGGTCAAGTCTTTCTTCCTTCTTGTTCGGTTCTTTCTCGTTGGCATGCGGCCGTCCGCGCTTTCCTTTTTGGCTTGGGTGTGCAAGTTGAAGCCACGTACCAACATTCTTGTTTGTCCAACGTTCAGTTCAAACACTCCTGGAATAAGCTCATGGCATTGGTAGAAATAGATCAGTATCTGAGTCTGATGGCTCACTTTACTGGCCATAAATCTATATTTAGATGATGTTTCAACGAATCAGATTGTGACAGATGAGTTTTTTTCGGATTCCCCCAGTCTTAATTTTTTCTTCCACAACGCACACAGCAGACACAAGTAAAAAGCGCCTACTGGAAGCAAATCGATAATGAAGGTGAATGACGGAACGATTGTCATGGAAGTGCAGCCGCACGCACTGCAGAAGGTCAAGGACCAGCTTAAGCAGATTGTCGATATCCGGAATGTACGTGGCATTGGACTATTCTTCGGACTAGGTATGAATACGGTATATTTTGGATTTGGAATTGTTTGGGGCCTGTCCCCGTTCATCCTTCCCCTTGTGATGGATTGTCGTAATTGCTCACCTGAGGTGTTGTGGTTGTATGATTTTTGGCTACTATCAGGCGAGGAGAAGCCATTCAATTTTCCTAGTCGCGAAGCGCTCGCACCTCGTGCGCGGAAAAATGTGGTTTTCTTTGGCACAAATTATGCGATTTCAGCTGCATTGGTTGGCGTTGTGACCATGTACGTGGCATATGTATGCGTCTTATTTTTATCCATTACGACAGGGAAAGATTGAGATGTATTTGTCGCGTGTGTGTTCATGTGTAGCCTGTTGAACCCGTTTTTCTTGTTCGTCCTCATCTGCCTTTGTGGATTTTGGCTGTACGTGTCGAGCGCGGCCGCAAATGAGACTGCTGATAATCCGATGCTGGTGTTTGGCAAGCCAGTATCACCTGAACAGCGAAGGCTTGGAATGATTGCGAGTATGTTTGCTTTGAGACTTGACTGACTCATTCATCAGGAGTAACCTTGTACTTTCCTTTGCACTTCATAGTCAGCTTGGCGGTGATTGTGGTCTTTGGAGGATCGATTCTATTTACGATTTGTTCCGCCAGGTATGTGCGCTAATGTGATGTGCGTATTTCGAATGAGATATGGTTTATTAACCTGGAACAAATCGTATGTTATCAGCACCGCGCTCGCTGTATCCCACGCTATTCTCCGTGATTGTCCGATAGTTCGCGAAGAAGATGAGCTAGGTTTCCTTAGCGAAGATGCCGATAAGATCGCTGACACCGTATAACTTCAAGAATAGCAAACCATTATAGCTACCACAAATGTATAGACTTTTCATATTACGATTTTCTGCGTTGTTGGAATGCATGATATGATCACCTCACTAATATCCAACATATGCTAAATATTCCAAAAAGATCATATGAGACCAAATCAAAGAAAAGTATCCTTAATGCATTTTCGAGATTTTTGTAAAATGCCTTCAAAGTTGGTGCGATTTTGAAACTATATGTAGGTCCATTCGACAATTTTTGTACCAAAATCAACAATAAAAAAATAACCCTTCGGGCGGGCTCTTCACATCTCGTCCTAATAACTTCATGGATACTCGGCCAATTTTTATACTTGATAGCTTAAAATGTAGCAGAAATTTTGTAGAATATCGTGGTATGCTTAGTTGAAAAACCTCAAAAAGCGTATAAGGATACTTTTGTTTGGTTTGGTCTCATATGAGCTACCATTTGATAACTCAGGGATGATCTTTGTTTACTTTGAGTTTCTTCGAAGCAATCAAAGCGTAGGTCATTCTCCACACTAGCAAGCCAGTGCAAATGACAACACCCCGAGGAAGGTGATCTTTGGGTTGTAGTGGATTCTCAAATGAGGATGTCGTTGGAAAGGGAGAATCAATCTTTCTACTGATCACCAACATTTACCAAAAAAAATTTCAAAGTTTTCTTATTTTTTGTGGGTTATAATGAACTGAGAGAAACTTTAGCAGAGATTGATCCAAGCATGTGAGTTTGCACAGACTCGAAGCAAACAAAGTGATTCTCTTATTGATCAAGCAACCCAGTAGAAAGAAGGGCAAAAAAAGAATTCGGCAATGATATTTTGCTTAGAATTTCCAAATACCATACAGTGATCTTCATTGGTGATAGGAGCGCCTTAAAGGAATGATCCTGTCGATATACTCTGGCATATAATGCTTGGTTGAGTGATTGACCAACACTTTCAGCCGCAGTGAGTATATAAGGTGTGTTTAGCTCGAATAGTGAGTAGTAAGTGAAAATGAACGCAATACAGAGAATTCTACGATGAGCACCGAAATGCTTACAACTCGTCGTCATCCAATGCGCGAACGAATCCAGCTCGAGAGAAAGTCTCCAATGCATTCATTCATTCATCGTAATAACAAACATACAATAGTTCTATCCATTTGTGAACATGCAAATGACCTATCTACACGAACCTACATTCCATCCACATGAATCAATACCCCATCCACATAAACCTACATTCCATCCATCACGTATCTGCGCACGAACCACTGATGCTCAGAAATTTGGTTCTTCTAGTGGCGCCTTCTGAACCTGAGATATCCAGTTTGATTGCTCCATGGCGGTGCCGGTGCCGATTTTTCTGGTGGTGGACGACGGATCATGTCCATGAGAAGATGCTCTGACAACTTGTTCTAGTTAGCCAATCGCATGGGCGGATGAGCATGACAACAGCGAGGATTTTTGGATGCAACGGCAGAACGGTCGTTGATTGGTGCAGCAATTACCCGCTTGCCGCTGATGCATGGGACAGAGCATCCGCTTTTTTGTGTAAAGTTCAAAAGAACATGACAGCTTCAGATTCAGCCAATCATTGGGCGAGATGAGGCCAACGCATTCCTTTAGGTTGAAACTCCCAATAGTGGTTCCCTTTTTTTGCTTCAGATCACTGTCTGAAAGAAAAATAAATTACAATCAGATAGAATTTCCTGGATTTTGGCCAATCCCCCAATTGTTCTTGATCGCGTCATGACTGAACACGACACGTGGAAGCACAGTATGTGGTAACAAAATCGACGTTTTCTCCAAAAAGAATATGCCTTTCTACATGATGGTTGCATTCTGATTAGAATTTCTCATGTTCTCAACAATGCATTGATAGCACTAGTGAAACTCATTTTGTGATCGTTTGTGCAAACAATAAATTACCAATTTTTATTGATAATTTACGAAAAATAACGATTTTTTTTAAATTCGGTCAAAAATGCAATTTTTCTGTAGGTTGTGGATTGGCCAACTCTAAAGGTGTGCTACAACCCATCGAAGTGATTAGGGGTTGAGTAGAAAACCGCCACCCCATCCCTTCAAAAGCCTAAATTCGGCACCTACACCTCGGAGCAATCGCGCAAAAGTAGTTTCTGTGGCGGTTCATTTCCGGATTTGTCTTCTTCCAGAGCAGCAGATATCAATCGCTGGGGCGCCTGCATCCACGGCCACCTTCGCTATTCTCCTCCCCCCACCCTCCACTCCTACTAGTACAAGCTTCTCTCGACATAATCATCATGTGGGTCTTTGGATATGGATCGATCGTCTGGAAAACCGATTTCCCTGCCGAAGAAACCGTATTTGGCTTCGTGAAGGGATGGCATCGGCGCTTCTGGCAGGGTAGTCCAGACCACCGTGGCTCGAAAGATGCTGTCGGTCGAGTCGTCACGCTGATCAGCATTGAGGAGATGAAACGGTTTGAAGACGCACACGCTCATGAAGAAGGGGATTGCATTACATGGGGACGATTGTACAAGGTGCCGGATGAGCACGTTGATGGCACACTAACGCAATTAGATAACCGCGAACAAGCTGGCTACGACCGTCAGATAGTTGATGTACACTGCGTCGATGGTATTACACGCAAGGCGTTGGTGTACATTGCGACTCCAGATAACTCGGATTTCCTTGGTCCATCTACGATGGAGGAAATGGCCCACCAAATCGCCACGCGATCAGGCCACAGTGGACCGAATTTCGAGTATTTGTTTCGCCTCTGCGATTGCATGCGCGAATTGAATGTTATTGATCCACACTTGACTGCACTGGAACTGGCCGTGCGCAAGTACATGTACATCGGGTCATTAGAATGGAGCTCTGACCCGTCAACGTGCGGTGTGCAGTAAATGAACTCGCAACTACCACCGAACGTGATCGTAGCAAGTTCCATTCCACTCACTCGTGGTGTATTATAAAAGTCCCGGAACTTTTGGATTGACACTGTGCCTCATCTCGCCATGCTTCAAAAGCCAACCACCCTCAAAACTTAAGCTAAAACGACATTGCTATCGTTGAGTTGCGCCCCATTTCGCCAGTTCACGACGCCACTCGTAGGAAAGTCAAATAGAGAAGACAAATCCGTGTAAATTAGTAATAACTTATCCTTCCCCACCTCAATTATGCCACTTATCGATTTTGTCATTTTAGTTTTTGCAAACCATAGCGACATGTATCTCAAACAGACTCAACGAAGTTCACACACGCTCAAGAAGCGTTTTTTCAACGCGTGTAGTATCGAATTGAAGCGTATTCTTAAGATTTGTATGAATTGGAAGGATTTACAGTTGTAGACGCGAATCTTCATAGGTTGCTTTGCAAAGTGCTTACGAAGCTCCATGGTGTCTTCTATGAACATCATGACACCTACCAAGCCATTGAAGGTGTGAGAGAAGTCGATGAATAACTAAGGAATGAACGGGAAATACATCGGCAAGTATGTGGTCAAGTGACGGAAGAAGTGCCGCAGTTACTGATACGGCTCTACGATATTAAAGCACACCTACAACAGAAGATTCAACAGGTGCATGTATTCTATGCTGCCCAGGAAAGGTTGCTGCAGAAAAATTGGTGTATGGAGATGGCATGACGACACTAACACCAGATGCAACGACTACGTGACGATCACACAAAGGAACTCGAATTACTTAAAGTCGACAATCCACAAAAGCTCGCTGGGATACACAAAGAAATAGAGGAGAGAAAGATCTATGAAGTGGAGTACATGCACGTCCAGCTGCGTATGCAGCTTCGATAAAAGCTCAAATGGGGTCTTGAGAAGAAATTACAACTCCAGGAATAAATCTGCATAGAATTATGTACAGGATGGAATTATGGAATTGTAGACACGACTTCGACGACTAAACACAGAATATCATGATTTACAAGAGTGTCAGAGCAGCCTTCATTAAAAAGCTTACTATCGCTCAGACAGCCCGTGGGATCACCTCCTGCTAATCTTTTCTATTACATTATAAGCACACAGAACAGTTTCCTTTGTCCATATAAACAGTGTGCAGACGGATTTTGTGTTCACTTCATGCCAGCAAACGGATCAATATTGATCGTCTTAGCTGGCTGCGACTGTTGATTCACGTTATTGACATCGACAGGGTTCATGAGTTGGGAGATGTTATAGTTGGCGTTATACATGCCTCCACCTCCAACGACTGGCGCATGCATTCCTCCCATTCGCATGGCTTGTGGCGCAGCTACACCAGCGACTGGGGCTGCTGCTACGGGCTGATTCACCTGAAATCCAGTGGTGCCGGATTGAGGATAGCCTGCTGTATTACTCTGGGAGACAGCAGCCATCTGTCGTTGAGGTTGCGTGTATGCAGAAGTCTGCGAAGCGAATGGATCCAAGTTGATTCTGTAGATACGCATCAATAACAATCACGTTAGTTCGAATCACTCCATTATCTGTCGTGTCGTAAGAGTACTAAATACTTACGGAGCGGGGGCTGGTTTCAAGGGAGCTGCTGGAGCCACAGCTGCAAAAGGATCGACGTATCTATACAACATATAGCATATACATCTTCAGAGCAAGCTCACCTAAGAATCGAAACCAACGTACACAAATGCTCACACATACGGTGCAGATGTGGCATTAGTCTGCGCAGCTACTCCGTAACCAGGCGCCATAGGAGGGCTGTTCACTGTGCGTGGATTGGCCGACTGTCCTGCCATTTGCTGCTGGGATGCAGTTGATGTGGCTGGCACTGCTGGCGCTGAAATTTTGGACTACATGACAATTATAACCAAGAATAATATAGTCAAATCCAACTGTAGCAAATAAAACACGCAACTGGTCAGAAAACACTCACGCTTGCAAGTGGATCAAACAGCAATGACTGCGCCGAGACGCTAACGCTGGGGCCAAAATCGTCAATGAGATTGATCTCCTTCTGGGGTTGTTTCACAACGGCAGGCGTAGTGCTAGAACGAGCAGACGCCGCTGTTAAAGCAGGTTGTTGTTGTTGCTGCTGATGCTGATACTGCTGCTGTTGCGGTGGGCCATGCTGCTGTCGCATAGGAGCCCCCCATTGCTGTTGCTGGTACGACTGACCCGTGAATGAATTCCGTTGACCCTCAGTGTACGAGTTCCGCTGGTCATCCCCAGTGAAAGAACTGCGCGACCCATCGCCAGTGAACGAGTTGCGTTGGCCGTCATTGTACGAGTATCGCTGCTGGTCGTCACGCTGACTGCCGCCGAAGCTGCTGGAACGTCGCTCGGTAGGAGAACGATTGCTACTACCTGAGCCACGACGCACACGCTGTCCAGAAGCTCCATACTGACCGTTCTGTGGTTGTGGAGCGCTGACTCCTCCTGGTCCCCATCGATGTGCTCCGTAAGTGTCTAATGGAAAACACAATCAACCAATCAGTCAATCAGCACTCGCCAATTATATTCCAACTCTGTCATTGACGGAAATGAAAACATTGAAAAGAACGTACTCGCTGGAGGAGCATTCGGCTGCGCGTATGTAGCAGTCGTGATCGGTTGCTTCTTGCGACGATAGACGTCCCATCGGCGGAATGGCACGCGGTCAATCGCCAAGTCTACAATCAAGTGCAGTCATTGGAATCAGTTCACAGCAAAAAGACTCTTCAGACATAGGCACACACAAAATGGTCACTCTGGTCTCACCATATTTGGGAACGTCATGGCTCTCCAAATCGTTAATCCGCACTTCAAAAACGTAGTTCGGGCCATCCAAGATCATCGTGAAATGCCAATCACCTGGTGTGGCCTTGCGAACAATAATGAGTAAGATCCGGTCAGTACCGTCACACACTCCTTATGCTCGTGACTGTCTCAATTTCCATACCGTTGACGAGAAATGCATCTGCCGACCGTCATACTCAACAATCTATAGTGGGACAACCACCGCGTCAGCAAGCTGCCTTCAACATCAAAGGGACATAATGCTCGACTAGTGTATTCTTACTTTCTTATAGGACATGATTGAATGGGTCAGCACGATTTCGTGTTGAGTATCAGACTCTCCCAATGTGAATCGCCACGAGATGCGCTTCTTCGAAGCCGGCACTATCTCGCCAATATTGTTTTCTTCACGGAGAATGCGCTTCGGTGGCCCATTCTCGAGCGGATCCGGTCGTGAATTGTAGATCCGCGTCGCACCTAAGCCTCCATACATTTTCTACCTCCCGCACTTCCTTTCGACTGCGCTTTGCTGGATCGATTGTGTCCCGCCGTGAATTGTGTAGGAGGCGTGTACGCTTTCGCTCCTCGTCTTCCCTCTCTTGTTCTTTCTTCCCCCCGTCTTCTCGATCTTTTTCTGTTTGTATATATCAACTATACACAAAAAGATTAATGTAGATAATCAGTTTAATGTGATTTTCAGTTTAGTACACTTAGCCTTTATTGACTAAGGCAAAATTCCACTAGTGGGATCAATGGGCAATAAAGGTTAACCTTTATCCTCCATTTCTCCTACCTCTCCGATACACGTTGACGTGTTTTTTTTAAGCGAACAGATCTCTATCGACCGAAGCAGAAATTTGTTTCCAATTCTCCACAATGAGCTCTTTTCAGCGTCATTTGTTTCCAAGAACGGATGTGAGGAGATCGAGTCCATAGAAAATCAAAGTGATTGTCCAGAAAGCGTGGCGCGGTAGTATCGGTGTGAAAGGAAGGTAGAGATCACGCTAAAAATATCTTTCTCAAGAATGCGCACCTACTCATCTGGACTCATCGAGTCCAGGTGGCGGAGATACCTACTTCACGATCATCTAGTCTTGGCTGGCTTTTGCTAGTCGGACCCAAACAACAAAACAGATGTCCTCCCTGAGGTACTTTCGTATCTCATATGATCTCATGAGATTTTCAAAATCTACTGGATACGTTTTTGATCGTTATAAAGAAATCCCCCATAAATGAAATGTCTCTCGAAATTGGCAAATCATGTCTTGTTTATTCATTCCTGGTCATAATAATGACAGTACATGCATTCTGGATGAAGTGCATGACATGAACGAACGCACTCTATGAGAAGGTCATGCCAAGACCGAGTTGGGCACGTTTGATGTTATCCTACAATGCCATAACAAAAACATATTACTCATCACAATTCCACCACTGAAGATAACAGCATGATTGTATATAGTCTTACATGAGCGTTAGATCTTAAGATCCACGAGTAATTGGCTTCTAGTCGTCCAATGCGAGTACCCCAGACGAGACCCATACCCACTGACAGACGTGTGTCGTCCACCAGATTTGCCAACCATTTTTTCTCATCCAATAGCCGTCCCCACGTGGTCAAATTACCGGCATTCACAAAGAACTGCCCACGAAACCCAAGCATCTAGATTGAAATGACAAACATCTGAGACAAAAGCTGTACTAACATACGTCATGAAATAATAAAACTCACCGCTAAGAGAGGCATGGGGCAAGGGAAACCGACACTGGCGGACCCATGGTAGCTCACTTCACCACCAAGTGCATCACCCGCTGCCACTCCACCATCTTGTGGCGACGCCCGAGGGCCAATTCCTTTGTGGTTGAATCCACGTACGCTCATAGGACCACCCAAGAAGAACCGGTCGCTGATCCGTGCAGGTCGACCTTCGTCCGTTCCATATGACTTTACGGCTCCGATGTGATACGACATGCTGAGACTCAGGATAGGTAATCCAAAGACGATAGGACCTAAGGAGGCGTGCTTCTGTCCTTCTACTTCGGCCTTCACAAACTTGACATCACCTAACAGTCCAGAGACTTCCGTACTACCATGTGCAACAGACGTAGAATACATGTGAGAAGAGACGAGTGCGTCATAGTGATTATTGGACTGCTCTCTGCTTCACCTATATTGAAATAGCCCGCCCTGTGTTGGATAGACAAAGTGATTGCGCGAGTCATCTTTAAAGACGTATTTGATACTTGTCTTGGTAGATGGCATGGATTCCGCAAGAATGCTCGGAGAGGCTCGGAATGCAGTGGGGATCTTCGAATCTCTTCGAGGGATGATGTCGCGCCAGCCAACATTCAATGACAAGTCATGAACACCGGCATAGTCACTAACGGAGATACTCCCACCGCGAATTTTCTCGTTATATGAGCTCAGGTACTCGTGGTTCTGCACGAATCCATCATATAGGTAAGTTTCAGATCAATTTTTACCATAAATAATGCAAACGGAGAATGATAAGAGGAGGTTTCTGACATGTAGTTCATTCGCAGCAGTGGCGCTCAAGTACAGCGGTAGACCAAGGAAGCGAGGTTTCTGAAACGTGGCTCGTTCAGTGTTACTGCCTGAGCGAGCGTACGTGGCCGCTACTGTCAGTTTTTCAGCTTGACCGAAAGCATTCAACAGTGTCAACGACGATTCCTGTCACCATGAAAGTAAATTAAAAGCATGGCGATTATTACCAGAAACATGAAAGTGTCCTGAAATCTCAGTATGACACCTACCGCTGCCTCTTCGTTGCCATCGGTCGTTGCTCCAATATGCAATGATCGCCATCCTCTTTCCTCCACAGTGATTGTCACATCAGTCTCATCACGGCGTCCAGAACTCGCTACAAAGCATAATGAACATTAGTACATATATGCATCATATGCATCGATCGTCTATACAAATCCTACTGTCCAGACCTTTGTCCAATTCAATATGAATCGAATTAAAAATTTCTAACGCCTTCAATTCCGCTGTAGCAGTCTCCAGACTCTTCACGATGTGTCCAATGCGAGTCGCTTCATACGCTTCCTATAACATTGACACGCATTTTCGATCATCAGTAAATACTGAAGCAGCGCTGACTGCCGTCAAAAACTAATATCTGTTGTTATATTACCTGCAGTTCATTTTCAAATACCTCGGCTCTGTCCACACAATACATAGTGGCATCATTGTTAGCAATCACTTGTACAAACTAAACAACACAAATACGTACTTGGTGCGCTTGTTGCCTTTGATAAAGACCTTGCCGATGCGCATCTTGGGTCCCCACGGATGCCGTGCATCTTGTGCTGCGGCTGCGGCCGCCGCTTGGCTCTCTCGTGTGTCTGCCATCAACACAACTCTTCTTTGTGCTGATTGGTGCAGACGTTAGAATGCGTATCCACATTTAATAACTGATATAATATCAGTTACGTACAACCTCTTCTGAGAATGTTGTCAATCAACGCGCTTGTGGCAAACTTGCGGTTCGATGGCGGGGATCTGGCGTCGCCTGCAGTTGCTGGCAGAAGGAACAACAGCAGCCCGACGTTACCAAGTACGTTGTGAGATACTTTCGCATGCAATGCGAGTGAGCATACTACTGATAGCTGGCGTGTATTGTTTCTATAGGAAGAGGCTGATGTGGGCGTGGCAGCGGTGCTGACGTGCTTCCGTGGTTTGAATTTAGATCCGCGGAATGAGAAAAGGTGTCTCTTAATTTGCGCTTCTGTCTAAATTTCGCTGGTAGAATAGCTAGGTGCTTAATAGTACACGTGTACCTGTATGCGTAGGGAACGTGGTGAGTTGTTTGAAGAAGCCGTGGCTACGATTGAAAAGAAGAACTTCGCCCAGCAAAAGCAATACGTGCAAGATCAAGTCACATCACAGGTTTGATCAAGCGTCCCTACGATATACTCGTCTTCTCTCGACTCATTAGCGGCAGGAACTTGTATTCAATGCTTACAGGTCCAAAATGCATTTGAGGCGATTTTACTCGCATCGAAACAACAGAAACCTGAGCTCCCTAGGATATCTTTGTCCGGGTTTGAACGCATCGATGAATCCATTGAAAAGGCAAGAATTATCATCTCGCTTTTATTACATACAACAACAAAACGAGTAATAACTGTTGTTATGCCGATTAGGGCCAGTTGAATGAGGAAAACAGTCTAAGAAAACTGCTAGGGTACTCTTTGTCTGTCGAGAAATCAAGCGTTCCTGATGCAGGCGAAGGAGTGAAGCTTCATGGTCATGTTCCAATTGGATCAGTAGTGGTATGTCAAAGCAGTATCAAGTAGTATGATGAGGAAAGCTGCAGATTGATGCTGATCAGACCCATGTGCTTTATATCTTGAAGGCTCTCTATCCCGGCATCGTTTACTTACCCGAACATTTCAAAAAGGTATCGTGTTTGCCAAGGAACACTAGTGATCACAAGGCGGCAAACTAATACTCTTGGATGTCTGTTTTCTTTAGAGCCATTACTTAAAAGAAGTTTCTGACAATCCGTACGCGAGAGCACGTTTCGACAGCGTGATTATTGATGCCAAGAACGCATGTAAGTACCTACTTGATCCTCTTACTCGTAGTAAAGTGATGCTAACGCTACAATGTTGTGTGCCTGTAGCGTCAACTCCCCGAAATTTGTTGGCTGTAGCTCACAAAATCAATCATCCTCCGAGTGGCACGCCTCCTAACGTCCTTCCATTTTCCTTCGATTTTCCACCAAAAGGTATCGCAAATTCTGTGCTTCAAAAAAAATGCTGTATCTCATAGTGCTGTGTGAGTTCCTATAGAACCTTTTACGCTGGATGAGTACCAACAGTTGATCCCCAACTCATTCGTGGAAATGCCGTCACGACTTTCCATGTTTGGCAAGCGTGCGCTAGTGCATGTAAGACCAAATGCCTGTTCACCTTCATGCATTCCACTTTATGTACGAATCTCATATCATGCATGGACTGCTGATAAACTAGGGTCTTGCATTTATTGCGACGGCGGACATCAACGACGAAGAGGTGTTCCTGAATTATAGATATAACCCCAATCGTCCTCTACCTGAATGGTATACACCGGTCGACATTGAGAGCGATCGAGAAATGTGGAAGTGAGTGTAGTTAATGAGGAAGAGATAGATCACAAAGTATAGCACACAACATCTCGTCATGCCTTTGTATACATTTCATCGAGTTCTGCATCTAGCGTGCAAAGTATCCCCATATCTGGGAGGCTTTACCCTTTTGTGATGTGGCAATTACGCCCACTACTTTGGGAATTCAGCATTATTAGACAGGATAATGCCCACAATGACACCGAAAATGCCCAGTGCGCTGGCAAAAATCTCGACAATCAGGATCTTGACGTATAGCGTCGCATTCTGAGCATCCGCCAGCACACAACTACTTCCTGCAATCCCAACAGACACTCTGTCATCAAAGACTAGGTTAGCAAATTTCATAAAAGGGATAACACAAACAGCAATGCAAGATATATACCCGCTGGCAATGTTAGTCAATCCCACAGCGACTCCTGCTCCAAAGACGGCATAGGCTGCAAAATAAAGCGCCTGCTCATTGATGGGCTCATCGTCTTCGTTCCGAAGCGCAGGCTGGTTCATCTACGACAAAATACCATCAATAACCATTCATAAATATCAATTTACAGTTTTCTAGCGTTCAATTCCAAGCAAGAGCAATTCTTTCACCATACCTTGCTTTGGAGAATGATTGCGATAATGACACCATAAATAGCGGTTGCTTCACAAAAGATAATGCTGTAAGCATCACCAACAAACCATGGCATCGTGATCTTAAGTTCTCCCGCATGTACATTGGAAACAAAATCGAATCTATTTCACCAACCTGACCAGATTCTTGGATCGCACACGAGGAGCCTTCACAGAAGCACCAAGAAGACTCGACCCGGTCAAAAAAATGCCCCTTTATCAACACAATTGCAACAGCACTTTCAATATCACAATGGCCAGAACTAATCTATGCTTTCTTTTACATCCTTATTTCCTTCTAATTTCACAAACGACGTACCATGCAGCACCCACAATGGAAAATGCCAAGCCAAAGGCCACACCCATGCTTCCCCACGCATACGGTGAAATATTACTCAATACATCGCCCCACCCTGTTCGTTTTGATGATAGTCATGAGTAAATCGCGCAGCAACTGTAACATATATTTAGTCTATCAAATTCGCTGCTTACCTTGGTTAAACAATTCATCGGTAGCTGCACTCATTGCTTCGATTCGTCGTCGCTGCTTCTGCGCTTTCCGTTTCCTTTGACGACCTTCTTTCTCTTCCAAGCCGAAAAAGATCACCGAACCGTGCTGTACATATGAGCACTTACCTATTATTCTGTACTTTGAAGTAATACTATTATTACCTTCAAGCAACATTCATTGCTTGATGAGTAGGGAGATCCATTATGTCAACCATGGCAACACCACTGGACAAGAAGAACAAACGGAGCCTGTATGTGGGCGGTCTGGACAAACAGGTGACTGAGCAGGTGCTGTATTCAGCATTCGTCCCGTTTGGACCGATCAAGGCCGTTCAGATCCCTATGGATTATGCCTCACGTACGTGTAATAATAATAGGTGCTATTGTGTGGATTCTTTGCTTGACCGATAGCGCAACTGTTGCTTTTTCATGACAATCCTGATGATTTGGTTGTGCTGTTTGTATGGACTGCTCTTTGGTCGATCATAGAGTCCAGCAAAGGCTTTGGCTTCGTAGAGTTTGAAGAGGAAGATGATGCACGGGCAGCGATTGACAACATGGAGGGTAGGTTTTTTTAATCATTTTCTGTGAATTCCAAGAAGATTGACGATTAAATGCACGCCCTGTACTGCTACTGTTCTACATCAATAGAATCGGAGCTTTTTGGGAAGACCATACGTGTGTCCATTGCTAAGCCTGACCGCCCGAAACTCGGCTCAAGAAAACCAGGTAAGATCTGCTCGTGACAGCTGATGCTTTCTCCGTAGTTTAATGCGTATTAATGAGTGCATCTATGTGGACACTCTCGCTCTTCTTGTACATCTACTGCAGTGTGGGCAGAAGTAGATGAAGCAAAAGATGCCATCACCCCAGACAACGAACCGCAGGATATGGAATCATAGGAACACCGTATTTAAGAAAGTCATCACACACAGAATGTGGTAAAACGTTGGTTGCGATAACGATATAAAAGATTGATGACTACGTACACAACTGCACATGCACACCTGGTCTTTGCCACTGACAATAGCCGATTGGTTTTCTACATTATTCGTATCCTCACTCTCAATCGTGATATTATTGTCCATCATCCATCATCTTTGTGTAAAGTAATAGAGGCACTACGGATGACACTAGAAGAAGCCAAAGAAGAGGGACAGTCACAAGTAGAAGGCGCATCGCCGCCTCAGCAACGTTACGTCGCTCCGCTGGCATCACTTGCCACTCGCATTGTCGCGCACCAATCAGCTGTGGAAGAAATTGTCGCGTATCTTGAATTCCTACCACTCTCCATCCGCTCAGAGCTCTTCACACACCTCAGCAGCGACAGATTACGACAGGTGGAGGTGACATGGCAACAGCACAACAAAAGCGACAGTGCATGGCCATTTGAGCATGAAACGCAGCACGTCTGGTACCAGCGCTGTATGCATCGGATTCCACGGAATAATGGACAGCAGCAGCAAATGAAGAGGAATTATCGGCGGGTGTTCTGGGAGCATCAGTGTCGGCTCATTATTCGCAGGCAAGCAACGGTGGAGACAGAAGAACAATCAGATAAGGAGGAGGAAACAGAAAAGTCAGACACTGTTGACAGTGATATCAATAACAGTTCTAGCAGGAATGGTAACAGCGATAAGTTGCCTGTTGAATTGCCACTCTTCCAAGATCTCGTACAGGAGCTCAAGGTTCATGGTCGAGAGATGGTCGCCACTACTGCCGAGTTGCTTTTGCGTCTGAAATGTCTGCGTCGGCTAGAAGTACATCACCCCGAACAGCAAAAAACATGTTGGTCGTCGCTTACGCGTGTCATCCAGCACTACCCGACCATGCGTGAACTCTGTTTTTTCCACGGCAAACTGCCCGATCATCGTATCGAGCAGATTCGAGATGCTTTACTGAAAAGAGCGAAGCTTTCATCGAACATCTCGCTCACGACACTTGAGATCGTCTCAATGAAGCTCTCACCGAGAGCACACAGTCAATTGGTCGCTCTTGTGCGAGATGTCCCCAACCTGAAGGAGCTACGCATCACAAACTCCATCACCGATCTTGACAACCACAAGCTGCTGACCGTTGTGTATCACTCACGCTCTTTGAAAACGCTTTGCCTTGAGCACAACGACCTCGAAGACGATACGTTCTGTGGGTTGCTGACTCATCACTCGTCAATTGCGCTTCGACACCTAAAACTGGGTCATAATGCGCTGTCAGTATCGACACTACGCAATATATGCGGAGCTTCATTAAACGGCTATCTCAACCGTCTGAACGTGCTCGACCTGAACAACAATGTCGACATTGGGGATGATGGGATCTATGCGCTCACTCCGATGCTTGCTTCCCCTGCGACCACGTTGACGGTCTTGGACCTAAGCAATTGCAGTATTGGGCTCGAAGGGGTAATGAATTTGCTACTCGCGCTCGGCAAGAATCAAACGTTAACACATTTGAACCTCAGTTACAACTTCTTTGGCGTGGGTGTAGGCGATTTCCTGGCGGATTTTCTACTCACGAATACAACATTGACATCTTTATACTTAAACTATGTGGGTCTAAGCGTGACGGAGACTACTCGACTGCTGGTTGCACTAGAGCAGAACTCTAGTCTAATGAAGCTCTCCCTCGGTGCGAATCGTTTGCGAGACGAAGGTGCCACTCTTATCTTTGCTGCGCTGGTGAAGCGAAGTCGGCAAAAGCCCTTTGAGCTAGTCGATCTTAGCGGCAATTTACTGACCATTCACTCGCTCACTGCTATCGCCAGTTCACTTCAAGACGATGTTGATAACGATGTATCTGAACAAGTTCGAATAAAGCGTCAACGGCTGGAGGAGGATTGTTATCACCATCAAGATCAACAATGCCGAAGAGAACTCATTGGCGAACTGCATTTGCTAAACAATGACTTTGCGATAAAGGAAGATAGCCAAAACAATTCCGCCATGAATTCTCGAAATGCCTTTACCACCATTCGCAAATTCGTTGGCCAACTACATACAAACGAATGGAGCAACCAACGCAACGTCTACGATGATGAGGTATAGACTGCGTCAAAATACAACATACCATTCAAAAATTTCCGACAACTTCCTTCCAATACACAGTCGGATTAAATACAAACTCTGTGGGCCTCGACTCATCCATGTCCACATTGACTTAATCACATTATACATTTGCTGCATATTGGTGATCGAGGAGCCAAACAAAATATACATAGACACAATGAGTGTCTAATCTCCCCAACTCATACATTTTCACATGGTGGATCCATTCATGATCGCGTGCACTTCCATGCGTCGATTATTCTTCCATTGACGCTTTCGTTGTTTCCGCTCCCGCTCCTCTTTCTTTTCCAGGAGCTCGCGGTTTCTGTGTTCGAGATTCGTGATACGAGCCTCCAGCAGCCCCAGTAGTTGTTCCCATGGACGTTGCAGTTCCCCAGCAGATGGATCATTATCACTTTCGTCGTCCACCTCGCTGCTGCAATCTTCTCCACTCACATCATCGCCACGCTCGTCATCACTTTCTTCAATAAGTGCTTGTTTACCCGTCATTCGCTGGCGTTTTGCGGATATAAACGTGTCTTCTTTTCCGGCATGTCGTTTTTTCTTGCACGAGGCACACAATATGTGTGTATCTTCCTTGCCTTGCTTCCCGAACGACTCCTTTTCTAAATATGATTTCTCCAAACTCTCGTTGTTTGACAATGATGCTAAATGAAGTCCGATTGTAAATGGTCAGATGGTTACTGTATGCACACGACTAAGTTGAAATGAATAATGCCAAGCTCATCACTCACATGAATTACCAAATGAATCCATTGATTGGATATCTGCTGTTTCATCTTCTTCGATGTCATCATCAGATCCGTTTTCTTCGGGACTGACCTTTGACCATTTCAATTCGTCCGAATCACTCTGCGCAGAAATTTTGGTGGTTGTGTCCAGTTCATCATGAAAGTTATCATTCTCTTTGTCTACACATGTTGACATCATGTACACAGCAATAGGAATTTCCTGCCTAGTCAGATCATCTGAAATGTTATAAGAAATCATTACCAGGGCGCGATTGATCTGGACGAGGACTTTCATTTGCTTCATCTAGTTCGGTGTCTTTATTCGTTGGCATTGGATTTCCATTTTCTGGGGATAGTAAAAAATCTTAGACTGCACATACATAAGGTTAGCATGCGTCAAATATTGGATTCCTACCTTTGTCCAATTCCTTGTCGTTCCGAGTCGTCAAACTAAAACAAACAGCAGCAACATTAATTGACGATGCATAAACTACCTGATACACAAGATCACGTACGGATTTTCTGCATTTGTTGAAGCGTCGGCAGCAGTCATACCAAACATGATCTTAGCGAACTCATCCAGCGAACCAAATCCTATAGTTGCGTCAACACACATACATGTTAAGTACATATGAAGATGTCGTGATGAAGCGCCAAAATCTTGTCTTACTTTGTTCAAAAAGCTTCAGTATTGCTTGTCCATTAAAGTAAATCCCCACAAGATCGACACCTGAATCGAAACAAAGTTATAATGATCATGCACATCTCCGTAAAAGTAGACAACAGCATAAATGCTTCAAAATGTCAACTTACCTGGTATCTCAGCAGCAATGGCTTCAAAGAATACCCGCAACTTCTTGGCACGGTACACGTGTATGTGGCGATTCATGGCCACGCATAATGTGTACGCAAATTGAGTTTCCCATTTATACTTTGCTGCAATCTCTCGCACAAATTCGGAATACTGTGGGTGTTCCGTTGCTCCACTTTGCTTATCCTCCGCGTTTGATGGAATTTTCGTTTTCTGTTGGCTCTTCTGTGTGTCGCCGCTTCGTTTTCGTGATGCTGCGGGGCTCCCTTTATTACGGGTCACTGAATGGCGCGTTTGCTTGTGTTTTTGACAGCGCGTCCACATACCTGTAAGGGTTTATCAGATTAGCAATCAGTATTTGAGAAGTGTAGTAGTCGAAAATCCACATTATAAAGAACTTACTGTAACTCTTGATCGCAAGAAATCCGACAGCATATGGATCATCCGGATCAGCCCAGTCTAATATAGCAAACGAAAGCACATTGTGTAAAGTAATCCATGTGTCGCTATATCAGATAAAGCTGTGTGTACTCCTCACAAACCAGCGTTAAAAATTTTGTGTGCCATCGAGTTTGGGTCGTAAACTACATCAGGTAGATCTAAAGTATTCAAAAGTCGTCAATATATCAACCACAGCTAACTAGAATGGTCAACTGATTAAGATACAAAAGACTTACTTGCAGTGCGAAAATAACTTGCTTTACGCTGGAATTTGTCTTTCAGGCTCTGCAGTTTAGAAAAACACGAGTACTCGGTTCTGTCTGTCGGTAACGAAATTCAAGAGGTTAATGCTATCAGCGCTGAGATCTTTCACGTGTCAACCAAAGCGTTATATATCGTACGCAGCTTTGTCGACATTTCCGCAACAAGATCGGATGTTCCTCTGGTCTGAATATCTTGGGTGATCTTTACAAGATAGTCAATCAGGACTTTGAGATCGTCAGACGACCAAAAATTTGAAGTCTTGCTACTTGTTTCCTTGAGTATAGCACACGGAGCAGGCGGGACGTCATTGAATAATTCCTCCAACACTGCAAATCGTGTTTTTTCGATTGTTTTACGATCTATGGCTACATGGATAGTGCGAATCCAAAACGTTTTCATCAGTGAAAAACATGGCTTGCTACGTGCAACATAAACAACTTCCCATTGAAATGCAGTCACATACCTTTCAACCTCTTCTCTTTCTGATACAACTCCCGCAATGCGTAGAATTTTCGTTTGCTCTCCGCAACGGTCTTGCTCCATATATTTACGCGTAAAAAGAAAGTATCAGGCTGGCTCTTGAGCATACTACGGTATTGTTTGATCTTGTATAAATATCGGCTGAGCTCGTCGGGATGCCAGACACTACCACCAAGTGCGTTTTCGCTCAAGTTCTCAACTGTCTCATAGATATGCTCATGCACATAAATATCTTCACCATTCACATGTAACACTACATTCGCATCCCATCGCCACACAAAAATCCGCCACAATATCCACAAAATATATGCCGGGAGTTAGGTATTGCACAACGGTGCGTATGCCTCTAAACGGTATCTTTCGTGTACCTTCATTGCGAAAGTTCTTGGTATCGAGTACGAGTCGAAATCGTTGCATGATCACCCACAGCTCCTCCACAATCTGCTGCTCTGTTTTACCTGTCACACCGTCGACCATTATTTTTTGCATATATCAGCATCTTCTCCTTTCTTGCTGTCACGCGTGGCATTTATGGTATGCCAATGGTTTCCATACTGTTAGCCCAGTCTCAACAGTTCAGCAGGACTTACCTGGCAGCCACTGGGCAATAGCCGTCGCAAATGTGCGAACAGATCCATAGATGTAGTGCAATGCATGTGTGCGGAATTTTTCCAGCAGTACTAATACCTCTGCCTCTTCCCACCCGCGCGTCCGCCACTGCATGGTTGTAGGCATGTAGCTCTTCGTTGCCCACGCTGTTTTTGGTTGATCACCTTCAATTTCGAATCCAGTTCTAGTTGACATACCGGTATTATCGGTATAATATCGATTTTGTCATTGGTTGTTGCTTTTTCGGAGCTCTTCATTTTTGAAGGGGAGGAACTGGAAACGATGGAGGAAGACGGCAAGCAGCGGTCGCTTTTGATCCCCGTGAAGAACTCAGACCAGGCCGTCGAAGTGTTCGCCGATGAGCTACCGGATGATGTGAACGATATCATCGATATTCTGCGTGCCGAAGTCGCACCACTGGATGTCTGGTTGCAATTTGCTGTACGTTTTTGTGTTTGACGATCACCCCAAACGCAACTGAAGATGCAATAAAAATTAACAAGTACTGGGGATAAATGATGTGTTGGTGTCATGTAGGTGGAATATTATAACCAGGGGTGCATCAGTCAGTTCCAAGAAATCCTCTCAGTGGCGTCCGAACCAGGTACGATAGTTGCGGCGTGGTGTGGACTATGAGTACGTATATTAACTGTTGAAATCCTGATGGCTTTCTGTTACTGTTAGGCATTGAGGAGATTTACAAAGACAATGCATCGCGCATGTGCCGTATCAAATTCTTTAACGCATTGGCAAGTCACGCGGTGAACGCCATGTGGAATGAAGACGACGATAAGAAGAAAGAAGCGATTTCGCAGCGTGCGGTAGGATATTTTCAGCGTGCAGATCGACTGGATCATCAGCATCCCATGACGCTTGTGGGCAAAGCGTTGATGTTTATGGCGAAAAACGAAGACGATCGTGCCGAACGGTTTTTGAAGAGTGTTTTGATCTCCAACAGAACCAATCTCGCGGCCATTCTGGGCAAGGCACTGTTATTATACCGCCGCAAGAAATATAGCGAGGCCAAGAAACTCTATCTTGAGGCGATCAAGCTCCATCCAAAGAGTCCGTTGGCGTCAAGAATGCGCATGTGCTTTGCTTATTGCTGTCACCATCTTGGTGCAGTGGAAAAAGCGCGTGCAGTGATGAAGTATGCAGCATCGTTAGATGATACCAATGTAGATGCAGTCATTGCAAATGCGCTCTGGCAGCTCGCGAGCCAGAATCGAGAAGAGCGTGCCAAGAGTATCCGTGACGAAGGATCGCGGTTCATGACAATGATTCATCACGCTCATGCCATCGACAAGACCAATCCGACGGTGCTGAACCACTTGGCCAACCATTATTTCTCACAATGGATCCCATTACCATGCACGGTAAGCGTTGTTCGCGGTTCAAATGTCGTTGCCACATCGAAGGACATTTCGTCGGAATTATCTCCTGGACAGATTATTTGTATTGGCGACAAATACGTGGCATATATAAGTCGGCAATCGGGTGCAGTATCTTCTTCAGGGATTATTCTGGATGGACCATATCGTGATGAGTCGTCGTCCTCGACGAACATTGCACGTAAAAATTACGATAAAATGTTCAATCTAGCAGGGAATGCCTTTCATAGCACCAAGATTCCGGAGATTCGGTCCGAGAGCTGCTACCTGATGGGGCGAGGATGCCACGCGCAGGGCAAATACAAAGACGCCTACAGCTACTACTTCAACGCCGCTCGTTTGTGGCCAAACTTCGTGCTACCATGGTTTGGATTAGCACAAATGTACTTCGAGCGAAAAGAATACACCAAGGCCGCGACGTATCTAGAGAAGGCAAACAAAGCGTATCCAGAGAATGTGGAGATTCTGTCGCTTCTTGGCAATGTGTACGGCAAGCTAGGTAAGAAAGATGAGGCTGTGATCCAGCTTCGTCGTGTTGTGGAGTTGGAACCAGGTAATGTAGATGCTTTGATTGGTACGGCGGAATTGCTTCACTCCTCCACCGAGCGCAAGGACCAGATCATTGCCATTTCTTCGTATATTGCTGCCGAGAAGGTAATGAAAAATGCGTCAGAGCAAGTTCCTATGGAGGTATACGTGAATCTTGGAGTGTTGCAACACCGCGTGGGGAAAACAGCCGATGCAATGCGCTGCTTCAAGCAGGCCCTTAAGTTGATTACCGAAAGTGCTGATTATAATTCGGAAACTAAATCAAATGACGAAGACGAGAAAAATGAAACTTTTCCAAAGCCAACCGAAGAAAATGTGACAATTTTGTACAATATGGGTCTCGTATACGAAGAAATGGGCGAACGTGACCAATCAATTTCAATTTACGAATCGATTTTAGAAGTGTTTCCTCGCTATATTGATTGCATCCTTCGACTTGGATGTTTGCTGCGTGATCGTGGGCAAGAACCGGCAGCGATTAAGCAATTTGAACGCGCTCTCGAAGTAGATCCGAATTGTGCTGAAGCTTGCTTACTGCAGGGTAACATTCATCTCAAGAAACGTGAGTGGTCGTTCGCGCAGAAGAAATTTGAGCGCGTAATGGGAATACCAAGCATGAAAAATGATCCATATGCTTTCATCTCGATGGGCAATATATTCATGAGCAATTTGGGTGAGAAGAATCGATATACAAAAAACATGTCATTGAGTGAAGGATACTACAAGAAGACGATCCAGAACCACCCTAGCAATATTTACGCAGCCAATGGACTGGGCATTATGGTCGCAGAGAAGGGGAACTTTGAGTTGGCCAAGCAAATCTTTTCTCAAGTTCGAGAAGCAAGTCCAGACATGCCGGATGCATGGATAAACTTGGCTCATATTTTCGTCGCAGAAGAGCGGTATTCTGAAGCGATTCAGCTGTACTCAGTGTGTTTGAGCAAATGTTATAACGGCCAAGATTTGGAGGTATGTCATTGTATGATTGTTGAACTCTTTTTGGTTGATCCCGCAAGTTAATGGGATGCTATTTGTTTTTGTAAAAGGTCACGTTGTACTTGGCGAAAGCATACTATGAATCAAAAAACTACCCACAGTGTATTTCAACGCTTGCACGTGCGATTCACCTGTATCCAAATGACATGCGATTGTGGTACAACATTGGACTGGCACAAGAAGATTACGCTGTGACTACACTTGGGCAGGAATCTGCACCACAGCCTGGGCGCTCAGGAACTGCAGCTCCGCTGCGTACGATGCAGGATGTCCAGCGTGCTATCATGGACTTGAAGCGTGCGCAACGCATTTTCCGTTTCTTAATACAGCACGCCGAATCTGTCAGCCAGTCGAAGAAATCTGGAAGTTCCAGTCACTTGCCGTTTGATAAGGAGAAGGTATCCGAACATGAAAAATTTTGCGGGGACACACTTACCAAGGCCAGCTACCACTTGGAGTTTGAACGTCAGAAGGAAGAAAAGCGCCGATTGGAGAATGAAGCGCAGAGAAAGATGCTCCGTGAGTACGAAGAGCGCCTGGCCCGCGAGCGCGAAGAACAGGAACAACGTGAAGAGGATCTGAAAAAGCGTCGCGAAGACGTGTTGATGAAGCAGGAAGAGCGCTTGAAGCAATTGAGCGAAGGGTGGCGTGTTCGCGAGCGTGAAGAGGAAGAGAAGAAGGTGGGCAAGAAGAAAGGTGGTGGCAAGAAGCGGAAGAAGGGCGTCGATGATGATGAGGACGGCGGTTTCATTAATGATGCCAGTGCCGAAGAGGATGAAGAGGATGGCGACGTGAGCATGTCTATTGAAGATATGAAGAACCGCAATCCCAAGATGAAGAAACTTATCGAGAAGCGCAACAAGCGTGCCCGTATTGAAGAATCTGACGAAGAAGATAACGATGCGACGGGACTGTTTGGCTCCGATTCCAGTGACGACGATGTCGAGCCGCCAAAGAAAGCGTCATCTCCTACTAAGAGTGGTCCAAATGATGTTGATACCTCTCGTGAAGCAGAGAAGAGTGAACTCTTTGGGTCTTCCTCTGATAGTGAATAAGCGTGCAAGACAAGACACTTTTTTCCCTTCTCGCTTTGATCTCTGTGTCGATGTTGTTGAAGAACCATGAACTTTAGACAGATATGTATATGGTATTCTGCATACTCCTTGAATCGCTGACACTTTCCATGAATAACCCTGACTTCCCAAAAATTTCATACCTCTAGAGGCTGTTGTTTTGCTTTTGAGCTCAAAAACGACAAGTTTCGTCTGTAGGTGTACCGATCTGTGGTGATCACGGATTTCAGTTGAAAGACATACCACAGTTAGAGTGTACAATATCTGTATGAAAAGTTGATTGTACTTTTGTATCGATTTTTCCAACGAATGAAAGTGATGACATCAGACATGGATCACAAAGGCTCCAAGTGGCTGTTAGACAACTACCATGAAGTTTTTCTTCCGTCCTTTCAAACATCTGACATGATGTCCAAGCAAAAAAAAGGGTTTCAAGCAAGACTTCAAGAGCAATGCTCACGTGGTCTTACTACAAGTTCAAGATGCTATTGAAGTACAAGATGGAAAGGACTGGAGGAAGGATGATCGAGTATGAGAAACACTATACAACAAAGACTTGTTCTCAGCGTCTAGGTGTTGGAGATGCCTACTCTGCAGTCATCTAGTCTTAGCCAACTTTTGGTAGTCAAGTCGGACCCGAACAAAAAACAGGAGGCCCTCCTCTCTGAGTTACCTGTACTTTGATATCTCATATGATCTCCTGAGGCGCCAAGAACAACAAGTCGACGCGAAATAGACAAAAAACGAGGGAAATAACAAAAAGCTTATGCAAACCAACCACCATGAGTTCCACATAAAACAGGCACGCGCATATGTTTCATCCTGCTTACTCTCCCTTTCCTCGTCTTCCATGACATAAGATATCGGATACTTCGGAAAATACGCAAGTGCGTGTCTCCTCAGTAGACACATGACATTCATTCTTTTATTGATGCACCCCGCCCAAAACGCAAGGTTTTAATAAATAAAACCTTAGGTTTTATGAACAAATTGCGCGCCAACGACGCTGATTGGTGCAGGCCACACACTCGCCAACCATCATGACCGCAGCGGGTAGAAAAGCAAAGCGAACACACCAAAAGCGCGCGGGAGTGTGCGATTTCGAATCGACGTTCGCGCGCCTTCCGAATCTGCGGATTCTCACTTTGATCATTTTAGAATTGGAGCAGCGGCGCACAAGCAGCAGCAACACCTAACGAACTTCCTGGAAGACATTGCACATCAAGAGACGCTGAATAAAATGGTTCTCTCACCCAACACATCCACGACGACTTCTCGCCCTGAATCGCCACAACCAACGACTGCCAAGCTCCAGCAACAACATCAAGAGAGCCCTGTGTCGATTGATAACTTCAACTCGCTTTCCGTGAAGGATAAGGCCACTGCTACTACTACTGACAATGATAGTTCATTGGACTTTACTGATGTGAGCGAAGATGGCACGCGCATCTCGATTTACAAGCGCAAGGAATTGAATGGTGAACTGCTGCCAGAACCTTTTCTGATCGAGAACCCAAATCGATTTGTGTTGTTCCCAATCCAAGAGCCGGAAGTGTGGGCCATGTACAAGAAGGCTGAAGCGAGTTTTTGGACCGCTGAAGAACTGGATTTGGTGCATGACCTGAAGGACTGGGTCAAGATGACCGACAACGAACGCTTCTTCATCAAGCACGTCTTGGCGTTCTTTGCTGCCAGCGATGGGATTGTGAACGAAAACCTTGCGATGAATTTCAGTAGTGAAGTGCAAGTGCCTGAGGCGCGCTGCTTTTACGGATTCCAGATCGCCATTGAAAACATTCACTCCGAAGTGTACTCGCTTTTGATTGACACATACATCAAAGACCCGACCGAGAAGGACCACTTGCTACGTGCCATCGAAACCATCCCATGCGTGACCAAGAAGGCCAGTTGGGCATTGAAGTGGTGCGACTCGCGCGCTGCTGCCTATGCTGAACGGATTTTGGCATTTGCGGCTGTCGAGGGAATCTTCTTTTCGGGTTCCTTCTGCTCCATCTTCTGGTTGAAGAAGCGTGGGCTCATGCCTGGTCTCAGTTTCTCGAATGAACTCATCAGTCGTGATGAAGGGTTGCACTGTGACTTTGCGTGCTTGATGTACTCCAAGCTCGTCAACAAGCTTCCGGAGTCACGCGTGCACGAAATCATTGGTGACGCCGTCACGATTGAGAAGGAATTCGTCAAGGATTCGCTCCCTGTGGAATTGATTGGCATGAACTCGACGCTGATGTGTCAGTACATTGAATTCTGTGCTGATCGTTTGCTACATGCGCTTGGTGTATCCAAGATCTACAACGCCAAGAACCCTTTTGACTGGATGGACATGATCTCACTGCAGGGCAAGACCAATTTCTTTGAGAAGCGTGTGGGTGAATACTCCAAGGCTGGCGTGGGTGTCGCCGCCGAAGAGCAAGTTTTCACTCTGGATGCGGACTTTTAAGTCGCCATTTTGCAATTTCTGGGGCGAAAGGGTGGCTGCGCGATATCGCCGCTTTTGTTGAAAGCAAGCGAATAAACGTGTCTCACCAGTTCCAAGGTCACCGGTTTGCTTGTGTGTACAGCTCATCATATTTATAGCGTTTCATCAGGAGCTCCCAACCCTATATTTTTCTTGTTGCTGCTTGACTGCAGTGTGCATGTGAAGGATAACAACTTTTACAAATAAATTGCGAAATCCACGTCCAATATCGCTTGTTAACTTTGGTTTTTCTTTTTGCAGATATAATGGCGTTTGAAAAATTTGGATTTGCGCAAAATATGGCGGGAAGCTTTTGAATGGACCACCACTTCAATATGCAACAAAATCTGATTAATATCCAATTAAAATACTTTTATTTACAATTTTTGACCAATAAAATTTGATTAAAGATAGTTGGATACCAGCAAAGTTGTCCACCAATCTTTGTAGCCATTTTGTTTTTGATAGAGGATTGGCGAAATAAGCATGACGTTAAGCCAGCATCAGCTACGTTGGACAACACAGAAAGTTAACCCTTTAGTTGGAACTGCTATATATGACAGACTCATATTTTATGTCGCTGGCTTACTGTTAATTTTACCAACTACAGTCGAATGTAAATAACCATGGTGGCTATGGTTGCTCATGTTACACTAATGTATTTCTTGTGTTGTCTACTTGTCCGCAACCGCCACTTTATTCATAAAGTCCATGTTCACACTGCCAAATTCTTCCTCATCGTTATCACCGACGACATTGGCAGGCGCTGCTTGCTCATCCCCAACACCTTCCATCGAGTGGCGGGAGCTAATCGAGTGCGTGAACTTGAAATGTTTCTTAGTGGTACGTCTCTTGTTCACTTGTTTGGCACTGCCATTGGAGCCAATTGAATCTCTCTTGGAGATGTTCTCTTGAGAATTGCGACGTGATTTCGTTTTCGAGATCGTCGTTGGTTTTGAGGCGGCGGTGGAGGCGGTAAAGGACACAAACGCTTCATCGTCATCCTCGTCTTCCCATTCTTTTGATTCTTCTTCTTCGAATTTTTCCTTTTGCTGCTTAATTGGCTTCGTCATTGGTGCCGGCGTAGGTTGTACCGTTGTAGGAGACGCTGGATTGCTACTGGATGCAGTAGATGAAGCAGTTGAATGCGGCGGAGACGGTAGTGCGTCGTCGATAAGTTCTTTTGGTCTCGGAGCATGTGTTCGCTGTTTTTCCGCCTGGTTGGGCTTGGCTGAAGTAGATTGCTGCTTGTACTTCCGCTGCGAGTGTTTCTTCTTGCTACTGTGTGCGCGTGTCACATCGGTGAACTTGCCGTCGCTGTTCACCGACTTCAGCCCAGTCACTGGGATGTAGTTTGTGAAATCCTTGGCATTCATGGTTTCTCTGATGGCGTCCGCATCAGCTGCTACGGGCGTCCCGGCTGCAGACGACGATGGTGAAGCACTTGCTGCTCCACCACCCACACCGCCACCATTGGTCACCAACAATCCTTCCGTGACGAAATCCCGCACCGCCGTGAACGCGAACCCACTGCACGTCGGACATTTAGGCGTGGTGGTAAACGTATGCGACGCCAACAGCGCTATAAAAGACTGCAGCGCCATCTTGCGATAATTAAGCACAGGCGGCGTGACGCTCGTGAACATGTGCTTGCGAGGGAACTCAAAGAGCAGCAGCACCTTCTGGTAGTTGACACATCCAGGGCATTTCTTCTGTGCCTTGGTAAAGTACGCGATGAGATCGTTCCGCAATTTCAGAAACTCGGAAAATCGATGCGCAACCTCCCAACTTTGACGGGTCTGGATGTTTGTCACACGGATGTGGTACTTGACCTTGTTCCCAATGGTCTCGACTTGTGGGATCTGTACGCGTACCTGGCAATTTTCATCCACACGGCCCTGGACACCGTTGCGTGAGTAGCTAAAGCGCTCCATGTCTTTGTAATAATTGTTAGCTGATGAACGCGGTTGACTGATGTGCTTGGTGTCGGTCGTTTCCACGAATGAATGACGGCGATGGCGGATTGCGCCGTTCGTTGTTGTTAGTGTGGAGTGGGTGATGCTGATGATACAAAAGGCGGAAACCGCCTTTATTTACTGACTCGGTTAAGATCAGAGCGCCGAGAGCAAGATCCACGCACGATGATTGGCTGAAATCCTCTACTGCTTCACCCCCTAAGATGTACAGAGAGTCGGGGGTAGGGTTATGCGAAGCCATTAACAAACTCGAAATATTACATCTACGTCAGTGGATGAAAAATATGAACCAGTTTGTATAGAACGTGGGGTGCCGGGTAGGACAGAAGCGTAGATGGAACAGAATTGTGCGATTTGCATTATTTTCTTGTGAATATTGCTGGTCCGGATTCCTGAATATTTTTTTTTTTCTACGGCTATCTTACTAGCAAACGACGATGCGAATCCTGTTGATCAAGAAAAGAATGCGGAAATCCGACTTATATCACATGAATAGAAAAAAAATAAAAAAATTGATTTGGATTATCAGTGATATATGAGAATCCACAGAACTGTATCATCTTGTGGGAGCAAAAGAATGACTACGACACGTCTACGACTAAATATAGAGCTCTTTCTGTCAATTACCAAAACACGGTCTAATTGTGTGAGAATGTTTGTAAAGTCGGTTGGTTCCCCGCACTGTCCACGGATATTTTCCCTACACTCTATTTTCTTCCTACATTCTTTTTTTCTCGTTGCAATTCTGGTGGCCTTGGAAATCCATGTACTGTCATCAACTTGCATCTTTTCTTGAAAAGAAGGATAATGAAGAAGAGATCTCATCGCGGAGAATTGAAAACAAGTTTCTATCTCACCAGTGGGATAAATGGGGAATAAAGGCTAAAAATTTCGATGTACTGGATTAAGTTACTAAATGCGATGTTGTTTGCCTCGCACAATGCGTCAATCAATGCTGTCCCGTTTTCGTTACAGGATGGCCTGTTCCACGACTTATACTGCTGAGTTTACAAATGGTATTTTATAATATTTGGGATTTGCCCATAAATAACGTCACCAATTGTGAAATTGTCAGTGGTGACAGCACCACGTCTCTGTTCCGTTATGCAACTGGAGGTAACTGGTTCGTATACTCTATTGTAGCCAATCAGTAACTCTCTATCTTGTTGAAGATAGATATTTCAACCAATGGTAGGGGCTTTACAATTCAACACGATGGAAAATTTTCTCTTACCGTGTCAGAGAAACAGAAAACAAGTTCGCACCACGCGGAAGAAGCAGCACACACGTCCTGCCCGCAAGGGAAGTACCTCCAAAGAAAGCTGAAAAAGGAGGAAGAGAGAACTATATTTACTCAAAACAACCACCACCAAGGCTGTCTACGAAATCCTTGGTACTTTTGCTTTATTTCCACACACACACACAGTCCAGTCGTCAGTTGAAGCCTTGAGGTGGTGACTGTTTGTTGTGACTGTCCATCATGAGAGAATCCATGGGAGTGGCGCGCATGAGCATGAATGACTTGAATCGTGACGAGAATGCGGATAGACAATTGCGGATCTATCTGCTCTCGGCAAAAACTGTGGGCGGCTCGACGTTTTATCGTATCGCTGGACGATTTCTCGTCAATGGGCAAACGTGGGAAGTGAACCGTCGGTACTCGGATTTCTTGAACCTACGTGATCGTTTAATCAAGTTTTTGTCATCATCACCTGACACCTGTCCAGGCTGTTTGAATTACCTCCATGCGATTCGTATGTTTGAATTCCCTCGAAAGCATCTTTTCGCATCGAAGACTCAGATGGTCATTAACTATCGTATCCGAGCGCTGCGGTCGTTTATGAATCTGTTGGCGTCGTGGGCCTTTTCAAATTCACCCAAGTGCCCCACATGTGGTGGGTTTGCGTTTGATATCGTGAAGAATTTCGTTCTGGATGGTGCCGATCCTGTGACTGGATCGGATATGGAGTATATTCGCGAATCGTTCTCCGTCGAAGCCTTCACCGGTTCCGATCGTGGCTCTACTTGGATGCGACCATCGGAGAGACGACACAGCTGGATTCCGGCGTCGAGCTCGGTCACTTTGCGAGGAGCACAGGAGCAACAGCGTCAACCACCTCGTTCGAGTGAAGCTGTTCGACGTCCTCAGCCAAGAGATGATCCCTATGAGACCTTCAATGACTACCTTCCCCAGCGACCGTCACAGCGTAAATCTGGTTACAACAGGTCCAACACCGCCCCTGAGATCAACAACAAAAAGTTCTTTGCATCTAGTTTAAACGAAGAAGCGAAGCGTAAAGAGCAGCTTCAACAGCAACAGAAGCAAAGTTATGAAGCGGGAAGTTTTCATTTGTACAACGAGAACCACAGTCACAGCAACAAAAACACTGCAAGTTTATCTTCGGATGGACATGCTGGCAAAACAGCGATCTCAAAACACAGAAATGAACCTCCGCGCAACGTCATGGGACGTGCGCTTGGCGATAGCTTCCTATCGGCTGCTACCAGTAAAGACTCAGAAGACAGAGACTACGATGAATCCCCATCGTATAGCAACCCTCGTGCGAGCAAGCGAGTACAACAACGTGAGCGACATGCAGATGTTCCAGCCCGTCAGCATAATGCAGCCATCAGACAGCAGCAACCACTCTTTGACAGTTTTATTTCAGACGCAATAAGCAGTCCAGCGGAACCCATTTTTGTTCATGGTGATGAACAACGTCGCTATGGAACCTCACCTTCAGATGATGAAGTGAAAGCAGTGCATATTACCGATGACTATTCGGAAGATGAGATTGATATCACGGGAGTGGCGCTGGCCTCTCCTCAGAGATTGCGGCCAAAGGCATCAAGTGCCGACAACCTTTGGCAACCATGGGAGCTGGCCAAGGCTGGATAGTTTCAAGCCATAAATGGATCGATACCAAATGATGCAAGTCTTTTCAGTGTCATCTCTTGGGCATCTTCAAGAATGACATGAAGTGCATAGGAGAACAACGGGAGACATGAATTCCAGTGAGCGTTTTTTGCAACGATTTATATTGTTTTACTGCATGTTTATGAGTTGCAAATGGTTTAATGTTCTGTCGAAGATTGCGCTGTTCTTGACATCGTTCTGACTACTTTGTATGACACCTGAATTTGACAACTCTTTGCATCTCATCGACCTTTTCGAAATGTGATCCTATGCGATCTATTCGCTGTTGATTGCTAGCGGTACGAGTGAGATAGCTCACTACATTAAAAAAACGAATCCAAAAGAAGAACAGCCAATGCTCTCTTAAACAACCTCAACCATAACCTAAAATCACTTTTGTGCTTGCACCAGAAACTATATGCATCCATAATTTCCTTGAAGCAGCTGCATCACAACCGACGAAGCCGTGGTTGATCAATTGGTCTGTCGGTGGGTAAATCCACTCCACTGTTGCTTCCCACACTCCTTTTTTTCTCATACGATCTCGGCTGTTCTGTGTTTGTCTGTCTGACTGCCACTCTTCTGCAAAACAAGAGTGCCACCTCCTCTCTCCACGTGGAGAATAGCGCTCGGCTCTCCGCCCATTTTTTTCTTGTGCACTCCTGAAACCCTTAGATGCGTTTTATTGTGATGTGAGCATGGATGCAACCACAGAAGAACCAGCACCGTAAACCCACCCACCCGCGTGTTTTATACATATAACCATCAAAAAATGCACTCTCCCTCACCATTTTAACTTATAATTTGTATGTTCAACTTCAGTAGAGATGTTCTTTGATTAAAACAAACGCACACATGGAAGAACTGACAACCCGGCCATCATGACGGGCGACGCCAGCCTTGTAAAGTGTGCGCAAAAATACTCGGTCCCTGCCGAGCGCAATAGTAAAACGACGCTGCGGGTTGGATTACTACCACTCATATCCTCCAAATATACAACTCCTTCCTTTGTGGTCGTTCGGTCGATGCTTCACTAGAGCGTAGTCTTCATTTTCTTCAAAGACACACGAAGACACACCGACATGTAAGTTCTATCTTTCTCGGTAAACTAGAACGAGAGAAACACATAAGATTTGTCGACTCAAAGATCTTGGTAGTAGGCGGTCCGAATAGCTATATAATGATGGCTAGATGCTTGGGGGCAGTACCGGATGGTGTATTGCGCCATGAGCTGGTGCATATTGGTTGATCTTATGTGAAAAATGTATAGAGGACCTTGTGGATATGAGTCGATGATCGATGCTTGTTTTCATTATTTGTTTTTTATTTATTTATTTCTGACGGAATTGTTGTACTGTGTTTGGATGAAACAGTTAGAACAAGATTGAGGCGCTAAAGTCGCGGTTATTAGCTTGATTGAAGAGCGAACAAGGTAGAAAAAACACACGGGTCTAACGAGTGCATTTGCTTTGTTATCGCTTTTGTATGGTGATTGTGTTGTTGAACTTACGACATTCACTCTTTTTTGTGATGGTGGGTGTGTAGGATTTATACAAAAAAGCAACCATGGAAATGAAGAGTAGTGACAACAATGGAGTTGGATTCCGTGCGAACGTTGGTAGTAGTAATACTGGAAGTGAGGGGTCGTGGTGGCGATGGAGCCATGGCATGAGTGGCAGCATTGCTTCATCATCTGACGGCGTAAATCATATTCATGAAAGTAGTACCAGTAGCAGCAGTGGCCACGCATCCTCTCCATCTGAGAGCTTGCGATGGCACAAACGAACCAGCCGCGGTGGACTGGTGCCAAAAGAAAAAGACGAAAGAGCAGTTTTTGGTGGTGTATTGTCTATCTCTTCTTCGTCAAGTGCTTCGGCGTCGTCATCGACTATCTCGCCCAGTGGTTCAGCATCTAACATGTCACCAGTGTTGTTTTCGTCTTCGAAGCTTGGGGCAATGAGAAATGCCGCGGCATCAAAGAAGAAGGCGTCGACGTCATCCAGCCGATCCGGACGAGAACTTGTACCACGGAAGAAGATATCGTCTGCTTCAGCGCTAAAATCAACTTCAAGCAGCACATCCTATTTCACTGGTTCAGCACATGGAATTCGAGAGAACAAAGGGTCTGCGTTGGGAGGCGATAAAGTGTTGTATTCAGACATTACGTGGACGGCGGGACCAAGCTCGAGAAAGGTCACCAGGAAAGACAAGAAATTATATAAAACATTTACAACAGCTGACCGCACGTTGGCACCAACATCACGAAGCGCTCAGTACATTTCGGATCAGGGGAGAGATCACGAGTTGGACAGCCCCAGTTTATATCATGGATCGAAACCTAGTCGTGCCACTAGCAGTTCTCGAACAACTTCCCGTTTTGAACGTCGAACTGAGACGACAACTTTGAGCAGCACTATGTTTGACAGCGCTGCTTCATCCAATGCCACATCGCCATCTACAGTATCCGCGACGTCGTCTTTTGGATCACCATCTTACTCCACGACAGATCCGTTGGTAGATTGTGCAAGAGCTGTGTTGCAGGATTGTATCCGCAAACGACATTTGGGACAACGCATCGTACGAAAGCGTACTATTGATGAGCGTAACAAGTCTGACTATTTCGATTCCATTGCAAGCGGATATAAAGGGTATCTGTCCAAGTCAACTGAACATGGGTTGGTGAGCTCGGGCTCGAGGTATAGTTCATCGCTATTATCGCACGCATAGCACGCTTTTGATTCAAACAATTATCTAATTGTAGTAGTAGTGATGACGAACTTAGCCAGTTGTCATCGATGGAAGCATCGTTCAATTGGTACGTTTGTATGATTCGCTTATGAGAACGATTATTGTCCATTCTAACTTGTAGTCTTGCCGTGTGCCTGATACAGCCGTGATAAGCTCGATAGAGGCTCGGACGGTACCCTTTCACGGGAAGAATTGTACCGCGAATTGATGTTGTTTGATAATCATTTGGGAAGTAGCCCTGAGTATGATTGCACCAGTCCATTTTTTGAAGAAAAGTAAGATATTAAACGGTACGGCTAGCAGATACCAGGTTGACTCATCGCTGATTATTCAATAGGGGTCTACCGGTTGAAATCCGCTATCAGCTTCCTCTCGCGCTAGGTACGGCCAATGAAACGGATAAGGAGTGCACGATTTGCCAGATCCGCTACGGCATTGGTGATCATATCGTCACGCTACCATGTCAACACTTTTTCCAGTGAGTCTGCAATGCATGGGAATTGTGATATGCTTATTGAAGTCTAATGGCTAATTTGTTGTTTCGTTTGTGCTAGTGCTTGTTGTGTCGACAAGTGGCTGTGGAATCATACTTCTTGTCCTCTTTGCCGCACAGAAGTGTCGCTTGATGTCTATACTGATGGGTCAAGGACCAAGCATAATTTTACGGAATGCTCACTGGTGGATCAAGAAGTAATTCGCAGAAGACTGCGCTCGTCTCAACGGGCTGGATTTCGACCAGTTGTTTCCGGTTAGTGGTCAACGCATACTGGAATCTTGATTGCTTGTTCTCGTTAACTATTTACTGACATCACCTTACTGTAATTTTTCTTGCTGTAGTGGATGCGGAGCTTGAAGAGTTGGAAAGCAACATCGCTTCAATGAGTGTTCAAAACGAGAGTACGGAAGCTCAGCACAAATATTTAGTATGGTATGTAGAACAGCCCATTTATAACGTGGATTAGCGAATTGTTCCTAAAGTGCAATGTGTTTTTTGTGCAGTCCAACGCCGTACCGAACTCGTTCTGTGTAATAACAGTATCTGTTGCGTCGCCCACCATTCTTCATTTGCTTTTACCTGCTGTGGTTTCAATTGCGGTTATGCAAAGAGAAACGGAATCAAGAATGCAACATCAAAGCACGAGTATTTACTCGAACCGAGTGAAAGTGCAAATAACACAGAAGACGTCGAAAGCACGTCAGCCCCATACATTCCGTTGGCGGTATTTCTTTTTCTATAAGTGTGGTTGTGTTATGATACGTCCGGCACTGCGTTATTAGCGAGTGGACCGGAGACAAAAGAAAAGAAGAGAGAATCAATGAATGGATTGTATGAGTGCAAATAAATATACACGCGTGTATAAGGAAAACACATCGACCTTGATGAACACTGCTTCATGTTCCTACCACCATTTGGAGGTCTTTTGCATGCCATCTTGACAAATTCGGGGTCTGATAATGTTTCAATAAGATCCGTAATTTATTGATTGGTTAGCATAAATTACGCATTTATGTATATTTTCGTAATTTCATGATTGTAGACGTAACTCTTCAGATCGTAACCTCGGAGTGATGGTCATTTTTAGCTCAGACATTTTGTATTTAACAGGAAGGAAGTGAAAGAAGGAGGTGAACGATTTGAAGTAAGTGGAATGGATCTCCACTGCAACGACTACGATGAGGAGAGTAACATGACGTACTTCCTCCCCAACGGGATTGCAGATGACTCTCCTCCCAAGACCAGGTGCGTCTTTGTGTTCTGTTCTTGTTGATTTGTGTGTTCATTTGTTCATTGTTGTCGTCAATGGAGAGCTGATATCGCTGTTGTGGTGGTTGGTTGTCGTTTATCTGTAGTTTTATGACATCGTCGAGCTTTGGGCCTATCGGTGGTGAGGTGCGTTCTCAGCATGGTCATTCATCAGTACCATCTTCGTCGTCTTCGTCAACGTCATCTGCGTCCGTATCTGCGTCCACGTCTTCGTATCATCCCCACCATGGAGAGGCGCCAACCGCAGCATCGCACCCACGCGAGTTTGGGAATTTATTACGCCCATTCACGCATACACCGGCAACTTCTGACTCACTAGGTGCAATTGGTACGCCATCTTCGTCTCGGCAAAACTTTCTGCTTTCAGATCTGGGTGGGGAAATCCATGAGCTACCAAGGAGTTTGGACTTTACGAACAACCGCGATGAACGTTTTTTTCAGTTTTCAGGTACGGTATCTAGAAATAAAAGCTGTCAAGCGACGATGAACAATTGCACATCTAAGTGTACTTATGCTTCTCTTTCTGTGATGTGCTTGGTAGGACTCTTTGACGGTGGATTAAGTGGTGATGGAGACCAGTTACGACGAACACATGGACGGAGTTTTGACGGAGAAAATCATAGCCCGGCTCCTTCACTGGGTGCTGCCAGCGGGTCAATTGGTATGGACTTGCGATCAACTACGTCAATCCATGCTTCCTCACGAATCCAGACATCACCATCGTTTTTGAGCGGAGTACAAGATCTTTCGTACAATTCCAATTCCCAAAATTGGCCAATGGGGACTATCAAATCTCGACGGGTGCTCCACTCTCCGCCTGGCTTGAGCCCACCAGGAATAGGTAAATCTACGATCAGTACGTCTCGCCTGGGGACGCCGGGTGATTCCCCACCCCACCAACAGCATCATGCCTCCACCGACTTCGGGATGTTCTCAAGTACTGCGTCTGCCCCAAATGAATCAGTCTTTCCCACGGAAAGCCGATTTGTATCTAACTTGAGGTCCAATCTGCCAAGTTTGAATCTCACACTGGACGCGTTTGCGACTTCCCATGGTCAGCCTTCGAACATTATTCAAGTGCCCAATCCTGACTTAGCCGAGCTTAATTCACTTTCAATGAAAGTCGATGATATTGACAGACTCGATGATACTGTGCGTGAGTTCTGGAAGGCAGATAAATCACCAGTTTCAGATGAAAGCGAGAAGAAATCCAAAGTGAGGAAAAGTTTACATCAACCTCGTCATCGATCTAGTGAGAAAATGAAATCAAATATTCGTGCTGAATCGAGAGGAAGTCCGTCCGATGCCAATTCTCAAACAGAATGCTATCGGTCTCCTCGTTCTCCTGTGAGCTTAAGCCCAGGTGGTCCTCAAAATGTTTTCTCATCTCCAAGCACCACGAAAGATTTCTCACCTACCGTGGATGCAGCCCAGCATAGCGCTGCTACTACTGTGCCTGATCATACTAGTTCAAAGGGAAGGAAGCGTAATCAATTGTCTACCGATACTAAAAATGCTTCTCGATCCATGCAAGTCGAGCATCGTGGAGGAAATCGAACAGTTGGGAAGAAGAAAAATTATGATGATAGCGAAAGGATGAATGAGTCGGTTGTGGGTGTGTCAGGATCTGATTCCGGAGATAGTCCGCAGAAAGTGTCCCCAAATGCTGGAAAGATGAGAGGTTGGGATGCAAGCGGAGAGAGTAAGTCAGCAGTTCGAGGAACTTCAGGCAAGAAAAACTCAGTAAGGGGAAGTGAGAAAGGAACGGGTGCTGTACGACGTCAAGTATATCGAGAGAAGATACCGAAAGGAACTGCCAAAGAAGTTGACAGAGGGAATTATGAGTCGTCTACCTCGGAAAACCTGGAGACTCATTTGGTCTCACAACGGCGTTCCGAAATTCTTAGCGATGAAAACAATACCGACCTGACAAATCGACCGAAGAAGAAAGACACATCTTTTGAGAATAAACCTTCTCACATAGCGGAAAATGAAAACATAGTACCAGAACCTAAAGTGTCGGGAGAAAAAACGGAGGCTCTTACAACTAAGAAGACAGCCAAGGCATCCCAACCAAGACAAAAAGAAGTTGATCAAGAATTCGATGAAAGGGATAAGATCGTCTCGAAAAAGTCCATTGCTCGCAAATCTGCTGCACCCAAGGAGGTACATAGCGGAAGGCTAGCGAAGATGGAGACCGCGCCACCGGTGAAAACAACTAATAAAGAGGATGATACCCACGCAGAGCTTTCTACGGATGGGGAGGACAGCGAGAAATCTGTTGATATTTTGGCACCGGTAACAGTTTCCGACAACTGTGTGCCCCTATCGGATGGTCAGAAGAAAAATGAGTCGCCGTCTGGTGAACCTTCTTTACGTAAGCAAAAAGGAGACCCTCCTTCAAACGACTTCTCTCGAAAGGAAGTACCAAATGCTCCCGTTGAAACTACAACGAAAGTGCCCGCCTTTGATAAGAAAAGTATCGCTGGAAAAGATAAGGACCAACGAAAGGAGAAGGGGAAGAAAGAAAAGTCAGAAAAACGTAAGACAAGCAAACTGAAGAAAGATCGACGTGACGCTTCGGCCAGCATAAAACCAGATGCATTGGATGTCTCAGGAGTCATTGACGATACCAAAACCTCCATCAACTCGCAGAATGGGGGCAAACTCGGTCAATTGAGTGAAGTTATTACTGAGTGTGGATTAGTTGCTCGCTCTATGGTACGGACGCTACTTAGATCCGTTCACAAGGGTTGGACTTGGACAGTCGAACATGTTAACGTCAGAAGGTTTCTCTGGACCGCATTTTCTTATGTGGAGTCCGTCTTGGCTGTGGTATTTAGCGTACTGCTGCTTTTGTCGCTGCATGGCGCTTCTTGGTTCATTCGCATCCATCGTGTCGCGTTTCGAGCAGTTTTGATGCACCGTCACATCGGATTCTGCTTTATTTTCCTGTACGCGTTCCCATTCTTGGTGCAACATGTTTTCCCATGGGCGCCACCATGGGCTCCAGTTTGTTTGTGGTATGCGTTCTTGGTTCAGCTATTTTGTACGAATGGATCGACGGCAATGGTGACAACATTTCGAATCCTGCTACCGCTCGTCTTCTTGGTGGAAGGCGTCTCTCACCATAGCTTCTTGCTGGATTTCAATGGTAAGCTGACCAACATTTGATACTAAAAACGATGATGAACTGTCTAACGACGTGTGGCAAATGCATTTGACTCTAGGGGCTGAGTTGTTGCTAACCTCATTTATTATTTCCGCAGTGAAGACAAGCAATTTGTGCAGTCCTATGTTTTTTCTTTCTCTCGCAGCCCAGGTAAGAGCATAATAGTTATTTTACTGAGACGACTAGTTTTGATTCACAAAACAGTTGTGCGATAGTGTTTGTCTGCTGTATTCCTTGGCTCGGATTTGATGGTGCAATGGGTTCAACTCGCACTTGCACTATATTCTCTGCATTCGTTGGCCGCTACTGAAGAAGATTGGGTATGAATAAACTGCGGAATATGTTATGAGTTTACATGCCTTATCAAACTGACGGTGTCTATTTGAAATGTGCGATTGAATAATATTAGAATAATATGGCAGAGGATGACGAAGACGTGTCGTGCCAGAATATGCCCATGCATCACTCCATCGCAGACTACAACTACCCTCCAGTGCCGTCAGCTGCATCAATTCAGAAAACCAAGCGCCTTGATCGGCGCGCGTTGGCATATGTCCGAGGGCGCAAATTACGCTAATTTCCCAAATGTTTTCTCTATGTACCATTTTCGCAACTTTTGAAAAATGGAATTTCATGTATGTATACGAGCGTTAGTCGATAGCTCAGCATCTCAATTGATAAACTCATTTTTGGTACTACTTGTTCTCTAATTCTATTACTCTGCTTCATATTCATTTTCACTACTACTTGAGCTATCGCTTTTGCCACTGTCCGACTCCACCTCAGATTCCTCTTCTTCGTCCTCTTCTTCTTCTTCTGCCTCGTCCAGAATAAAGCGACTGCGTTTAAATGGTCGATGTTGCCGTCGTTGGATTTCCCGCTCTTCCTCAGAATCAGTTTCTCCTAGATACTCCTCTCCATCCTCATCATCTTCATCCTCGTGCATGATTTCGTCTTCGCTGTGGATCTCACCCAATGCTTCCTCGACCTCATCTTCCGAGTTCGGGTCTTCTTCACCTAAATCACTGTCTTCATCCGCGATCAAGCCAATCAAATTGCCATTTTCATCAGCATCTTCTTGGTCCATGCGACTCGGGAAATCCAATTTGCCCTTCAGTTGTGGCAAATCCACAAGAATTTCATCCTGATTCCCATCTAAATCGTCAAATACGTGCGTCAGCAAAATCTGCTGCACCAACGCCACTGTGCGTTCCAACTGCCAGTATTGACAAATATGATTGAGCAGCCGACCAACATCGCGTACAGTTGACAAACTCTCAAGCAACGGCAGCAAGAATTCGAGCACTTCATGGTTGGTGGAATGATACCTCATTTTATCGGTCAACATGTTCAAGAACACAGGATCTTGCACACTCAGATGGCCATTTTCAACCGCACTGGCGAGTTTGTTCATGAGCACAGTGGAACTGCCTGATCCTCGATCCAAGATCTTTACAAGCTGTTTTGCTGTCAAATTAATTTGGAGACCCTCAAGAAAGTCGACACTGACCAGCTCAGGACAGTAGCGCCGCAGGAAACGCGCCGTTTTCTTCTTCTTATGCCTCCATTGCGCCGCAAAGAGCCGTACGAGTCGCCCGACCTCGATCAATTCCCATCGCTCACGAGCAGCTTCGTCGATAAGATTTGAGAAAAGTTGTTTCTGATAGGCACGCAGATCAGGCTGATCCACCTCGTCGTCACTATCGGATTGTTCTTTATACTCCGATTCATCCCCTAATGCATCTGCCTGAGATTCATGCTCCTTTGTATCCACATCATTCGCTTTTGCCATTGATAGTGCATGCATTGATGGTGGAGCAGCGGTGGGTATAGGTAGCTTTTCTGGCGGCTTTACCTCAGTCAAACACTCAGTTTTCTCCACCTTTTCTACGATCGTGACTGCTTGATTGCTCACAGGTAAAGGAAGCGTCACATTTGCATCCATCGTCTCATCCTTTATGCTACATGTCACGTCGTTGCCGTTTATTCTACTGTCAATCTCACTTGCTGCCACAGATAGATTTGCTTTTGTAACAGAATTGGCCATCATAGCTCGCTTCTTCTTTTTTCTTGCATGCTTTTTTTGGGATCGCGTAAGTGGTAATCGGACTGGCGCTGCCGTTGCTTGGGTGGACGAAATCTGTTTATTTGCTGGTGGTAATTTATCACTCTCCATCTCCAATGACGTTCTCAACACCTGCTCTTGTGTGTTCACTGTCCCATCATCCAGCTGTGTTGTGATAGTTTGCGTAACTACTACACGTTGCGTTGATTCGATATCGTCCATGCTGCTTGTTGTTGCGTTCGTTTTCACTGCAACCACTTCTTCTAAAACTGTTGGTTGTATTACATGTGATGATAAAGCTTCCGTCTCCGAGATTGACTTGTGTGCGCTTTGCTTTGTTGTTGTTACTGGCGCTATTGTCTCAGTTGTTGATCTGTTCGGCATGACCGATTCCACACGATCTTGTTGGTTCTTCTTGGTCGCCATTGGCTTCTTCTTTACTTCGATAAGCTTGGGTTTGTGTCGTTCTCTTCTCGCGAGTTTTTCCTGTACACTCTCGAGCGCTTGCTCCAATGGATCCTCCAACGATAACACATTCTCCAGTTGCGCCAGTTGATTTTGTGTTACTGTCCGCGCTGGAGCGCCATTCGATGCTTTACTGGAGGTTCCTTCAGATGAAACATGTGCACATAGTGTATTCCCCAATTGTCCTGCTGCTTTCCCTCCTTGTTTGGCAGCTGTGCTTTTTTTCAGTTGATTTGCCACACTCACTCCATTTGTATATGATCCGTTTACTTTCGTGTTCAACCCTTTAGTTTCCACAGGTATCTGAATAGTTGCTGCCCTCATTGGTTTACCAGGCACCTGAACCAACTTGCTTTTGGCAGGAACAACCATAGCCTCCTCGTTTTCCTGCTGCTTATTCTGTTTCTTCTGCCCCGTTGTACTCTTCACACGAATCTTCAACGGTAATCCCTCATCTGTATCACTATTATTGATTGTATTCCTACTACTACTTTGTGCATTGCGTTTCTTCTTGGGATTACCCTTCCATTGCACCATTGGAATGTCATCGTCGTTGATTTGTTTCGGTGTGGTCGGTTTTTGCACGTGTGTCGCGTTGGCGTCGGGGCTAAACATCCGCTCGTGAAACTCCATCATGCGCTTCCGCGCATGCTCCTGCGCATTGAAACTGCCGGACCGCGGACGCTTCATGGTTTTCAATTAGAGGCTGCGCGTAGTTCACTTGTGGGTTCGCCAACTGATCCCAACAACAGCATGTGCAGCGGTTGGCTCTTGTGATTGATTGATGTCCTCGCCATCCAGCGCCATTTTCCACCAATCACAGCTCCAGTCTTTCCCGCCAAGAAGAAAAGGTCATTAAGTACGGTTTTTCAATATGACCTGTAAAGTTCGCTTCGAGCCGGTTTTTATAGAACAAAAGGCTCATTGGCGTATTATTCCGGTTTTAATAGAGAACCGAGTGAAAGCAATGGCTAATCAAAAAAGCAACAACTTCATTCAACAATGCGATTCAACTGGATGGGACTGTGCTGCATCGGCAGTCTGTTCCTCGTCGTAGCGGCTACTACTTGCCATTATTACTCCAAGTCCTATCGATCCATTACAGATACACTCGCGCAAAAGCCACAATCTATAGTATCGAAGAAACAGCAACGCAAGGCAGCCAAGCGTGCGAATCGACGGGAGCGAAAAGATGCCCAACTGCGCATCAAGAAGCAGGAGCGTACCATCGAGCGAAAGATGCAATTGGAAAACATGACCGAGGAACAAAAACGTGAGCAAATGGAGCGAATCAAGCTCCAGCGCGTAGAGCAATATGTGAGTTTGTGGAAGAACGCTGTGACTGCTACATTTGATGAAGTGAAAACCATATTCTAAAACGTTGTCATTGCTCTCTTCAGCAAAAACTAGAGCACGGTATGGCGAACGGCGTGCATGTAGTCGTGGATCTCGGTTTTGTAACTGCCCAAACGAGTCGTGTAAGTGCTGAGTGCAGTATTTCTTCTTGCAGTTGTTAAGATTGAGACTGAAGCAATCAAGTGTACAGGAATGCAATAGCATCTTGAAGCAGCTAGGCTGCGTCTATGGGTACATGAAGAAGTGCCCCTTGGATGCCTTGATGTCGTTGCGCGTAGTTTCCTGTCATGGTCCGATCGCAGCACTCTGCGAGCAACATGGTATTCACCAGTGGAAGGTTTGCCTTTTGGATTTCTTTCATGATCTTTTCCAGTAGATCCGTTGTTGATTTTACATAATGTGTCTTCTTAGATCATTTGCCACGAGCAATCGCTTGAACAAGTTTACGACCACAAAAAGATTATCTATTTATCCCCTGACTCAGACAACGTGCTTGATTCGGTTGACCAGGATCATGTCTACGTCGTCGGCGGCATTGTTGACAGATCCGTGCGAAAGGTTAGCCTACTCCGACTTTGTATACATCCAAATTCACGAAAAATAAAACAGCTTATCTTTGCGTATTTGTAGGGAGAAACACTAAGCAAAGCGAGTCAGCACCAGTTTCGAACGGCACGACTACCAGTGCAAGAGTACCTACCTGCTACTCGCACCCACATTCTCAATATTGATTCAGTCCTCATCGCATTGAATGAGTACTTTAACCATCGCAGCTGGCCTCGCGCTTTCGAGGAAGCTATCCCCAAACGTATCACACAAAGAAAAAACAAGAAAACCACAGAATAGAGAGCTAACATGGCGTATATATAGCCATGACTATGGGAGTTATGTATATACACAACGAAAAACTAGGAAAACTTGGAGTGGAGACATAGAGCGTTCTCTACGTCGACTCGCCTAACGATGTGATTCCTGCGATAACATTCGACACTGCCGCCGACGCAGTTGCTGTGGCAACGTTCGTCCAATTGAGACCCTGGCCGGCACGTTGCGCGATAGTTGTATTATCTGCATCGATCGATTGGCAGTGGGTGATTGCGTACAACAGCTTCTCTTTCATTACTTCTCGATTGGAATACATAGGTAGATCGATCGAAAAGAAACCTGCAACAAGTCAACACACATGAAAACAAAGTGAGTCAGCAGAACTGTAGTAAACCACCAAGCATTTCTCCGAACTTACATGTGTGTGCAATCGGAAGGTAAATGTCTGCACGTCCTGCAGCTTTTGGTAACCCAGAGATTTTGAAGTCTTGAGTAAACTCGGCAGCATGTGTTGGCAGACGTGACCGCCCCCTAAATTGTTATACAAGCCACAAGAATTCGCCACTTCAGAGTTGAAAGGATGTTTGTAATTCTATCGAGAGAATCAGGTTGCTTACCAGACAAACCGTAAGAAGGATGATTTCTGCTCGTCTGTGAATTCGCCCAGGACATCCCAAAAGTATGCTATGTGAGGATCACCTGCTTGACATCCATCGCCATAGATCGTTCGTCGTCTGAGAAGGTCAATATCTACGGTCGCCTTCCCACATACGAGCGTCAATAGCTCCTTCCACGTGAACAAACCCAACGTAGGCGAAGGCAGGATGGTCGCAATTCCGCGAGTGATATCGTCACAGACAGGCTTGAACTCAGTCAGGCGATATTTTTCCACCGCTCGAGCATATTCCTCCTGCAAATATTAACATAGTCAACTTACAATGCGACATGGACATTCAATCGATCCTTTGCAGTTCACGTACTTTTTCATCCCACGTAACACGCACGTGTTTACCCCCTGGTACAAGTTCAATTTCTTGTTTTGTACTTGACATCACTGTAAACGTCGCGTCAACAATTTCATCAAACATGGCTTCTGTAATGCCATGCTTGGTAATGTTGCCGATTGTATCCACCACCTACATATAGACAAAGACCAAAAAGCAATCGTTCATATTAATATACTCCCACATATCAAAAATGTATGGAAGAGGAAGTACCTGGAAACACCCATGATGAATAGACTCAATATCTTTCCTGGTAACGGGCTGATTCACTAATAGTTTCCAGAAGACACCAGGTAGATTCAGATCGAGCGGAGTCTTCGTACGAACCGCAATTCCGATCAGTTTGCCGAAAAACTCGGCCATTTGAATAAGACGTGGATTATTCATCAAATGCACGTTCGGAACATACATCTCACGATTTTCTCCCACTGCATTAATAGCGTTCGGACATGGTTTAAGAACGGGTAGAACCTTGGATTGAAGTTCCGAACTAATTTGCGCCAAGCATTCGCGATAAAGTCCACCGAAATCATCGCCAAACTCACCAACAAATTGGCATTTAAATGATCGGTCCGCACCTCGCAGCAAGGACGGCTGAATGGCGTGTAGCTGGTCGAAAACTTGAGCAAACACGCTCTCTTTAATACCGTTCACTTCTGTGGCTTCGCGGGCACGATGGCGATCGACTTCAATTTCGGGTCGAGCAGCAGCTGGGCTTTGCTGCTCTTTCAGTATGCTTAACCACCATGCCAGTTTCACATGCTGAAAAATAATGCCTCGCAACAGTCTCGCTCCTTTTGCTAACAGAGATCGCTCATCATCGATTGAGAAATCGATGAAAGAAAGAGAATTCTGAAGCCTACAATTAAAGTTGCGCAAGATGAGGAAGCGCCGTTGTAGTTGTTCTGATGAGAATCCATTCAAACATGAGAACTTGCGTAAATGTTCGTCGCTTAGAACAATCTCTTCTGGTGCCATTCGAAGTGGATCACAACTGAGTAGAGCCTCTGCACGTGTCTCACAAATCTCATTGACGATTTGAACAAGAGCATGATCGTGTTCAGGGAGGAAAATAGATTGAGATGCCTGCAACTGTTTTAGTTTTTCACTATACTTTGTCGCCAGCAACCGTCTTCCTGTCACTGAATATTCAGGCACGGCAGTGAAAGCAATGCCCCACTTGTCGACATTTTGTGGTTGGCTAAGAGAATCCAATGCACCTTCTCGCGTCATGCTACTTTCGGCTTCTGCCACACTTGTGTTTAGGCTCTCAACACCTGATGAAGACGTTGACAGCACAGTTCGATCCAGTACTATTTCACGCTGCCGTGTGCGACGATTGTATGCCTCAAGTTCTTCCCGAAGCAGTGATTCCATGCTATCCATGTTTGCGAGAATAAAATCTGCGGCTTGTTCAGCATCGTCATCGCAATGCTTTAACGCGTACACACACCACTCCATTGGGAAACCCATTTGACTCAATACTGTTGCTAATTCCATGCGGAAGTTCGGGATTCCTTCTTCTGCGTCCCCAATACCTTCGTCTTCATCTTCACTGTAGTAAATTTCCTCTCCGCCTTCCAATCCACTGCCCGATTGGTGAAGGGAATCCAGTCCGCCATCTTCTACGCGGTGACCTGCAATGAGGTCGATAGAGTCGCGTTGATTATACAAAGCAAAACCTGGATAAAACATCCCTTCGAGTTTGGGTCCTGTTCCTCCAGGTCCAAAGGCAACACCAAGATCTTTTCCATTCAAAGCGTATGATAACGTGCCACGCTTTAAATCGAGCGTCATCTTGACAATGTCACCGGTCTTGAACTTTTCGCCATATGTACCTCTTTGCTTGCTACCATTGTGCCACAATGCGCGATTACCGATCCATCCCCATCCACGGTTGTCTTTACCTAGATACGAATCCAAGCGCACATCCTTCCGCGCAATTCCTAGGAAGATATTAGAGCTAGCTGTCACAAATGAGATCCGTACCTCCCAAATGTGAACCCCACTATCAAAACGTGCCACGCCAATTGCTGTCTGCCAACCTTTATCACGAGATAGCGAGAGACGAGTATCACGATTTTCCAGTTTCAAATACGGGCCTTTTCGGACCCGGTCCACTCGGCACTGGAAATTGGATTGAACAGGAAATCGCCACACAAAACTGTCCCCTTCGATTGTGACCTCCTGTCCACCGCATGATCCTGTAAACGCTCGCACCTCAGATTCGCTGCTTTCTGCATTTTCTCCTCCTTGCAGTATTTGCAAGCAGTGAGAACTGGCTGTTTCGCATTGTTGGTCTAGTTTTACTCGGATGGACGTCGCCAACGGAATACTAACAAGTGCTTCTTGTAGGTCCAAGTCGTACGGATGTGTGCTTTCGACTCGAATGCAAACATCCTCTGAGATCTCGGATAAGAAATTATCTGCAGAAAGCATGAACTCGTCTGGTAATCCCATTGATAATGAACTGGTGGCTTCATGATCGCTTGAATACCGAACAGGATCCATGAGCGCTTTCATTACACCGTACACTTGACTGAGATGCTCATACCACTCAAATGCACCCATAACGTTGTCGCAATCCAATGAATTAAAGCGGAAGCTAAAATTCGTCTTCGTTGACTTAATTTCAGGATTCAGCGTTGATCCGAAATTCGCCAACAGCTTGCAGTCGCTATTGAATGATATTGTTGGATGGAGGTTCTCCGCGAAATCAATTGACGAGAAAGCAATACCAAGTAGTTGCCCATTCTTGGTGAAGAATATCTCCTGTGTGTCGAGCCGTAGTCCACAACCAAAAATGTCTCCGGTGGCAATACCTGTGACTTGTTCATTCCATCGCCACTGGTCTACTGTCGTACTTGTGCATTGTACCTTCCCGCTGACCGGTGCAAATGAATACGAGTATGCTGTACTGGAACTCATACCAACGAGAACGCCTTCAAGTGGGAAATCGGGAGGGGAGAAGCCGAGCCCAATTGTACCGGATCCTGCTGTGCTGTTCCACTCTAATATTGTGACCTCATAGTAAATGATTTCCGCTTTCACATCCTCTTTCATTGTCATCACTAACTCTGGTGTATTCTCGAATCTGCAAGAATAAAAATCGTTTATGGCTAGTTCGCTATTCACGCTCGTTGGATTGGCTTCCTCACAATGATATTCCAAAAGAAATTTGCGGTCTTCACCAGAAAAGTGTCGAGCCACAGTCATTTTTGAGGAATGACTGACAAGCATTTCGACATGAGGTTCCCTAGCAAAGTGAAAGCGATATGGAAGTGAGATGGTTGACTCTTTGCCGACGCCCGAGGTCAAGGACCCAATGCTGTCATCACGATTACGTTCATCAACGACAATCATAAGTTCAACAAAGGCTTGCACCAGAGAGTTCATCATTAATCCACCCTCTTGGTCTTGAAGCAGCTGCATAATTTTCGATCGACAGTACAGAAGGCCCTGCTTGTCATTCCATTGGCCTCCGTTTAAGATGACACTGATCAGAGATCGCACTAAATCCGTCGCTATTCGGCCGCATGTAGGCAGTTTCTCTTTGAGCACTTGCTTGATCAACGCAAACATAGCTGCCGATAGCTCTGGCCGGAGAACAGTCGTGAGTTCGTTCTGCGACGTCTGACCCGTACTGGGGCTTGAATATGCTTGGAACTGTATGAGGATGTCAGCGTACGCTAATACATCATCTGTCGTCACTGATGACAAGAAAACTCTGTCTTCGTCTGAAAGATTCAGAGTGAACGCAATTGGGAACTCCATATTATTGGGGTCGTTCAGCGTGATCACAGGTAGCAGGCTTGAGCTGAAATCTGAACTCACGGACCACAGAGACGTTTGTACGATCACATCATCGTCGTGAGCACCTGAATCAAATTGATTCTTCATGGTACGACGTAGCTGTTCTTCTCGCTCCGGCATTGCAGCTGTTGCTGCATCACCTGGATTGGATTCAAACTTCCAAACACAACGGAACGAGTTAACTCGCTTAACTAGATCTTCTCGTATACATCGAGTATTTGAAAGCTCAGGTGGCTCAAAAGGATCTGCTTTGCTACCTGCTACGCAGCCAATGGCAACATATCCTGGTGGAGCAATTGGCCACCAAAGAGATCGCAATTGCTTTTTCTGGAAGTCAGGGTCGTTATCTGAATTTTGAGGTAGTCCCTTCCCGGTCACATCGACGCGTTCATAGCCTACAGGAGGCAGTAGCAATCCACTTCCGTCGTCACGTACAATCAGTATAGGAAAATCAGGTATTGTACTGCCGCAGTAAACGATATCGCCGAGATTAAACCAACTCTTGGATTGTATAGACTTGAGACTTGTTGGCAGGATTGGGCGCCACACTGTGACAGGTGAATCATTGGCCGGTTTCATCCAGCTTTCGGCTTGTTTCACATCAGGATCTCCACGTTTTCTCCATTTGTGACGGAATTTTAATAGAGGGTCTGGGGCCGGAATACTCCACAACCGTTCATACGTGTTCACAATCATTGCTTCTATACCACACGACAATCGAATGGGTCCCTTTACATTTTGACACTCTATTTTTCGTGTCTTTGATGTTGTGGGGTCCCAATCGAGCGAATTTGTAGGATAAACATATAATCGAGATAGAATGTGCATCATCGTATCAAACACAACTTCTTGTCGTAGACTGAGTCTGATCGAACCGTTGACATCAGCAGTATCAGGATACTTAGGTTCTTCGTCGAGCAGCAATTTGATAAGGGTTCCAAGTCGTCTACTGTTGAAGGGCGAAGATTGATTAGACGCTTGATTGATGGAACGAACCAATGTGGACAAACTATTAAGCGTATTCAAGTTCATGATCATTGTTTGTGATCCTGATGTGCTCATCACTTCCACCACCATCCGCGAAAGAATGTTCTGAACATTCCCAGTCATTTGTGGATCATATGGCGAGACGTTCGCAGGTGGAAAGCTAGGTGGGCCTGCAAACAAGACCAGTTGACGAAGTGTTCGCCGATCTGCCAACGCACGTAATGAATGCTCTGCTCCGAGATGGTTCTACATTAACAAGAGCATTATTAGACTTGAGCCCCAGTACTGCTCTTATAGAACAACAGTTGGCACTTACCGTTGAATGTAGTCGCACAATATGGGTCAGCATTTCCCGCACATGGACGGCTGTGAGAAGTTGGCATAAGAGCTCCTCTTCTTCCACGACTTCGTACCAGTTCAGCTGGCGCAACCTGTCGTCTAAGCAATTACACGCAGTCCACATTTCCAACTCTGACTTGAAAGCGCCAAAGCTACCATCAAGTGACTTGAGTTTGTGGGGACTCCCATTGGATCGACCAACCAATGATGAAGGCATTGAGCTGCTTTCTGAAAGTGCATAGCTTGGGTTCTCGTCCATAATTTCTTGAAAATTAGTTGCTTGTCCACTGTTTGGATCACTATCAGCTTCGTGAGATTTGCCAAAACTGAGACGGGCAAATGAGCGGCGATTTTTATTGCTGATACTAGAAACTCGCTGAATTGATTGCTCCAATTTCATCCCATCACTAGTGAGAAGCAATCGTATAGCATTTCCAAGACTATATTCAGTTTGACGCAATGCCTCTGTACAAACAGCTTCGCTTTTCCCCAGCACAGCAGCCAAATGACGCGCAATGGATGGGTATGCCTGACGTACAGTATTGCTATTAAACAATGCACGGGAAATGTAGATTTTGATGTGGCAACTTACCGTATCCCTGGACAAATGTTGCTGAATTAGAGAGAAAGCTTCGTCGCAGTCTCCACCTGCTATACGAAGAGCCTCTTTGCATTGATCTAGATTTGCGCTGAGCTCAGCTACTTGCACTCGATGGAGTAGTTCTGTTGCGGACGCTTGCATCTCGCGCTCATTCTGTGTTACCTATATAACCAAAGAACAAGAATTTGTTATCCCTGCCAAGTCTTTGACATCAGTTTACAAAACTTACCGATGAACCAGAATCATGCACTGTAACTGTTTCTCCCGCAGAATTGATCACTTTCGTCCTCGACATCTCATCCAAAGAATGGGATTGTGATACACTACGTTGAGTAGTTTCTCGGCTAACACTTTCTCGACCGAGAGCAATTCGCAACGCACCACTGACAATAGTATCTTGCAGTCGATTTCCAGCAGTCTCAGTAGTCGCGAAACTTTCTCGTTGTTGATACGATGCCGGTGAAAGAATACCTGGTGGAACCAAGTTGTGATACATGTTGGCGGTCGGAGAGCCTACAGTTGGTGTCCCGGGTGCTTGTAACACCGATGATCGTGGAGAATTAAAGCCACCAACCCGAGGCGATTCGACTGCTGGGTTCGGGGACAAAAGCGCGCGGGGCACTTCACTTTCGGAAACTGATGTGATCAATCTTAGTCCCTGTGTAGTTGCAATTCGATTACGCACGCTCTCCATTCGACCTTCAGACATGACATTTCCACGGGTCCCACGGTTCTGAACCTCTGCAGGGCTACGGGGTTCAAGTGATTGAGGTACGAGCATCTGTGGCTGCTGATATTCTTGGCCAGGAATCAAGATATTCAAGTCCCCTGGATTTTGTGGTGTTGTTATTATCGGTGGAGGAGCCATCCGGTTCATATTCATCCCAGCTCCTAGTGGTCGTCCAACTTGGAACTCATATGTCACCAAACCACCTCGGGATAGAATAAGGGATATTCGTGATCCAGGAGTGATCCGAACACTTGTTCCATGCACTCGCACGCCATTAACGATGGTACCATTTTTGCTAAAGTCTTGTAACTCGTAATACTCTTCACCACCATCGATATCACGTCGGATTCGCCGCAAGTGGAAGTGACGGCCACTGACACTACGATCATTCACAATGAGATCACAAGAATCCGCTGCCCGTCCAACTCTAACAAGAGGAGTGGTAAGATGAAACGGCGTAGAGTCAACCGCCGCATGAGCATCACTCGCGGACGACGTACCATTATCATTTTCATTCAGCTGAGGAAGTGGACAGAGCACACCCCATGTACCAAACGGAAGGTCACTAGCACGAGATCTATCTTGACCAAATGTAGAAGTACGGAATACAGATGCATTTGTATTCTTTGGTGTTCTAGATGGCGGAAAGTTTGGATTTCGACGTGGTGATTGGATCGCATCCAGTCCCCAACTTAGAGCATTCTCCTTACACAATTTACGGACAACTTCATCCCGAATCATCGCCTCATAGTGGTCCAATGCTGTGTCTATCACGGCTTCTGTTTCTAAATAGATTTGCCGTTGCATCAGGCCCAACCATCGATATTTCAGGTAATGAGCACTGTCAGAACCGTCCATATTTGCGGGCAATTTTCGTCCTTCCATTCTTATCGATGAAAGAGTATTCTGTGTTACTTTTTCTGAGCCAATTAAGAGTGCAACATTTGAGACAAGTTGAGAGTCCACAAGAGCTAGCGATAAAGCCTCTGACGGCAACTGTCTTAACAATGATGCAAGTGCCTTCGTCGAACGCCACTGAATCTGTTCTTTGTAAAATTTCGTCCGGCCGCGTAGAATTTCCTGAACAGCAATATTTTGCGGCTGGTCCACATCAGCTTGAACAGCAAAATCATCTGTTATCGGCAGCATCATCGTCGACAAAGCAGTAACGATATTGTCAAGACCGTCAAACATGCCCACAGAGGCTGGAATACCTTCTACCACTTGCAACTGTTTTACAGGGATCGAAAAAATACCCGCATTTGATCGAAGAAAGGATGGACATGTCGCGCTTTCTTCACTTGGTGTAGCCATTACGTCTGCCAAGATTTCCGCACGAGGATCTCTCTTGATGCCAACAAGTACACCAGCCTTGCATTGGCCTTTCAAATCACTATCATCTACTATGACATATCCACCTTCACGAAATCCCTCGACATGTCCACCTACAATGCAAACCGCTGCCAAAATGGTCGCCAACCCATCCAAGGATTCTCGTGCTTTCTGCCACACCATCAGAGACTTTTTATCTCGTGCATTCACCTCCTCAACGGGTTGCTTCGGCTCTGTTGGGCTACCTTCAGATATAGCATTGTCATCCATTTCGGGAGAAGAAGTCGATTCAGGTTTTCGAATCCCAGTTTCATCTGGTGACTCTTCACTCAGAACGTTCTCCGATCCATCAACTGCTTCAACTTTCAAACCGTTTGCATTCTGCATGTTTCCATAATATGCACCGACAGCATCCAATAATTCTCCGATCTTTTCGGCCTTGGCAAAGCTTCGACTTAGCGCAGCATTCACTGCCACTTTCCATGTAGGGTACAGTGATAGATATCGAATGAGACCGATTATCTCTGCTGCTTTTGAAACTGCAACATGTGACCTATCCAAGATTCGAGACTGCATCTGACTGATGTTGCAGTCATTCGTTGAGGCCATTCCCTTCATGCACTTGGCTGAATGGCATAGTTCCGTGCTGGAGCATTCTATACCCAGTTCGTGCGTACAAAGCCGAGGCCGTAGCACATAAGGTTGACCGATCAGCAGCATCAGCATACTTAGTATGTCGCCAGAACAGGGTGGTGACGGCTGGACTACACGATGCATTTTGTTTAACGCTGCCACGGAATGAAGGGGGAAGATCAACATTGCGAATCGTATGCAGATTGTGGCTGACGTGAGATCAGTCGACTTCATCCCTTTCATAATATATGAAGTGATTTCCGGGTTGGCGGAGATGATAGAGCCAACGTCACGATTGACAGATCCACATGCCAAAAGCACCCAAAGAATTTGGTTTCGATAAAAATGAGCATAAAGCACATTAACAAGTGTAGAATCCATAGGGGGCATGGTACTGCATGCTACAACGTAGTTGATCAATCCAGCGCATGCATTCTTCAAAGCAGTACATGAATTCAGCCGACTCCCTGATGCTGCTAGCAATGCATCAAGTTCTACATCTGGAGCCTCCACAGGCAGTACCTTCAAATTTTCTAGTGTGAAGTTGATCAGCGTTCGAAGGACTGAATTGACTACGCTCCGATTTAACGGTTTTTTCTTCATTCCTCCATGTGCATCCTGTAGTGACTGGTACATGAGCGCGCGTGTTATTGCCCATGCGGCTGCATGAAGCTTGACAAACGGCAATTTGTGACGACTATTACTTCTTTTCATAGGAATCGGGATTCGGCTAGTCTTTGATCCAAGCGTATAATGAACATCAATTTCCTTCATTAGAGATTCAAAAAGGGCGTTCGAGCTGGCAACAGCATTTTGATCCGCTGAGTCTTTCACTCGAGCAGGATCACCCGTTGCCGAATCGCACATTTGGCTACAGCGTCCAGTTAAGATATACGAGCTGTAGAAACCAGCAGCAATGCATACAACGTCGTCATTCGTGAGAGAATTAGACGGGACTGGAAGCGGCAAATCAGCTGAAGGTAATGTTCGAGCACCAGCACCGAGTTGACCTTTGTTGTTCCGCCCGAAAACCATTACGCGACCGTTTGACAACAGGATTAGCGTGTGATAACAGCCACACGAAGTGGTCTTGACCTTGGCCGAAAGCGGTAAAGGAACACATTGAGAAACGTTCTTATGGTCCTTACTTCCAATGCCAAGCTGACCATAATCGTTTCGCCCCCAAGTAATCACTTTACCCTTTTCAGTCACCGCAACGGTATGGTAATAGCCACAACTGATTCCGACAATCTTCTCATCGTTTTCACCTAGGGAAATTTTAACCAAACTCGGCAACTTGATATTTCTCGCGTGGCCAAGACCAAGTTGCCCATAATCATTTTTCCCAAAAGCGTATACTTCTCCACCAGTAGTCACCACTACTGTGTGGTACAACCCACATGCAACCTTTGTGATAATTTGGCTTGCCAGTGCGTCCACTAGTTGTGGAGTATGCTGATGTTGTGTGTGATCGAGCCCGAGCTGTCCACAATCATTCATGCCAAATGTAAGCAATTCACCAGCACTTGACACGATCGCACTATGGTGATAGCTGACGGCAGCGTACACAATGTGATACTTTTCACGTACGCTCTCAATTAAGCGAGGAGTGTGAGATTTTGAAATTGTTGATCCAAGTCCTAATTGACCGCGGTCATTGTATCCCCATGAATATACGGAACCGTCTGTACCAACAGCGAGCATGTGTTCACACCCATTTGCTGCCGCCACCATACTAATAGGTATCCCAGCAAGTGCACGAACTGGACTAGCAACGATAACGCGCTCTTCAAAAGTTCCGTTTCCGCATTGTCCACTTTTGTTAAGTCCACAGGTAAACACTGCTCCGTCTTTCATCACCACCGCGAGTACTTCGTTACCACCAGCAATGTCGCGAACACTTTTGGACGAAAAGAAAGGCACTTGCTCTAATTTACTTGTGGAATGGCAGTGACCCAAACATAGCTCTCCGTAATTGTTTTGGCCGCATGAAAAAAGCTCGCAATCTTCAAATGCAGGACGCGATAGGCTATCTGTAAGTTCTTGTCGGCCGCTAATGTTTTGAAGTGTTGTGTCGACATGAGATGCCGATGGTGGAGGTTTGCTCTTTTTAGAGGCATCCAGAAGTGCTGATATCTTTTCGAGCCAAAGTTTACGCGGAGGGCAGAGAATAACGTGCTCATTCGTGTCAGTCATTTGAGTATCCAATGCTGTCACACATGCATCGTACTGTGCTTCCATATTGCCACAGTTACAATCATAGCATGTTGCACACATCTTCGATGTAATATCGTCCTTCAGTCGATAATATACTCCAAGAAGAGGTGTTGTTTTGCACTCATCACAACAATATGATTCCATGGTATTTTCACTGTAAGCTGGTCCATGATCACGATCAAATGTACCACAGAAGCCGATGTATCCAACATCAATATTTGTTCCCGAGGATGCGCAAATGAATTTCACTAGAATGTAGCGACCTGTAATGGGGTTCGCGAGTTGCTTCGAAATCTGGGTACAACTACCATCCATGACAAAATACGCCACTGGGAAAGTTTCATTACGCCCACATCGACTGTTGCCAGGAGGAAATGGTAGGGTCGCAAATTCTTCTGGAGACATGTCATCATACTCTTTCAAATTTAATAGTTCAGGGGGTCGGCTTGTAACAAACACAAGTGCATGACGTAGTGGGCTCGAATACCCCGGACCCGGTCCACGAATGCTGACATAGGTTAAACAGAAAGGAGTATCCACCTCATGCTTTAAAACAAGATTGACGTTACTTCCTTGGGCAGAGCTGAACACAGAAGAATCGTCTAGCAAACAGTTCTTGACCGTGTGAGATGAGCTAAATTCGCCTCCATCGCACGAAAACACTTGAAATTGAAGGCTTTTGCCGATCTGAATTTCGTTTGATGATATTCCATGAGTATCGTGAAGCTGAGACGGCCGGTGAAATGCTGAGACAGGAAGTCCAGGACGCTGGTGTGGGTGGAAGTTCACATAAAACACCACGCCGTTGCACAGACAGGACACAGCTGGAGTGAACGGCTTACTGAGCTTTGTTACATCTACGCTACAAGAAATCGGATCCTCCGATTCTGAATAAAGTGTGACAACACCCATGTCAAAATCAAAGAGAACCCCGAAAACACTCCAACATCCCGCTTCTTCTCGATTCTCACATTTAACATCTGCAGTTGACGTCAGTCCACGTTCAAAGCTGGCGAATTCGTTGCCTACAATTCCAAATGCCATGTGCACCTTGCCATCTTTTCCAGGCGAGAGGATATGAACTTCAATATAAATCATACCGCTCGTAAAACTTTGGCTGGCAATGAGACTTCCAAACACTTTATCTGTACTTCCCAAATCGCCAGCGACAACTGTATTTCCATTAGAGAATACATGCAAGCGACTGCCTTTTCGCATTCCATCCCAACAAATTGTTGAACCATCGTAAGGGGCTGCCACAAGACCGGTAGACACGACAGCACTTGGAAAGTGGAAGGCGCTATGAGCACACCATAGTTTTGCCGGTACAGAAGCTGCAAGGTTCCAGTTAATCTCTGCACCTTTCACGCCGACAGTCGGCAGGTATCCGATATGGGATGCATCCATGGCTTGCAAACGTATAGTATGTAATTTCTTTGTCGCGTTGAAGAACTCCAATGTTTGCTCTTCACAATTCATTATTACACTAAGTACATCTGTTGATCGCCATCGCACACCAGCGGGAACACGCCCAATGACATCACACGAATCACTCCAGAGAAAAATCCCATGCATATGATTTTGCTCGGATCGATTGAGCTCTGCTGTACCATACGTCACTCCGACAAACACAGGAAAGTTACTTTGCAGCCTAACGGAGACTTCCCAGTACCAGGATCCACGATTAAATACTTTGTCCAAAACAGCAAGTCCACCTTCATTCAGATTTGTGAACGGGTCGGCCTCGGAATTCGATGGCTCACGCGTTCTATGAGCAACTGTCAGTTTCGGGAAACCAGTCGTAACTGTGATGCTACGCGCGCAAATAATTTTTGCAGCTTTCGACCCCATTCCAACAGGCAGGATAGGGTATTTCGCTGAACTCGAATGGTCCGATTTTAACTCGTCAGGTACATCATATTGAAGAGACGATTTCCATCCTTTCCAACTGATTAACTTCGTCAACAGTGCAGGAAATGCGATACGATCAACATGGTCCCAGTCATTTGCTCTGTATGGAATACAACACACATCCAGTACCATGAGTGTTTCGTGAATCGCTTTTTGGACGAAAGCAGGCGACAACTTTGGCTCATTAACTTGAGAAGTTGCTTGGATAGTACGTTCGATATGATTTAAGTGTTCGTTTGCCAATTGCAGCAGTTCTTTCAGCATCATGAAAAATTCGTAGCAAATGGCATCCGACAGTCTCATACCAGCGAACTCTAAGTTTGCCAGATAATGTACCTTGTGGAGGGATGGTTCATCAACAGGGTTGCTAGCATCCATATTGCACCGTGAAATAGTTCGTTTGAATGCTGAGGACATAATCGGAACTATGTGAAATCTGCAGCTTGGGATGGTCTCCGTGTACTGCAGCAAATGACGGAATGTCGTCAATCCCTGTAACCGCCTCTGCGCTCGATCTTGGTGAGTAACTAAAATCTGCTTCATGTAATCTTCCAAGGAGCGAGGGCCTTCCTCTTGAATTTGCTCTAATACAATGTTGCGCTCAGCTGACTGTTGCAAAAATGAAAATATGTCTGTTTGCACTCGCTCATCTTCTTCTTCAATCATTTCCATAGATTTCGTTTCCATCAACTTCTTCAGTTGACGCGCAGATTGCTCACGAGATACCGCATCTTCATCTTCAACTTGTTCCTTTGCATTTGCCTTCGAGAGGTCTATCTCATACAGTAACAGCTGTAAGCAATAATATCAAACATTCAAATTCAGAATTTTATTCTTACCGAAGAGTGTGGCAACTGAAATACCAGGAAGAAGCTTTAATGGTGAGGAGTTACCTGTAGTGGAAACTATCGGTGCAGGAGACAATTCAAGAAGCAGCCGAGCTCGCGCCATAATTGGTTCACATACGGCATTATACAGCAATTGCTGCCTTAACCGTGCATTCGTCTCAGATGAGTAAATCTCAGTTCCCTTTTCACTAAATGCATAGCAAGGGCTATTAGTACGCAACATAAGGTTTGATATTCTCTGCTCTTCTTCTTACCTTGATACTGCTGCCAGTTTCTGCTGCTCCCTCACAATCCTATCGTGTAAGTAAAATTAAGATTAATCCTTGCCATCTCGAGTTTCAATACCGCAAAACACTTACCAACGACGAAGTTGTAGTGCTGACCTCCAAGCGTCAATTACTGCTTCAGATGGAATGCCTTCGTTGTTCATGGGATCAGTTGTATATGAAACATTACTATGTTTTAATAAAACTGCAAATGTCGCGCGAACAGCTCGATCGACAGCTTCAAAGCCTCCACTTTTCTCCAGCGTTGCTTCAATACTATCTTGTCTCTTCAGTCGAGTAACACGCAGCTGTGGATTGCCTCCAGTATATGTTGCACCAGGATCAAGAGCATTACGAACTTTATCCAAAAGCTTCTTACCAGCGCCAACATTATCCATGATCTGCTGTAAGAGTTGTTCATTTCGATATACTTGTTGATGACTTAAATGCGAGTCTTCTGGGGGGCAATTATCATATACAACCGGCTTTTCAAATCCCCCTCTAAACAATGGAGAATCCACCCACCGTGGATCAATGGAAAATTCTAAACTGGATACATCGTCACTGACAAGTGTCGCTGCATACACACTCCCAACCCACACCAATATCTTCTGAAGATCCTCAATCCAAGTACAGAATAGTTCTACGCCAGCTTTTGTGTCCTTGAGAGATTGTGGGGCGCTCTTTTGTACCGATATATTGGTTGGTGCTGGTGGAGGAAGGTTGTATTCATCACGCGATTCAGGTCCAGGCGTGGTTCCATTGGTAATAGGGCATATATGTTGGGAAAGAACTGTTCTGTTCGGTACAAGTGATGCGTTCGTTCGTAGATACGTAACTTGGGTGGCTTCATTACTAGATGGTCGATACGTCATCAGCAATGTATTAGTACCCAGGAGCTGTGTAAGATCGGATGGAAGCGTAAATCGATATAGTTCAAAACCCATATGCATATTTTTCACTTTCCAAATCTTGAACCCAGGAGAATGCTCGATTTTATTCCATAGAGCGTCTAGAATGTCTCCATACTTCGTTGGTGCAGAACTAGGCAATGATATGAAGCTCGACAGCTCGCTGGATACAAAAACAAGCTCGTCGTAGTCGATATCACTGTCACTTATGGATCTGTCTGCTGTGCAAGAATGATCAAGAACTTCCTCTATGGTTGATTCCGAAACCAGATTCTTTCTCAATCCAACTAACAACGAATGAATCTTAGATGCAAGCAGCTCCAACTGTGGCCAAAATTGATTGAGAATTTGAGGCAAAGATTCTCGTATGGAGGTAAGTGAAAACACGCTCACAAGTGTAAATGTGAGTAGTTTCCCTGGAAAAGTATGCTGAACAATGTTTATGATGCTGCTGGAACTTTTGGGTGGCAATGATGACTCTGGATTTAGCATTTCAATCATAAGCGTAACCAGTTTTCTGAGTACTGTCTCCATTATGGACCAACCATAACAAGTTGAAGAAGAGCACCAAAAGATCGCAGCTCGCAGCAACACATTAAGACACTTAAACTCGTTGGAATCTTCAAGTGCAGCCAGTTTTTTCAATGAAAGATCGGAGATATTAGCATCATTGCTAATTATTTCGTTTGTATATTGCCACAGCGCATTCAGTAGGGTCTCCGAGAAGCTTGATATCACGTTAGTTGCAGCAAACAATGCATCTTGGCGCTCAAACAATGTTTCAGACTCGTTCATGAGCTGGAAGAGCATCTTTGCTGATGTGAAATACGGCACAAGCATTGGGATTAAGAGTGCGTTAGCTGGCGATACTTCAGTACCCTCCGAACTTTTTTCTTCCATCAGTCGATTCATGATTTGAAGTCGTTCCAAAAGCGACGGGTACAAAATTGAGAATCCGTAGTATATGGACGTGGCGGCCTCTTGCTTTACTGCATGATAAAACCACAGTATTTCCCCAGATAAAGATATATTCGTCGTATGCTCCGCAATTTTGAATAATATAGCACGTATGGAATGCAGAATTCCACCGGGTTGTGTAGAAGATTCAGGCAGTCCAATCTCGCTCGTATCAAGACAACAGCGTGATAACTAGAATTAAACAAATTACATCAGAATGCCGAGCAAATACAACGCGATAGAACAGTGCAATCGTACCTCGAAGAAATTGAGCTTTAGTAGTCGAAGCGTCACCAACAAAGGATAAAGTGTTTGAATGGCGACATCACTTTGGTTTTGTTTGCCCACAGTCACCTCTACATCAAAAAATTGCGGCGATATGCTCTCTAGCAGACAGTGGAGAGCCGAGAAGGTTTGTTCATTTGGATCAATGCACAAAGATCTGTATGTACACCGCGATAATTGTATGGTTTCAGCGTCATCACCTGGAACATCGTTCCCTGCTAGTCGATCCAGATGCGATAAAATACAAATTGCAGAATCATGGGCAACTGGGAGGCACTGTTGATTTTGTCTACTCGGACCATTTGCGCATTTGGAACGCAACATGCTGAGTACAGTACTGGATTTTCCAGCAGTAGAAACACTTTTTGCAGGGTCAACGTTGTATGTTCGAGTGTTGTCTGCCGACGAAAAGAATCGAAGCTGTACGCTTAAATCTTGAACACCGTTTTTTTTAGTATTCCCCCCAAACAGGTACATAAATCCATTGGGACGCTTTGCTGACGCAGGTTCAGATATAGCAGGCAATGCTGTCACCATTCCATGTGTGACAAAGAGCTTGGCCGAGCAAATTCCATCAATGCTTTCTTCCGAGTAGACTTCGACGTTGTTCCATTTTTGTGAAGTGACAGAATAGCACCATAAATCACAAAAATGTTCTCCCGACCGACTTAATCCGCCGAATATCCAAATGTTGCCCATATCTGAGCACATACTATAGTTAATTCGAGCTTCAGGAATGGACGGATTGAACTCACTTCTTGACGTAGATGATGACGTGTCGGTTGCAACTTCTTGGGGACCAGAGATATTGTCATCATGGCATAAATGCCAAAGGCGGTCAAATGTGTTATATCGCCAAATATCGGCGCGGAACCGTTCTTCTTTATCCTGTCCAGCAAATACATATACACATTCCCCAATGACAGCAGAAGAACATCCTGTCCTTGGACCAGGATCAAGCGACATTGAACAAGGTAGTCTAGACCATGTGTAGTCATCGAGCGACAAGTACCAAGCATCGCCAAGAACTTCATTGTCAACTGATTTTCCGCCATACATGAACACCATTGAATCTAAGCGTACTCGAATTGTTGAAGCAGTGTGATACGCTCGAGGAATCGGAAGCGATGTCGCTGCTCCAATTGCTCCTTGGATTAATTCCCATACGGGAAGTGATCCATCGGCATTCTTAGTTGTTGAGCATTTGTATAGATCCATGTGACGCGATGATGGTATATTGGACTCACCCCCTATCACCAATATTTGGCTATCATCAATCGCTACAACTTGATGATGGCGGATGCTAATCGGGAAATCTGTCCACCGTTCCCATTGCCTTGACACCATGTCATAAACCCAAACATTTTTACACGGCTCGACATTAGCAGAAGCATTATCACTCATCACGACACTTCCACCGATCACAAACAATTTATCTTTAACCACAACCGATGCGCTTCCGTCTAGAAGTGGAGGCTGATTGGAAAACATCGCTTCATTTGAAATTGGCTTTAACAGAGTACTTGATGCTGGAGTAATCATCGCTTGAGATATACTATCAAAGTCGTTGGAGATAGTTGGAGGATATACGAACGGCTGATGACCCAGGTTGACTCGGATGATCTCTCCTCGTTCTAAACTGATTCCAGGCATTAAACCAGATTTCAAGTCAGAAGAATCGCACTTTAGCTCTGAATAAGCAACACCCAGGTTGATTCCATTTCGAAAAAAAGACATCTCCCCTGCACATAGGTCTAGCAGACAGCCGATGATATCTCCAGCTTTCCACTTTTCTCCGTAGGATGACGATCCACTATTCCAACGTCGTTGCCTGTTGCCGTCATAGGACCAGGAGTGACAATGATCTCCAACCCCTTCACCTTGGTCAGAACTACCTTGAAAATGTCCGTCAATCCATCCGATTTGAATCAAACCGCTGGTAACCACTTCCACCTCATAAAACCATTTGCCTGAGAACAGAGACACTCCAACAGTAGAAATTGATCCAAAATTACTTAATCCCTCAATCTCGCCGGAACGGTCAATATCAACCCTTCCGCAGAGTGAGATAAGACAATTTTGATCTAGTACAACTGCATCCCCATCATCATTTTCACGTTTGCGTTCTACAATCAAAGACGTCGTATAGAAGCCAGCGGCCACATCAAGGCATCGGCGAGAATTTTTCTCAGGACGAACTTTCAGTGGAACAGGTAACAGGGAATCGGCACTTCCTCGATTTCCAAGTTGGCCCTTGTTGTTTCTACCGAACACGAATACTTGACCTTGCTCGGAAAGTAGAACAGTATGATAGCATCCACATGCGGCTCGAACCATTCGCGTATTAGATGACAGTGCAACAACGTTTGCGGTACTTTGGTGGGTCTTAGTTCCGATGCCTAATTGTCCATAGTCGTTCCGCCCGAAAGCAAAGGCACGTCCACTTGTGCTTACTACAATAGAATGATAATATCCGCATGCAACAAAACATATGAGTTCGTTCGCAATGGCAACAAGTGCTGGTACTTTCACTTGACGACTGTGTCCCAATCCCAACTGCCCATAATCATTCTTTCCACACGTATAGAGTTCGCCTGATGTAGTGCATATGATGGTATGATAGAGTCCACAGCTTACCATTGTCACTTCATGCCCTTCAAGACACTTAACAAGCTGAGGAGTGGATTGATGCTGGGTATGATCTAGTCCCAATTGACCGCAATCATTCATTCCAAATGTGTATAGTTTACCAGAATCCGTAACGACAGCGCTATGATGGTAGCTGACAGCAGCAAATCCGATCTTCTTATCCTTCATTGACTCGATAAGTTTTGGAATGTGAATTTTCGTTGTTAGATTTTCATGACCTAGCTGCCCGCGATCGTTATACCCCCATGAATATGCTAAACCGGTCTCCGTGAGCGCAATCATATGCTCACATCCATTACTGGCAGCAACAAACTTGATTCGTTGAGAACGCAGGGCCTGAACAGGTCTTAAAAGCATTACACGCTCGTCAAAATGACCCTGCCCACATTGCCCACTCTTGTTTAAACCACACGTAAGCACTACCCCATCATTGGTTAGAACAGCGAGTGTCTCGTTTCCGCTGACAACTTGTCGAATATCATCCCAACCGCACAAAGCAACACTTGTAAGCTGATGTCGTTCGATATCATCGCCGATACCAAGTTCGCCGTATGAGTTTTGACCGCAGCTATAGAGTTCACCAGATGCTTCACATTTACCATACATCGGTTGCTCTTTCAATGCTGCAAGCTTGGATAACGTAACCCCCATTTGTACAGAGGTTGATGCCGACTGTTTTAAAAGCCACCCGACAACGGACAGTACGGTTGCCAATGAACCGCGAGCCATTCCAACTTCTACCAATGTCTCGATCGTACTTGCTTCCAACCGTTGTTCTTGCTCAAGTGGTTTATCGACAACAGGCAATGCCAAATCCAAAAGACAGTCACTCAACATATTGAATGCTGATGATGCTGATGGGGCTAAGTACATACTATCCGAGTATGTGGTCGGTTTCAATGGTTGCAGATTATCTTTGATCATTTGTAGGGCTTGTAAATAGTGATTTGCATTATCTCTTCGTGTCGCCTTGAGCAAGTGTATTACCAAGTCCCAGCCCATAGTCATACAGTTCTGAGTAGGAAGTGGCAATGGTGGTGGAGCGATCTTCCGTTGTGAATTAGCGCTGGCACGAACAGCAAGCAGTCGTTGCTCGTATCGATATTTTTCCTTCTTTATCAATTGGTATAAACCCTGCAAGTTTTTTACGTAACTCGCTATCCGTGCATCAAATATGCCAGCGATTGCGTCATTATCTCTGTTCGCATCCACATATTGAGTGTTTCCTGCACCATTCGCGCTGGGATCGATTGCCATTGCTGCTAAATTGGAAATATAGTGGAATAATTCATTCACGGAGTCTACTGAGCTCACAATCTCCTTGACTTGTTGCTCAGGTGTCTGAGTAGGCATACTGCCTATAACTTCACATTCTGTATCAAAATATCATAACGTTAGGCTCAAAATGAAGCAGAATTAGCATATGGCATTACTATATTTCCAATACCTTTTGGAAGGTAGCGAAGTCTGTGACTAAACTCAAGAATTTTGCCCTGCGCATCTTTGATATCGTCTGTGGTAACTGTGCTGCTGGGATCGGCTGCCTTCACTGTATCGCAAAGAGGTACATAACTGGGTCGCACAGGATGTAGTCTTCCTGAATTCCTTCCATTCGTCGTGGAAACTGCTCCGACTGCAACTTGAGAGGCTTGTTGCCCCATCAAGACGATTGTGTGTAGTGTATGTGATACTGTTTTTCAACTTCTTGTTAGCTTCTTATCACTGGTTTGAATTTTTTCTTTCTCCCCAGCGTAACGAAGGAGGGAATTTAAGGAGAAATGAAACCTGAAGAGACGCCACACGATGTTTGCTGATGGGGCGCGGAGAGCTTGAGTTGCACATGCAATAGGAAACCCGCAAAGATCGCTGTAAGTTTCCGTTGTGATCACGAAAAGACGCATCAAACACGGTAGAGTAATTACCCTATATTTTACATGTTTTTACTCTAACTAGAGTGCTTCAAGCGATCATATGTGTTACCAAAGTATGAGTAACTCAGAGAAGATCTCCAACTTGACTAGCAAAAGCTATTTAAGACTAGACAACCGCAGAGTAGACATCTCTGGCATCTGAACTCATCGAGTCTAGACGAATAGATGTTTCTAGCAGCGTTGGCATCTCTGTCAAGGACGAACTTACAGTGAGGACAGTCAAAGACTTTCTGGTACTTCATCACATGATTGATTTCCCGCACTGCAAACAAGTCTTTGTTGTATAGTGTTCCTGACCGCCAATTTTGCGTAGTCGTGAGCAATGCATTAAAGTTTATCCCTTATTTCGTCTCCCTCTAGGATACACTTTGGTGTATTTTTCGAAGCGAATAGATCTCTATCGATAGAGGCAGAAACTTGCTTCCAATTCTCCACAATGAGCTCTCTTTTTTCAAGAACGGATGCGAGGCGATAACGGTGTATGCCCGAGGACATCGAGTACGTGGAAAATTAAAGTGGTTGTCCAGAAAGCGTGGCGCGGTAGTATTGGTGCGAAAGGAAGGCAAACATCACACGTATGAAGTTATATAAGGCAGTGAGAGTCTTGAGTGTGTTCATGCCTGTGGTATCACCGTCGACGCACCACTGAGTCGTACACAGGTATGTAATAGCCTACTACCGCTCTCTTTTTGGTCGTATGCACAACATCGATTTCAGTTAAAAGACATGACCAAGCATATATTCTCTCCCAAAGCTAGAGAGATATTTGGTATCCATCCTGAAACCATTAGAGTCTGGGATCCTCAAGGGCTGACTAACGCCAGAGGTATCTCAAGTACCAGTGGGCACAGAACGCGGTTGTATGATCTTGAATTGATTGGTGGTCGTTTGGAACAAGGAATGGATGCCATTCCATCATCCCGACACCGAGATTGATAAAGATCTACGATCGTTTTTTGTCGAATCTGATCAAGCAACCAAATATCCGATATTGCACAACAGAAAGCATTGCTGTCAGGTACTTTCCTAGATCGTGAAGGCATTGCCGACATTGATTCCGATTTCAAGTACAGCAAAGCAAAACCGTTCAGATTGGTGGCGATGATGTCGAACATGCATCACAAAATCTCCAAGTGGTTGTTAGGCAACTATCATGGAATTCTTCCTCCATCCTTTCAAACATCTGATATGATGTCCAAGTGAAAAAAAAAGCTTTCAAGCAAGACTTCAAGAGCAATGCTCACGTGGTCTTACTACAAGTTCAAGATGCTATTGAAGTACAAGATGGAAAGATGCCTACTCCGCAGTCATCTAGTCTTAGCTACCATTTATTAGTCAAGTCAGTACTCAAACAACAAAACAGGAGTTTCTCCTCCCCGAGTTCCTCATATTTGATATCTCTTGAGGTGTAGGAAGAAGGAAAGAACAAAGTCCGGATTCCACTTAGATTATTTATCAAATACGGTCATTGATTGGTTGAAATTGATTGAATTCAACAAGTGTGGCAGCTGCGCATGTTCATTGGTAGAATTTTCTAAACCGTGGGATAGGTTTCTGTAATCACCGTTGTCCAGGGAAAGGGTTTGACGAGAGAGAAATGGGTCCAGATTTGATGGAATCTGCCAAGTGAGAACAATTGATGGGGAACGGCGCGCTCTCTCCCTCATTAACACAATTGCGCGCAAATCTCGCTTTCGCTGGTGGAAATTGAGTGGTTTGCTAGCAGTTTCTCATTCCTGAATCGCGTCCATTTTCTCGGCCTTTTGCATTGAAATTTAGAAAGCACGTGGAACTCTGCTTGGGTTGACTGAGTTTACGTGATTTTTGTTTCCTATTACACACGCGCGACGTGAAAGGATAGAAAAGAGGAGAGCGAGAGAGTAGATTGATCAAACAGCTGATACCTGCTGTTCTTGAGTGGACCTGATGACTGTGCGTCTAGCGGATGCGTGTTCACTCCCACCTTCGACGAGCAAATCGATGAAGGACGTGCATGCTGGGCATGCACCAAAGAGCAGCATGCGCAAACCCCTCGAGAAAAGCAAACTCTCGGTGGCTGTCAAAAGCAAGAACCCAAATAAACCACTGCGGTTGCCTGGAGATGATTCTGAATTCTATTCGAATATTTGGGCATCCGACACACCCATCACGACTACGAAGAGCAAGACGAAAAGCAAGCGTGGAAGCAAGGTCCATGCAATTCGATTCGTGGATATCAGTCAAGTAGCGCATGTGCTGACGACGATTGATTATAAAGACGGTTATGAATGTCGTGACCTTGTCGAACAGGCAAATATCAACGTTTGGGCAGTGAATCCGGACGAGAGCAACAATAACAACAACAGTATGAACGTTCACATGTCTTATTCGGCACGATCGAACCTTTCCAATGTCACTGAACATGACACAAACAGTGAAGACGACAGCAACTTTGGGCTTCAGAAAGGCTTTTCTACAGAAGATATGGCAGACGCTGCCAGAATCCCTATCTCTGGTCCAGTTCACAATGGAGATAAAGCAGTGTTCTCAAACATATTGGCCAACAATGTGGAGGTTGATATGAGCTGGAATTCCAGATTCCTTCTTGGTTTGCATGAGCCCGTTCGCCATGCGCTGTTTGTCATTGACCGTTTTCTGGACCACAGTCATGATAAATCGACGCCAATGGAGTGGAATGTGAGTGAGTTTTTCTCATGGTTTAAGCAGTATTTTGTGGAATTTTTCAAGAACCAACATGAAGTGAAAATGAAAGTGATTATACCGCTGATCAAGATCAAATACACGGTGAAACGCGAGATTTTGGCAAGCTACGAGTCGATTTATGATTTGTTGGATGGAATTGTGGTGCAAGAAGACCAGCTTCTTTTTTCAGCGGCATCGGCAGTGTCTATCTGGCACAACCGACTGCTCGCTTTGCAATCAGACATTCGGCGACTGAACTTGCTCATTTTGAACGTGCTGTCGTTAGAAGAAGAAGAACTCAAGCCCGTCATTGGCGAGACCTTCACAGAGCAATCATTTTTGCGATATGTAATGCCCCGCGTGTTTCGTTCAAGCCGACCAAAGCGTGTAGTTATCCCATGGATCGTGGAGCGATGCAGAGTCTGGGGCGGTGAGAAAGTAGCACAGGCGTACAAGGATGAGCTGCCTTTCACCGCCAGGTTCATGTACGATCGTGTATGGCATCCCTATTTTGTAACCCACGTTGCATCGGCAATGAAAAATCTTGATCGAGGACAAAAAGGGACAGATCCTGTGGAAGCAAGTGAGCCCTGGTTCGCCTGCACGATCCAGTAACCCTAGAATCCTGATCTTGGAGCAAAAACAGCATGTGGATAAGCAACTGCTCCATAATTGTGCATTCAGCGAATATTCACTGCATTATCCATGAGCGTTCTCTTTGAATATTTAAGATACTGGTATGCTAGACAGCATCGGCTGCTTTTTAGCCTTGTATAGAAAGGCTAGCAAAGGAACTGTAACTAGTACAACAGTGCTTGAGACAATAAAAGGTTTGACTTCAAAATTGCATCCACCTAACATACGCCACGCCACCCACAAAATGGACAGAACAACGAAGTCAAGAATTCAAGTCGCCGCTTCAATATTTGTGCTTGTTGTAGCTTCTCATGAATTTGGGCTGTGCACACCAGTACATCCTCATATTTCTTTTCTGTGATCAACCGTCGTTTGACATGGCGAAGGCTGTCCAAATCCGACTGTAGATCACATAGCGATTTTTGATTCGCATATTCTGATTGTATATCACCTTGTGATAAATGGAAAACACGTCGACAGTCTCCACAGATCCCATACCCATTTAGGAGATTGCACACCTCATGATGATCCGGAGTAAGTGGTATCAGGTCTTGGATTTGCTCCGAAGTTAGTAGTGACTCCTGGAAAATGCATCGAGTGTTGACTGCTACACGTGCTATATTATTGTCGCTTGACTTGAGAGTCTTTGTGGTCCTGGTATGCAAGAAAGTGATCATTTGCTGACGATAGTCAATCGCGACAACCACACCGCTCAAGCCAAAATCACTCCTCTCTAACCAGAGCTGTGTACCAAGAGTTATCTACATGAAAGATATGCTGAAACCGTTTTGCTCCAAGAGCTTCTTTCTATTGAGAATGCCCTACCTGAAATTCATGGCGCTTGATGAATAGCCAAATGGGATGCTGGGGTCGTTTGCATACCTTGCAGTTGCTCTGGGTGTTTTCATCCTCGCTCTTGTTCAAAGCTGAGCAGATAGGGCACATCCACTCTTGACTACTGGAATCTGATGCAGTAGTATCTATGCGAAATGCACCAACAAAAGTTGACCGCATTTTCGAAGGCAATTAAACTTCAGGTTCAATTTGATGATGTCTGGGAAGTGACCCGTATGAAACTTAACAAATAGCGTCTCTTGACTGTATTTATAACTTTACGTGTAAGCAACATTGTTAATGTCTCTGAGCACAATAGCCGAACAAAGAGCGAACAAACATTAATAATGTCGACCTTAGCGTGCATGCGCGTGCTTCGCCTTCTTCTATAATTAAGGTTTCCATCCTGTTCATCACATGCTTCCATCGCTTTATGGCTCATTATACTGTAATCTGCGACATGGTACCAACAAGTCAAAACCTCTATAAATGAATATTACAGGTTGGATAATGCGGTTCTTTCCAAGATTTATGCTACAATAATACGTTTATAGGTGATACCCTGTAGAAAATAGTTCAATAAATGTGGGTTCCCAATCGCAGGCAACTCTTTTGAGTGGCTCAATAGGGCGATCACGTTGCTGGAAAATGAGCGAAGTGGTCGCAACGACCTCGAAAGACGTAGCGAATGACGCATCCCAGACGCATCCAGTCAGGGAATGGATTGATACGCTCCTTCAGGCGGCCGTGATGACCAAAAGCAATCGACATCAAGACGGGGATGATTCCAACAATTCGAATGTCGCAGCCAATACTACTGCTCCAGCACAAGATGGTGGGGGAAACAACTCGCGAAAGGAAGTCGCAGAAGAACCTAATACGGAAAACACCACATGCGAACCGGTAGCAAGTGAGATTGTTATGGTTACTCGGACTGTAGATGGTGACACGAAAAAATATCGTCGTCGACGATGTGAAGTGCCTGGGTGTACTAAGTTCGCTCGATTCAACAACGCTTGTTCTGGTCATGGAGGGCGTCGTCTATGCTCTCAACCTGGATGCCAGCGCGTCGCTCAATTTGGTCATAAATGTAGTGCACATGGAGGGATCAAATATTGTAGCGTCGAAGGTTGTGAGCGTGCGGTTCAGTCACGTGGTTGCTGCAAGACTCACGGTGGTGGTGTACGATGCCAGCACCCTGGGTGCGAAAAAGGAGCTATTTCTAAGGGTCATTGTCGTTCTCACGGTGGAGGTTCCCGCTGTGCTGAAGAAGGATGTTTAAAGTGGGCACAGCGCCATGGATTTTGTGTGCGGCATTCAAAAACTGCTACCAGTACGTCGGACACTCCGACGGAAGTGGTCTAAACTGATTTGTGTATTAAATTTTCCCACCCCAAGATGAATGCTCAAAAATCAATCATGTTGCTTAGCCAAGAAGTAATGGAGAGCTAACGAGAAGCATTGAAAGAGTATAATTGCAAGATACGAGCGAGAACTAATGTGCTTATAATGGAAAGAAACGAGCATTTGGCAAGTCAGTTGGGGAGAGCGACTGACTGCGTTCGAGGCTAATCAATCGTCGTGTGGCACATGTCGCAGCCAACAGATAGATCTCTCCCTTATGTGACATGTGGGAAGTATATGTACTGTATATAATCTATTAAGTACGAGTATTTTTTTTTGTCTCGATTTGAATAATGATGATGTTAGAGCTTGGAAACAAGCCCATTCTTTTGCCGAGATTCGCGCAGCAATGTATGAACTCGGCGGCGCTTGATCATTACAATCCACAGTCTATCCATCTCCTGGAATCTATTCTATCGCATCGTGATACTGGTAAGTGTGAATGAAGCTAATTGCAGCGTATCGATGGCAGCTGACTTTGGTGTTTGATCCCGCAACATTTGTGCATGACAACATAAGTCGTAGATATAGCTTGCAAAGACACATCGCCAACCTATTATTCCGGTGACGAAAAATCACGGCAAACAGTCGAGTTGAAATTTGGTGATTTTATCGGCCTCTACCAGGCGACATTTCAGGGCAAGGAGCACTGGTTGCAAACCGTCGATGACCTAGAATTTTACCTTTGCCAATCTCCCATTGCGGTGTTCCAACCGGACACGACATGTATCAAGCCCTCCTTACCGATGATCATGAACGACTTTAATATGTACGGTTTGTCTGAAATTATTGTGATATTGGAATAACTCAATGGATTGCTGCTGATGTGAGCAGCCCGGAATGTCTTGCAGGTGAAGCGATCAGTCAAGTGAATTTGTGGATGTCAGTACATTCAAGTCGAACAAGCCTGCACTATGATGCGTACCGGAATATCCTGGTCGTATTGTATGGGCGAAAACATGTGATACTCTACCCGCCATCGGCTACAGCAAAGCTGCACCCACATCCAGTGTGGACCAAATCTGCCAACCATAGCCAAGTCAATGTTGCGCAGGCAGATTCGATGCCAGATTTTGCCGGGGTTGTCCCGCAACGATTTGTTGTTCAAGCAGGAGGTAAACAAAGTGGAGAGCTCATTTACCAATATGATCCACCTCATGTGTTACCTCTTACGAACGATTTGCTGTGGGCATAGACGCACTCTACATTCCTGAAGGGTGGTGGCACCAAGTTGACTCGGACGCATTCACTATCGCCATAAACTTTTGGTACGAGGGACTGCGCAGTATACTCACAACTGATCCCGACATGATGCCGTACTACTCTCGCATATTAGTTGGGGAATTAGTGAAACAGGAAGCCGCAAAATACCTACGCGCTCAGCATCAGGCTGCCGCAGCCGCGTCGTTAAGTATGAGTAGAATTGAAGACCCTGTCCTGAGATTTCTTCAAGCATCCCAGCATCGTGAGAAAGAATGCATCACACTGTCACTTGATCAAGATCAGCTCCGAAAATTTCAAATTCAGCTGGCTCAAGAGCATTCTGCAGAGTGGTGTACTCTCTTATCAAATGCGACTGAGGATTTGGTGGCGTATCTGACTGAGTCTTGGGAGAGTCTCGACAGTGACGAGATGGCTTCTTTAAGTGTGCTATTCGGTGCGCTGGGTGAGAGAGAAGATTCGATCCGGACACAGTTGATGGCCAAAAAGGAGACGTTCTTACATAAAATCTGCAGCCAGGTCTTCTCTTCGATATTTGGTTTCACGGCCGCATGTCACCAAAGGTAATGTGAAGGTGGTTCATTTTTGTGAACAGACAATATACTTGAGTTGCTCGACAAGCACTTTGTATGTTTGAGTAAATATAAATCGAATCGATCGAGCGCTCACATCAAACTATCAAATTTGTCTTGGAAAGTCTGTTTGTATAGGCCATTGTAGTAGCATTCATGTGGCTCATTGCCGAACAAATTGGGGCATCAGAATCTGGGCAGTTTATGGATTGGGAGATGTTACAGCGAACCTACCACCAGTAGTCGTTATCGTGTATCCGGCTATACAGTATGCTCTGTTATGCAGTCTAATCACAAGACGATAGGTCGTTGAGATCCGTTTTACGCAGTACAAGAAAATAGAGGTTTCATCCTAATGATTTGTATATATGAGGTCTTATATTAAAAATAATTAATTTATTATTAGAGTATACGTTTTTGATGTTGATGTTGAATTTGTGTGACGTATGAGCGTGTCATCGATGGTTAGGGCATTTAATTCGTATGCAAAGCCACACTTCCACCAGCTATTCTTACTTGCAGAGATCAGCACAAATTCACATTTGAATCCTTCTGCCTCCTCGTGCCAAAGAGCATTTTGCACAACTCAAGCAACTAGCCTACATACTACACGAAAACATGACCACACGCACGAGCTCTGAAGCTAACGTACATCCATCTGCACGGCAAATGAAACAGCAAAAGGTGTGGAATGTTGTCCCATCTGAATTTTCGATGCTCTGCGCCAATCCGATCCGGAAGATCGTCGACAACATCAAGAAACCTACCAATACCGACAAGCCATTGATTCCGCTCTCATTGGGTAGGTACCGCTTCCATGTCTCCATGGTTTTTGGTAGTTTTGTAGGTTGTGCCTTCTGGTGGTGCAGTCTGCGAGAGGGCGCCGAGTGTATATCGGAACCACGTCACGTCTAATGTATATTTGGCGCATTCTATCGTTCATAGGCGATCCAACTGTCTTTGGCAACTTCAAATGCCCGGACGTGCTGATTGAATCGATTGTGAGAAATGCACGGTACGCCAGTACGCTCACTCGATTTATGTCTATTGTTTGTGATGTTAATATTTTTTGCATGCTTGATCACGTGAACTATACAATTAGTTCAATGAAGCATAATGGCTACATTCACTCTGCTGGGACTGAAGAAGCTCGTGAAGCCATTGCAAAATACTATGGCAGTGACTGGGCGCCGGTGACGAAAGATGTACGTGCTAGCATTTAAAAATGACTGGGGAGGAAAGAGATTCTTATATCACGAGTTGTGATGATGATAGGATATTATTATTGCCAGTGGTGGATCAGGAGCCATTGAGATTGCTCTGAGAGGTCTACTCAACCCAGGTGCGTATCAAACAAAATGAGCATACTCATGCAGTATAGTAACACCCAACATTCGGTCTTGTAGGCGACAACATTCTTCTTCCGAAGCCTGGGTTCCCGCTATATCAAGTGATTTGTGACGCTCACAAGATCGAGTGCAAATTCTATAATCTACTGGTACAACATGCTGCATATGTGGATCGTAATGTGCGGAAACTCACTTAGACATTGTGTCTTCTGATGTGGCAGCCTGAGAGGAACTGGGAAGCGGATTTGGAGCATATGCAATCGCTGATCGATGAAAACACCAAAGCCATTTTGGTAAATAATCCATCGAACCCGTGCGGAAGTGTGTATTCCAAGGTAACTTATCTCGAATATTGTCCATACTTGGCTATGTATATACACTGTACTCACTTACAATATGCTTTAGCCTCATTTGGAGCAAATTCTAGCGCTGGCTGACTTGAACAAGATCCCTATCATCGCTGTGAGTGCACGGTTGATGTCTGCTAACCGATTCCTTCGAGTATTAATAACCTCCTCGCTCTTTCTCTTCTTTTAGGATGAAATCTATGGTGACATGGTTTTCGGTGGAAATGTGTTTTATCCGATCGCAGCGCTGACGAAGACTGTCCCGGTGGTGAGTGTGAGTGGGTTGGCAAAGCAGTTTTTGGTTCCAGGTTGGCGCGTCGGCTGGATTATGGTCCACGACCGCAACGATGTACTGAAAGACGTGCGAACAGCGTACTTCAAACTTTCACAACTGATTCTCGGTGCAAATTCTTTAGTTCAGGTACAGTGCATCTAATATCATTGCGCTACTGCTACATATTTGCATGTACTTAATTATGGCACTGTCGCAGAGTTCAATCCCTGATTTGCTGACACCAATGCCTGGAAGTGCTGAAGCACAATCTCTAGCTGCTTTTAAGAACGACTACTATCAAACACTCGAAAAGAACGCCATGTTCACCATCGATGCTCTCAGTAGGATCCCAGGATTGCGAGTGGTTGTTCCACAAGGAGCGATGTACGTCATGGTGAGTGTTTCTGCTAAATCTGATATTGTTCCTTCATATGTAACGAAACATGGAGCTCTGAAATTTAACTTACGCTCTTCCACGTTTACAGGTCCAAGTTGATACTAATGCTCTCTCTGGAATCAGGGATGACGTTGAGCTTACTCAGAAGCTTCTTGACGAAGAGTCTGTGTTCGTCTTGCCTGGTCAGGTAATGGATCCTACGTTTGTCGATTCTTATGTAACTGCGTACATCGACGTCTGATCCTATATGTGCTTTATCTTTAGTGTTTCGGAATGGCGAATTACTTTCGCATCGTGTTCGCTGCTCCACAAGATATCTTGGCAGATGCTTACAACCGCATTGCTGCGTTTTGCAAACGTCACAGCAAGTTTTGAAGCAACATTAAGAATTTTCAGATGGAATTTATGCGAACAACCACATAAGGATTAGCAGATGCCTATCGCTGGCTGGATCGAAGCATTTAGTATACATAGTAGAGCACAACTTCCTCTTCAACATCATAATAAAGTGAGAAGGTTGTATGTTACCCTTTATTACCAAAGGCACCGAAAATGTCACCCTAAAAAATCCTAAAAATTCCTAAGATGCTCCCTCACATTTGCTTTCGGGCTTTGTTCTAATGCCATACGCTATGGCTATCCCAAAAGAGGGACGAGGCTCCCTGTGGGCATTCGTGGACATTTGTTATTCTTTCTATGTTCTGCAAGCTAAGCAATTTGTGCTAGAGATTGTAGTTGGATCATAATTACTATCAGCAGCATTGTCTGGCTTTTCTTCTGTGGTCACATCTGTACGGGTAGCAGCTTCTTGCTTACCGAGTTCACACTTCCTGGAAACAAGCATCAATCAACGCCATTGGGTGATGCCGTTAAGATCAATGAATGTAAATTTTCTCGTCTTCCTGGTTTTCTCACAAAAGCTCCTTGACCCTTCACACTCCATGCATACTTTCGGTTGTGATTGAGAAAGAATGCTGCTTCATCCAACGCTATCCACTTTTTCCCTGTGTGTTTGGGCAATGATGACAAAAAATGACGTTGTTGTGTGCTATAGGCTTCTTGATAACCAATGGAAGCCTTTTTGTACGTGATTTTATGTTCTAGCAAGATGCGCTGGATTGTTCGTAGAGAGACATCAACGCTATATGTATTTTTTACAAAAGCAACTCCGTCAGCAAGCGTGCTTGTATTACGATTGAGAAAAAATTGATGAGTTGGTTGCGTTGGTTGTCATTCAATTTTCGCAGGTGAGATCGATTGAGAGGTCATGCTGCAAATTTAGCACCACTGAGCCAACGTTGAATGGTTCGTTTGCTTACATAAAAAATCTCAGCTATCTTGTTGAGGGTAAACCCTTGGGTCCGAAGACGAAAACAAATTTGTCGTTCAACAATTAATTTCATGACTATATATTTTTGGAGCCTGATCGGCCGACACCCCAAAATTGATCCGCCGACCTCTCCCTCTACGTCACACTAACAGAAAGTGACGAATTATAAAAAAATAATGAATTATTCATTATTCCATGCTAAAATTATCCTGCGAATCTGAACAATGTGGAATAGCTTCCCAGTCGGCAACGGCTCGGGCCTCAGCTGCTTATAACTCTCGAGTCTTGTGCATTTTGGCGACTTCCAAAGCACCGGCACCGCTTCACTCTGGGCATGTTCTGCGGCTATGTCCTGGTTGATTGCAAATGCGGCACTTTCGTCGTGCTCTTTCCATTGCCTCGAACAGTGAAGGATTTTTTCGAATACTACGAATAATTCACCATTTTCTTTAACAAGCAATCTCTGACTCAAACAGAAAAAATTATGGGGGTCTCTTGCAAAGCATAAAATCCGCAAACAAACGAAAATACATGATGCCTTTAGAATGAAGTAGTTGAGAATGTGTGCGGGTCATACGCAATGCGTGTTGTTATACTTAATAAGCTTTTCAGCATTCAAACGCATATGAAATCTCCCGTTCGTTCTTATATTGCCATCTGCCCATTTGGTCATCGCTCAAAAAAATATTATTTACCTAACCCTATTAACCATTGATTTTGTGCGTTTGCTCTACCAATTGCATGAAAGTTCCACAAAGACTGAAGCAGGCTTTCCTCCTCTCTTTCTCCTTAATTCCTTGATTCTTGTCCAGCATTGGCTGCTAGAGCACCTGGGAGATGAAGATCATGTCAGCGAGTCTAAGCGTTGTCCCCTACTCAATGGAACGAAGGACTGCCTGCATATAATCGTGTCAATTTATCCATTACATCAGGACAGAAGCATAGATCTTTCCGGAGGTGCAATTAGCGCATTCCAACAAAATACCCCTCAGGAAATGCAGATGTTATTCCAAGTCACTGCAACCTGAAGTAGTAGACAAAACCTCCTGTGGTCCAGCTCTTCACAGCAGAATAAATAGTAGTGAAGAGTGGGACTCTGCAGGAAAATATACTAATAAAATTTTTCAGAGCAATGACCAGAGCTTTCGAATGCCCAACTTCGCAATGAGATTTCTGTGGACAGACTCTCGAGAAGTCTGTGGAAAAAACAGCGTTCGTCCTTGTATATCATGAATATACTCTAAGTGCTTCACTTTTACTCATAGTATTTGTTGCGGATTTTATTACTTCTGGTGGAGCCCCAAAAATAGGCCATTTTTGTTCTGTTTGACTGGGAGACTGCTTGTTAA
>BCKE01000002.1:184029-351062 GCA_001600495.1 Pilasporangium apinafurcum
CGAATAGCGGATTTTTTGGATTTTGGCCAACCTAAGAATTAGGCTGTTTTTGGCTCCCTTGACTTGCGGATTGCTTGTTAATAATTTGACTGTGTAATGGAAAGGGGTGTCGGCCGATCAGGTTCCTTTTTTTCCTCTATTAGGTAGTTGCTTTGATGCGATGTTAAAGGTGAAGTTCCAGAACACCCGATTTTGACAAAATATATTTTGCTTATTGGCTGAGACGGACGAGTAAATAAACATGCAGCTAAATCTTCGTATCGATTTTTCTGTATGTGTTTATTGTAATAATTACAATGCTATAAATAATAGACATTTTAAAGTTGTTGCTTCTTTAAATTAGTTTTCCAAATTCGATAAAGCCGTTAACACAGTCAACTGAATGGTTATAGCCATTTATGTAGCCATGCAATGAAAAAAAAACAGAGCACATGAAATTTAACCTGCCAAAACAGAAGTGTGCCACTTGTATGACGGCCATCAAGTACGAGCACATCAACACCAATAAAATTAATGCACATATCTATAGGAGACTAGGCGAGATATCTGCTGTTTGAAATGCCGTTTAGTCGTCATATGTTCTGGATCCTATCGAATCTAAAGGTGATTCAGAAGACCAATTACATTACACTGTCAGGTTTCGAGATTACACTCTTGTGATACAGAAAATAATTCCTCGATAACGGCTCGCAGTGCTGCCAGTCTCTCGTGATCAGCGTCATTGTCGCCCGCCATGCCGCGATGATGCAATGTTTCGCCAAATTCAGTAGCTTTTCGATTGGATTAACCTGCCTTTTGCTCCCAGGCACATCGTTGCATGCACTTGCCACTCAACTGAGAAAATTTACTTATCAATATGAAATTGTATATCATATTGTCATAAATTTGTTATTTATATGCTGAGTCGATTTTTAAAACTGACACTCTGATTTTACAAAAAACAGGCAACTTTGAAACCTTATATAATATCTATGACAGAAAAGTAATTATTGACTAACAAATCTGAAATACTGAGATTGTGTTTGATGACAAGATAATAGCAATTGTGTGATGGGATAACTCGAACTGTCCTATCCAACACGATTTCCCAATGATGCGCGCAATTTGCATTATCTCAGTTCTCACAAAAACAATTACCAATTGATACAAGTAAGGTTATATTTACAGAAAAGGGGAACGAAAAGGAACAGCACTCATGAAGCACTTGCTCATTGAAATTATAAGCTCAAATACATACTGATATAGCCATCGAAATTGAAATTGGTATCGTGGATTTTCAAAAAGGGATTGTCATAGTTGCCATTGTTATCGAACACGGCCAAAGAGTAGGAATTTCAGCAAATATGCGTCGCACCTGCCAATTCTACATTACAGCTTTGCGTATGTATGGATATCGAGTACATCGACTATTTTTTCAGTCGTTCATCGTTTCTAAACGAAGATCTGTTCCTGAGGAACTAAGAACTTCTTGGTTACTTGCAGTTGAAACGTAGTTTTTTTGCACGAATAAAACCCATCAGAAAAATTCGTCGTTTGTTAGTTTGGTGTTTAACCTGAAAAAAATCAATATAAAAGGATCCATTTGGAATAATCGGATGAGCATAGCAAACTTGTTGACAGGAATAAAATCCCAATTCATCCACTTTTCCTGATGGTTTTAGCTCTCAAAAACCGATTATGTGAAAAATCCGTCCAATCTAATTGATAGGATGGGTACAAGAGACACGGCATCTTGGCTGTCAAATGAAAATGACAGCCCAATCAGCATGAATCAGGCAACGCTTTGAAAAAGCTGTCTTTGAAACATAAATAAATGGAGGCCTTTTATGATGTTGGTCACCACAATCCACTCTTGAATTCAAGCGCGAGTATAAATTACAAGAGGCTATGTCGTTGCGCGCGTCATAGGTAGGTATAGGGTATAATATCTTTTGTGAAACAATGCATCATTCCTGTAGTGGATGAAACCATTTCGAACATGGTCCATCTGATGGTGCTGCGCTCCATTTCTTCTCTACGCAAGCTACTTTTCATTTTCTATTTCTCTAACAAGTACCGAAAGACCTCTGTCATTCAAGCAAGCAGGCAACGAAACCATGGCCCCACTCAATAGTTCCGAAGCCAAAGATACCTCCCTCTCTGCGCTCCAGATCAAGCAACAGAAAGTGTGGAGCGTTACACCGTCGGAATTTTCCATGCTGTGCGCCAATCCGGTCCGAAAGATGGTGGACAACCTCAAAAAACCCACCAACACCGACAAAACATTGATTCCACTATCATTGGGTGAGCGATAGTTGCCGTCTACGTTGGAAAATAGCAATTACTGCTGTCGCCACTCGATATCTATTCTTAATATGCATATGCCCATGCTCAACTCTTTTCGTTGTTGTACTTAGGTGATCCGACTGTCTTTGGCAACTTCAAGTGTCCCGACGTGTTGGTTGATGCCGTTGTGAGAAATGCACGGTACGACTAACTTATTTCCATAAGTCACATCGTTCATCGTCGGCTTACAAAATTGATGCATCAATTTGCACAGCTCAATGAAACACAGTGGCTACATCCACTCTGCTGGTAGCGAGGCAGCCCGTGAAGCTATTGCCAGCCACTATGGAAGCGACCTTGCACCTGTGTCCAAGGGCGTGAGTGCACTATTCTCTTTTGCCTTTATGTGATCGAGTATCATTATATTAGACTTCATCTGAATACTGATGCGTCCTCTGTGGTGTCTATAGGATGTCATTATCACCAGTGGTGCATCAGGAGCCATCGACATTGCACTTAGAGGATTACTCAACCCAGGTATTGTCAGATAGAAACAAATGCATAACTTATGTATGCGCTTATAATCGCTTCGCGATCATAATACAGGCGACAATATTCTTCTCCCGAAACCTGGGTTCCCATTGTACCAGATCATATGCGACACGCATAGAATTGAATGCAAATTCTATAATTTGCTGGTATCTCTCGTGTGCTCTAATTTGAATTGTCGACAGACACATAGACTAATAGACTCATTTGTCTTGTTTTGTTATTTCAGCCCGAAAGCAACTGGGAAGCGGATTTGGGACATATGCAGTCTTTGATTGATGAAAAAACCAAAGCCATTTTGATCAACAACCCATCCAACCCAAGCGGTAGTGTATACTCCAAGGTAACTGGTCTTCATCTAGATTGTTTGTAATCGCCAACATACCTGTGAATCAACAGCGTGCTGACTTTTTACCAGGCTCATCTAGAAAAAATCCTTGCACTCGCCGACCTCAATAAAATTCCTATCATTGCTGTGAGTATTGTATTATATAATCTATTGCTGTGTGAGTACTCGATAAATATCAGTGCTCATCCTTGACTTTATTTTTGTTTTCTTTTTAGGATGAAATCTACGGTGATATGGTATTTGGAGATAATGTGTTTTATCCCATCGCTGAATTGACCAAGACAGTCCCTGTGGTGAGCATCAACGGATTAGCCAAGCAATTCCTTATTCCAGGTTGGCGAGTCGGTTGGATTATGGTCCACGACCGTAACAATGTGTTGAAGGATGTGCGAACGGCGTATTTCAAGTTGTCCCAGCTTATCCTTGGCGCGAACTCGTTGGTTCAGGTATGGAACTACGTAGTCGCAAGCATTGCTTCCATGCATCTCTCCTGATTATTCAGTTATCATACGAGTAGAGCGCCATTCCAGATGTATTAACACCAGTACCTGGAAGCGCCGAAGAGCAATCCCTTGCTGCATTCAAGAAAGAGTATTATGGAACACTCGAAAAGAACGCTATGTTCACAACAAGTGCGCTGAACAAGGTTCAAGGCTTGCGGGTTGTCGCTCCACAAGGAGCAATGTATGTCATGGTGAGTAAAATTATCAACTAACTTTCTTGTACACCGTTTACCTTGATATTCTGCATAAACCATTTATTTTGTGTGTGCATGTATGCATATAGGTACAAGTGGACACTAGTGTTTTCAGCGAGATTAAGGACGATTTCGTCTTCGCACAGAAGCTCCTGGAAGAAGAATCGGTGTTTGTCTTACCCGGACAGGTACCTATGCATCCTTTGATTCAAGATTTACATTCCCTGCGTCTATTCTAACCATATGAGGCGTTGCTTCTATCGCTCTGTTCTAGTTCTTTGGTATGGCAAATTATTTTCGTATCGTGTTTGCGGCTCCCAAGAACGTCTTGGCGGATGCATATAACCGAATGGCAAATTTTTGCAAACGACACAGCAAGGAATAAGTACGAGGAAGAACTTTCTCGGTCTTGTGTGCATCAAGTGCATAACAACAGGCACGTAGGTAGCAAGATTCTACATTCTATGCATAATCCTCTTATCTATACGATAAAACAGAGTTTGCCGGCTTGATCTTTTTTTGTGGCGATGTGATTGTCATCTGTGTTGAGTGAGTTCATCACACGTTGCCGTAACACAGTTGAAAGCATTTCGCTCAATTTTGGTGCTAAACTAATCGAGCTGTTTTAATGAGTTGTGACCTCAAGAGATCATATGAGATACCAAAGTACGAGCAACTCAGGGAGAATACCCTGCTTTTTCTTTGACTCCGACTTTACTAACAAAAGCTAATTAAGACTAGACAACCGCGGAGTAGACATCTCCGCCATCTGAACTCGATGAGTAAGTGTTCATTCTTGAGAAAGATGCTTCTAGCAGCGTTAATATCTCTATCAAAGTGAGATGAAGGGTAGAGGTTAACCTCTATTGCCGCTGGTGGGATTTTGCATTGGTCAATAGAGGCTAAGGTGCTTATAATTATTGACCTTTATGTGAAAGAAGAAAGCTCCCAGAAAAATGGGTTGATGAAGAAAATCCATGAATAAAATGGGTCTGAGACGTGAGTAGGGTTGTGAGATGATCTGAAGTGGCGTATTCCGCTACTTCACAGCACTGAGAAACCTAACCACATATAAAATCCACAAATAGGGTAAGGTTTACAATCAATTTTTAACCAATGATGTCAAGAATTGTAGAATTCAGTAACGCCTATTGGTTTGGAAACCACCAGGGCAAACAGTAAAAGTGCAGGGTAATAGTTGGGAGTCTTTCCTTCGCCAAGGCGAAAAAAATAAAACAACTGGTGCCACATCTCATCTTGATCAAAAGCAGGAGCTACAGAAAGGAGAGAGAAAAGCGATAGCAAAGGGCACCATGCGTATGCTCTCGCTAATGCTGGTGGCGATCAGCTCTCTGCTACTATTGATACAGCAAGCGCAGGCGTCGAATGGGGTCATCGTCGTGCGTGGAAACAAACTATACAATGTCAAAACGGGCAAACGCTTTTTCATCAAAGGGGTATGGCATTTATAATTCGACTACTTATTTCTATTACTGCACATGACTGTGTAGAAGTTCTCTGCGGTGAAAATTCACATAGCATCTGTTAAAGCCATGAACTACTTTGTTAACCTCCGATGTTTTTATTGTATTGGATAGCTGACGTATGAATACGCTGTCAGTGATGAATACTACGATGAATACTCCAAGGAAGTGATTGCAACGAATTTGAAAGGACTCGATTACAACACCATTCGTTTGTACAATATCAACCCCGAATCTTCGTATGCGAAATTCATGGCGGATATGGAGAAGCTGGGTATCTACGTACTCGTGTCTGCGTCTCCTGATAACGATGAATATTACGGCAAGTACCGTTACTCCACGATTACGAAGAAACTGAGCTGCAATGGTGGTCAATCAGGTAGTGCCAGTGCCTCAGGCTCCACATGCTACCCAGCTTTGCTGCTTGAATACGGAAAGAAGGTAGTTATCCTCTTGTATCTTTTACAGAGTGAGGGAGGTTTTGGTGTATCACGATTGACAATTGTCTCTGATCTTTACATCTAGATTGCAAAGAATTTCGGACAGTATGATAACACACTCGGTATTGTGGTGGCAAACGAAATCATGCAAGTTGACTTGACTGCTGCATCCTGTGTCAAAGCATATGTTTCTGATTTGAAGAATTGGATGAGTGTTAATGGCAAGAAAATGCGGATTCTTCCATTGGCGTACGCGGCCGCTGATAGTAGTTACGGATCGAAAATTACAAATGCTGATAATTACCACGTTCTCAAGGTTCAAGGTCTTCTCTGTGGTGACAAGATGAAGGATGGCATGATGGTGAAAAGCATTGACATTTATTTGATCAATGAGTATCGTTGGTGCCCTGGTTCTACCTTTGCAGAAGCTTACCAACGGTATCTCACTATGGCCCAAGGTATTCCAATTGTTATTGCATTTGGTGAATATGGATGCAAGACATCCTCTTCTACACCCAGAACGTGGGAAATGGTTCCATATTTGTATGGAGATCCCTCAGACACCAACGAATTTTCAGAGATTTGGTCCGGTGGTCTGGCGTATTCATATGGTGAAGCAAAGCTATCTAGTGACTCGCTATTTCCGATGTTTACAGGTATGGGCATTTCTGCCATTATTTGCATAATGTCACCGTCCTGACAAACATTTATTGAACGTGAATGATAGGTGGCTCGACCAACTTTCTGGAACAACCAAGTACCAAGTCAACGGAAGATTACACGAATTTGAAATCAGTGTTTGCCGACAACCAGCCGTATTCGGACCCAGCTAAATGGTCTTCCGATACTATTTGTACCTGGTATCCGGATTTACAAACGAAGACGCAATCAGGCAACTCTCGAGCATCAGCGGATGGCTGGATCGTCTCCAGTTGTACGAATCCTGATCTAAAAGTTGTCAGCACAGATTCATGGGTTTGCGCCAGCAGAGAAGGGGCAGTCTGCGCTGACGATGGTTCAACATGTGATGTTACCCTGACTTCGGCCATCGGTACAACCCAAGAAGAAATTTGCGGAACGTACGAAGTTGAAAGTGGCGGAACAACGTGTGAGACATCTAATGATTGTGGGGACAACGGCCAATGTGTGTCGAATAATGGAACAATGGAATGCTCCTGTTTGACGTGCTATACCGGATCGACGTGCAGTGTGTACGATATTAGCACGTGTAATGAGCTGACCAGTACGAAGAGTGCACCAAAGTATATCTTTGCCGCTGTCGGTAGCTTCCTGGGAGTCATGTTGATCGTTTTCGTCGCTCTCGCAGTTATTGCAGGCAACAAAAAGCGCGGTAGGTGATTTTTGGTGTACATGTGCGTTCTTATTTCATGTATTTACTTATTGGTGCATATTGTTTGATGCTGGTAGCCATGGACAAACTTGGGGATCAAGTCAAGCTTCGTGCACCAGGTGGTACCGCACCAGGGAATGTACAACAAGGAGCAACGCTTTAAAAACTGGTTGCCACACTTGTAGTTCGAGCGTGAGAATTTGCGTCTACGCTCATCACAGATCTACAATGTGATTTCGTCATACAGATGCATTATTCATTTAACGTTGCCAATATCATCTCCTTGGAGAATAATCGTTTTCACCTGCATTGGTACCCTCCCCCATTTTTTTGATTTCAGGACCATTATGTATGTGATATAATGTTTAGTCTGATACTCAAATACCAGCCAACAGCATTGGGATTACTGTTGTTGAATGCAGCACTGTTTTAATTGTGCTGCTTAAGATAAGCAAACCATGAGATGGTCTCATGGCAAAGGATGTGCATTTGTCGGTGCTTTTGCTGCACTAAAGTCTATTCCAGATAATTATGTCCCTGGAATTTGGAAAATTAGGGGTATGGTTTTATAACTGCTTTTACAGAAAAACTATTGCAGCTGTGCAAATAAGATAAATTGTATTTGACTGACTGAAAAACAAGCTTTTCGTACGTAAAAACCTGACTTCGATTGGATCTGTCAAGCAAGAAGGAGGGACCAGTGAAGTGGCAGGTTATGACGAAGCAAAAGGCGCCCAAAAAGCGCACCCGCTGCTTTCGCCGCATGACAAAAACAATAGCAAAAATGATTGTTGATACGCGCGCATATTTCGTTAAGGAATATAATACAGGAAAGCGATTCAATTTGGCGCAGCCTGTGAAGCGCACTGCGGTCTGTCTTGGCATCTCCGAGGGCCTGGTAAAAAAGGCCAGCAAGATGATCGAGACGGGGGACGAATTACCAAGCGATGATGAACCGGAAACAAGAGAACGCATTCGTACAGTCCCAGAAGCACTCTTCCCAGTCATTCGTTCGACTATGTTTAATATGTTTCGCGCAAAAAAAACCGTTACGTTGGACACTCTGCTTGACGAGCTTCAGCAGACACGTGGGACGAGAGCATGCCACTGGCATTGGAGTCGGACGACTCTTTACCGAGTGCTGACGGAGAATATGTCGTTTTCGTACAGTAAACGGCCAACCCACTATCAAGCAATCAAGGAAAAACAGTCCGTCGCACTACAGAGACTGCAGTACATCCAAACGATCCAACGCTATCGTGACGAAGGTCGCCCCATATTCTACCAGGATGAAACTTGGGTAACGAAGAACATGACCCCGGCGAAAGCGTGGATGGACGAGAACGGTGAGGGAGGGTTGCAGATGCCGTCAGGACAAGGCATGCACTCTATAATTTGTCATGTTGGAAATGAGGATGGGTTCGTCAAAGGCGCTGCGCTGATTTTCCGTGGAAAGAACGCTCTTCAAGGCTCAGACTACCACACCGAAATGAACTCTTCCGTTTTCCTTGATTGGCTCGAGAAGAAGGTTTTCTCGTCTATTCCAGCGCGCTCCGTTGTGGTTATTGATCGTGCTACCTATCATACTGTGCTAACAGAGGAGTCGAAACCTGCGAGATCAACTTTCAAGAAAGCAGAATATGTCGATTGGCTACTACGACAAAAAATTCGACATGAGATGGATGGGCGCGCACTAATCACGTATGACGACTACATGACCCTCAAAAGGATTGAATTAGAAGCCATATGCAAGACAAACAAGCCGAAGCCTGTGTATCTAGCTCAGGTTTTAGCAGCAAAGTTTGATTGCGATATTCTGCTCCTACCAGTCTCACACCCAGAACTCAATCCAATTGAAATGGTATGGGGGAATGTAAAGGGCTATGTCGCAAAGCGCAACGTCAATTTTTCGCTTTCTGAAGTAGAGTGTCTTACGGCCGAACGGTTTGATCAAATTACGGCTGACGAATGGGCTAAGTACGTCAAACATTGCATCAAAGTTGAAGACGACTATTATGAAGCTGCTGACGATATCCCGTTTGAGAGCGCCGAAAATTGAAAATAAATTCGGCGGACTGCCATTCTGCTCATATTGCATATTTTTCCTATCCATGAACATAATCATAACGGCAAAATAGCCAATTTTATATATTCTCAATAATTTCGGGCCAAAAACGTTTATTTTTTGAGATATCAAAAAATTACCATAGTCATAATTAACTGGAATAGACTTTAGGAATGGTTCGTCAAAATGTATCCATGCAATCCGAACTTACCAAGAACTAGCCATGCGTACTTTTCGTACTCGTTTTAAATGATCACCACGAGATGTTTAAAACACAACTGATAGATTTCCAGTGGCGGAACGCGGGCCATTCCACCTTCATTCATTTGATCACAAAGGAAAGACCCACACGACAGCTATGCCACCGAAGAAGAAAACCGAAGACGTATGTTGGCCGATACTCTATGCTTGTGAGATGATTGTGCTATCGACGTATATGTTTAACCTTTGCTTGTGTATGCATATTACCAGACGCCGCGTGTGTACCTTGGCCGACCAGGCAACAACGTCAAGATCGGCATTGTCGGGGTGCCGAATGTCGGCAAGAGTACGTTTTTTAACTGTCTGTCAAAGCTGAACATCCCAGCAGAAAACTTCCCTTTCTGTACGATTGAGCCCAATGAGGCTGTGGTGCCACTGCCGGATCAGCGCTTCAACTGGTTGGTGGAAAAATACCAACCTGCTAGCGTGTAAGTGTTTCATTTAGCTATGTTTGTTAATTTTCTCTTTCATGCGTTGGGTATCACTAACACGAGCAATATGAATGATAGTGTACCTCCTGTGATGACCATTACTGATATCGCTGGGTTAGTGCGTGGCGCTTCGGAAGGTGCTGGGTTGGGTAATGCCTTTTTGTCCCATATTCAAGCCGTCGATGCGATCTACCACATGGTGCGTGGGTTCGACTCCACAGAAGTTACTCACGTTGAAGGCAACGTGGACCCTGTTCGTGATATGAAGATCATTCAAGATGAACTGCGTTTGAAAGATCTGGACCGTGTCACCAAGGCTGCCGAAGGCTTGAAGAAGACTGTAGAGCGTGGTTTGGGCGGAAAAGAAAAGAAGATGGAGTATGAGGCGCTTGTTCATGTGAAGGAATGGCTGGAAGCGGGCAACGAGGTTTCGTTCGGCAACTGGAGTGCGTTTGAGGTAGAAGTCTTGAACACACTGCAACTGCTTACGGCGAAACCTGTTGTGTATTTGGTCAATGTGAGCAAGAAGGATTACCTTCGCAAGGGCAACAAATACTTGCCAAAGATTGCCGAGTACTTGAAGGAAAGAGGTGGTAACGAACCAGTGATTCCATTGAGTTGTGAATTTGAGTTGGAGTTGTTGGATTTGGATGCCGGCGGTCAGTTGGCGCAATATCAGAAGGAAAATCCAACCCACAAGTCCACCTTGAATCGTATTTTGAAGATGGGTTACCAAGCACTTGGTTTGATCCACTTCTTCACCGCTGGTAAAGACGAAGTTCGTGGCTGGACGATTCGCAAGGGTCGATTGGCACCCCAAGCCGCTGGTGTCATTCACTCGGATTTCGAAAAGGGTTTCATTATGGCCGAAGTCCAGGCGTTTGCTGATTTGAAAGAATGTAAGTGTTGTCTATTAGCCATGTCATTTTATCGACAACGTACTCATTCCGTACTTGTTTTTTTTCAGTGGGTTCTGAAGAAGCAGTGAAGAAGGCTGGTAAATTGAGACAGCAAGGCAAGAAATACGAGGTACGCCATTCACGTGTGGTTTTAGTGTCAATGACGTGTTAATTAATCATGGTGTCGACTTTGTTTGCGAGTAGGTGGAAGATGGTGATATCATTTTCTTCAAGTTCAACAACTAGGTTTACGATCTCAGTAATTCGCTTTATCGTGTCCGGACGACTGTACCTTTCTACGAAATTGTTCTGTGATATCGTGACAAACTTAGATGGCTCTTCAGGCTACTGTAGGTGCTCGAGCTGAAGATGGGAGACCAAGAGAATATACTACTTTCCTGACTTCCACATCAAGGAATTTTCCATTTTCATTCCGGAATGTTGGTATTTCCTTAATCTCAGGAGATTATATGAGATACCAAAGTACGAGCAACTCAGGGAGAATACCCTGTTTTTTGTTTGACTCCGACTTTACTAGCAAAAGCTAATTAAGACTAGACAACCGCGGAGTAGACATCTCCGCCACCTGGACTCGATGAGTAAGTGTTCATTCTTGAGAAAGATGTTTCTAGCAGCGTTGACATCTCTGTCAATGAGGGCATTCCAAGACTTTCTGATATCAAACATCTTGTGGAGAAGTTGCTTCTGTTCCTTCGTTGGATACAACCTCACTTTCAAGATGCTGTTTGGACTTGGTTTATCTATCGTGCATCATTTGATCCTTTCCGAGTGTCGGAGATCAGAGTCTTCTGAGCATTCCTGCCTTCCTTCCATTTCTTCTCACAACAAAGACGTTAACATGAGACGAGAGGCGTTCTCTTGCTTTCATATCTTCATTCTTGTCTTCATGAAGTTGTTGGTCAGTGTGAACCACGATTTGAATAGTATGCTCTTTACACATTTGTGCGAGGAGTCTATACTCAAATCGGTCTTGGACGGTAACCACAATCCTCGAGATCTGCTTTTTACGTGCCATTTCTACCATTCTGGGCAGTCCTGGTTTGCTGTCCTTGAGACCGGAACCAATGTCGATCTCCTCGGGCATGTACTGTCATCGCCTTCCGTCCTTTCTTGAAAAGAAGGATAGCGGAGAAAAGATCTCATCGTGGAGAATTGAAAACAAGTTTCTATCCCACCGGTGGGAGAAATGGGGAAATAAAGGTTAAGAAACGACGGAGGTCCTGCGAGTGGTCGCGACTGTTGGCTACCGCTCCAACGTTGTAAATCTTGCTGTTTATCAGTGATTAGTACTTGTATGGGTTGAACACTTTTGTTAGTTCCAAGGCGGTTGACTTCAAGAAACAGAGGTAGTTGAGGTGATCGAGGAACAGTAATTACATATCTGGAGGCCAAGATAAAGAGATAATTCCTGACAGGAATACTTACAAGAGACTGAGGCAACATGGTTAGTTCTGACATTCTTGATGATATGAGGATGTGATGACAATTGACTCATTCGCGATACTTACTTTGTATAGCCAATCGGATTTGGAACAGAGCCTGAAATGACCTGGCTCACGCCAAAGCAGACTGGAGAGATTCCTGTGAAGCGGTCAGGTCATTCTTTTACCCTGTTGAAGAGTTCTGACACGGAAACTAGTATCTATATGTTCGGTGGTTGTGATCATAAATCGCCACCTGGTCCAACAAATGACCTATATAAGCTGGACATCACAAACGGTAGGTTGACTGGATTCAATGATGATGGTCATTTTGCTAATATACTAACTTGGAATGGCTTAAGGCTACACATGGTCCAAGGTTAACCCAAGCGCAAACAGTCCTGAAGAGCTGCCCCCACCGCGTTGGAGGCATTCAGCGGTTCTCTACGAGAAGAAAATTATTATCTTTGGCGGCTTCGCTGCTGAGAAAAGAATGAATGATTTGTGGATATTTAACACAGAGCTCAAGGTATGGGAGCAAAAACACGCCCAAGGATTTTGGGAAGGTCTCCCGCAGTGTCGTGGTGCTCATAGCGCAACATTGGTCGACGACAAGATGTATGTTTTTGGTGGTTACGGTGGTAACGGGTATGGGCGAACAGATTTCAACGATCTACATGTTTTGGATTTGAATAACTTCAAGTGGGAAGAAGTCCAAGCTGAAGGAGAAAAACCAGAGCCACGATCTGGACATCAGACATGTTTGGTAAACGGCCAGCTTTTCGTCATTGGCGGATGGAACAGCTTCAAACAATTTCACGATATTTTTGTCTTCGATTTGTCTACGAAGAAATGGAGCTTACTCAACGTACCGTTGCCAGCCCCAACGTGGAATCACACTTGTGTAGGAGTCGCTGCTGTTCCACATTGGAAAGTGTTTATGTTTGGTGGTAACAGTGGGGATTTAGCAGAAACTGGTACTGCTCAAGGTGCCTATCTGAATAATGCAATGGTACTAGACACAGGTAAGATGGAATGGCGGAGCCCTCCTGTCAAAGGTGAGTTACCGACGGCTCGAGCAGATACGACTATGGTGTTTGACAAGAGTACCAGCTACTTGATCTTTTTTGGCGGCTGGGCAAATCGATGGTTCAATGACTTACACATCCTCAATGCAAGTGAGATAGTTGGACCACCTTATTCTATATCGTCGATAGAGCCGATGTCTGGCCCTATCACAGGCAATGCAAAGATCAAGATTCATGGCTTTAATTTTTCAGGACAATCAGCGACATTGCGATTTGCCGTAGCGAAGGGTTTTGTGGATGTCAGTGGTGCTGTTCTTAGCCCAACTGTTCTTCAGGCCACGGCTCCAAGTTTTGAAAAATTCGGTGCATTACTTGCTGAAGTTCGCGTGTCGCTGTCTGGTGGAATGTACACGAATGTGTCGACATCATATAAATTTCACTCAGTCACGGCCGCCACAAAGTCACTTGCGTTTGGGCCGTGCTTGATATCCGCTTTGAGTGACAACTGCTTGGCAGAATATCCGACTACATTCATTATCCTGTCGAAGGATAAGGATGGTAACCCACGTGACTGTGGTGGCGACGAATTCACCATTTCTTTGATGCAATGTGATGAAGGGAATAAAACCGATGAAGAGCAGCCAATAACATCCATAATTGACAAAAATGATGGAACGTATGTGGTCACATTCACTGCTCCAAAAGCAGGCAAGTATCTCATCTCCGTGGTTTTCAATGGAACATTCGGCGGAGTTGCTGGTCCAGTTCGTGGCTCTCCATTTACGGCATACTTCCAAGCACCAACCGAAGAGAACAAAGTAAAGTGCATGCCACCACTCGAAAACGAAAAACAATTCACCTCTGGCGATCTTATTCGCCGCTTGATGGCAAGTATGAACAAACGCAACAGCGAGTTCCGACGTGTACTGATCGATTTAAGAAAAGATATTCCAAGCAACGAGACGGATGGACTTGAAACACTTCGCAAAATGAAAGAAATCATTCGCAAACTGGACCTGGAGAAAGAGATGAACCATTTGATCCTCGACCAAGTTCGCCAGCTTTTCGGCAACATCAAAAAAATTGGTGGTCATGTAGATAAAGAGCTCGTGGATATTGAAAATATGGAGAAATTGTTCTCAGATGTCGAAAAGCAAATTCCAGTAACAGAGCAACGTATCCAAGAGCCAACACGAGTCTTTAGCGAGAAAACAGAGGAAAAGATCCTCGCGTATGAAAAGACCATAGCGAAGAAAATGGAAACGCTGAAGACTCTTGACTTTTGGTCGTCTAAACTGGAACCTGATAAAGGGTTGGAGAAAATTGAGAGCTATTTAGTAGACTGGGAAATGGAAATGAAGAAATGTGAAGAGAACAAGAAATTATGCTCGATTTTCGGGTTCCCGCAACTAATGAATGAATCATTGCGCATGATGGGACTCATGCGAGCGGATGCGGAAGGAATGAAAACTGTTTGGGCAATTATCAAACGAGCAAAAAATTTCTTCCAAGCAACTACGCAGATTCTGTTTAAGCAAGTCGACGTGAACTCTCTTCAAATTGAAGTGCAATCCATGCTGAAAGAGTTGAAGAAAATTCCCAAGGAAATTCAATGGTGTGACGCATATAAATCCATTCTACAGGAATGTCAGTCTTTCGATAAAACTCATCCATTGATTCGATGTGTGTCTTCGAGTTACATGCGACCACGGCACTGGAAACGGATTATGGCACAAACTGGAGAGTTTCCTACTCCAGATGAAGATCCAAATCAGCGACTAGGGCTCATACTAAGCAAGAATTTGCACAACTTTAGCTCAGACATCACCGAGATATGCTATGAGGCTGAGAAAGAGCAAGAATTGGAACTTCGATTAATCGAACTAGAGGGCATCTGGTCAGAAGTGAATTGGGAAATGACACCTTACAACCCTGGTGCTGCAAATGAAGATGACATCGTACCGTTATTGAAGGTATCAGAAGAGAACTTTGAGCTACTCGAAACACACCAAATCGATGTACAAGGGATGAGTGCATCGCCATACCAATCAGAATTTGAGCCGCGTGTAGCAAGTCTTCAACTGGGATTATCATCAATCAACGAAGTTGTACTGCTACTTGGTGATATCCAGCGTTCGTGGAGTTACTTAGAGCCTCTTTTTATTCAGTCTGAAGAAGTGAAGAAACAGCTTCCTGAACTAACCGCTGACTTCGAAGATATTGATGTAGACGTACGAAAGATACTCAAAACCGCATGGAAGACATACAATGTGAGGCATGCATGCACTGAGCCCGGTTTAATAAAACGACTTGAAAATATTGTGGAAAAACTAGAACTGTGCAAGCATCGTTTGAAAGAATTTTTGGACGGGAGAAGGCGTCAGTTTCCTCGCTTTTACTTCATGTCTGAAGCAGATCTTTTGGATATTTTATCCAATGGATCGCATCCAGATCGTATTATGCCGCATTGCTCCAAAATTTATCTGGCGACGAAGACGCTGGTACTTGAAACACATGAAGGTGTTGAACGGCCGGTCGCTACTGCATTTGAAGCTGGTGTTGGACATGAAATTGTGGACTTTTACGAGCCTCCTGTACTGAAGGGTGAGGCTGAGATCTATTTGGAGACGGTGATGCGTGCAATGCGACTAACCCTCTTCAAACACATCGAACGCTCCTTAGTTGCATATACTGAGATGCCTCGAGTTGAATGGATTAATTTTAAAGACCCAACTGGAAAACCTATGGATGCAGCTCAAATTATTCTACTCGCAGCAGGCGTTCATTATGTGCAAGAAGTAGAGCGAGCGTTCCGTTCCATGCAATCTGGCGATAAAGATGCACTCAAGACTTACAATAAGCTACAGGAAAAGCAGCTGGAAGATTTAATCAAGCTTACCCAAAGTAAGATTTCGTCTGCGGAACGTCAGCGTGTCATGGTGCTAATTACTATGGATGCTCACGGGCGAGATATTGTGGCGAACATGATTCGCGCGGGCGTGGACGATGCATCATCTTTCCAGTGGCAATCACAGTTGAAGCATTATTTTTCTCCAACTCAGGGTAGTTTTCTCAAACGTGATATGGAATTTCGAGGTATTAACAATTCTCGTGCTCAGATCCTCATTTGTGATGCTGGGATTCCATACGATTACGAGTATCTAGGTAATGGGCCTCGACTTGTAATCACCCCACTCACAGATCGAATATATGTGACAGCAACTCAGGCGCTTAACTTACAAATGGGTTGTGCCCCTGCTGGTCCTGCTGGCACGGGAAAAACAGAGACAACAAAAGATTTGGCAAATGCGTTGGGAAAAGTGTGTTATGTGTTTAACTGTTCACCTGAAATGGATTTCAAGAGTCTCGGAAACATTTTTAAAGGGTTGGCATCGTCTGGGTCGTGGGGGTGCTTCGATGAATTTAACCGTCTTGTTCCAGAAGTGTTGTCAGTGTGTTCTGTGCAGTTTAAAGCTGTTTGTGATGCCTGTAAGGCGGACGATGAGAAGTTCATATTGGAAAATGATGAGGTGAAGCTGGACCCAACAGTTGGTGCATTTATCACTATGAATCCAGGCTATTTAGGTCGCTCAGAGTTACCTGAAGGACTGAAGGCACTCTTCCGACCAATGACCGTTATGGTACCAGATTTGGTGCTAATCTGTGAAAACATGCTCATGGCAGAGGGATTTACACAAGCGAAAATTCTTGCCTCTAAATTCTATGGTCTTTACTCCTTGCTTGGGCAACTACTGTCGAAACAGTTGCATTATGATTGGGGGCTCCGTGCTGTGAAAAGTGTATTATGTGTGGCTGGTGCGTTCAAACGTGCAGAGCCAGATATTCCGGAAGTTGATCTTTTGATGCGAGCGTTACGAGATTTTAATATTCCGAAGATCGTGGCAGAAGATATGGTGATCTTTTTTGGCCTTCTAGGTGATCTTTTTCCTCGCGACAGTCCCAATGTTGATGTTCGTAATGATCCACCACGAAAGCGCGATATGGATTTGGAGTCCATGGTCCAAGGTGCATGCGAAGCTATCGGCAATACGCCTCGACCAGAGTTTATGCTAAAGGTTGTCCAGTTATCTGAGCTGTTAGCAATTCGCCATTGTGTCTTTGTCATGGGGCCACCATCGTCGGGCAAGACCGAAACTTGGAAAACACTTAAGAAAGTGCGAGAATTGATGGGTACACCCATGGAAGTCCAGGATTTGAATCCAAAGTCGGTGAGTACCAACGAACTTTATGGGTATATTGTACTCAAAACACGTGAATGGAAAGATGGATTATTATCGCGCATTATGCGTGATTTGGGATCACGCCGTCGCGATAATGGTGATGAAGACAACAATCCGAAATGGATCATTTTGGATGGCGACTTGGATGCCAACTGGATTGAGTCAATGAACTCGGTCATGGACGATAATCGTATGCTGACCTTAGCATCAAATGAACGCATTCCGCTCAAGTCACACATGCGGATGATTTTTGAGATTCGTGATCTTGTGTATGCGACACCAGCGACGGTATCCCGTGCCGGTATTTTGTACATTTCGACTTCAGAGGGCTACCAGTGGAGATGCTTGATCGACAGTTGGTTGGAGCGTCATTGCCAGCCTCCAATTGACCATCGCTTGAAGAATATGATGTTTACACCGGATATTCGCACGAAATTTCAAGGTCTGTTCGATCAGTATATTGAGCCGACATTAAGGTTTTTCAGAAAGAAGCTTGTGCCAATCGTGCCGGTTGAAGAAACGACGCTAGTGACCAATTTGCTCAATATGATTGACTGTTTGCTGACACCTGAAGTTCTTCAAGACTACACCGTGATGCAAAACAACTTCGTCTTCTGTTGTGTGTGGGCGTTTGGATCCATTTTAACCGTGAGTGACGATGGAACAGATTACTCGACAGAGTTTAGCAATTGGTGGAAGAACCAATGGAAAGATGTCAAACTAGTAGCGTCAGCAAGTAACACTGTATTTGACTTTTGGCTGGATCCAGAGACATCCAAGTTCAACTCGTGGTCCAAGAGCCCATACTTTTACACCGAGACTTACAAATCGCCCAGTCCGATCAACCAGATCACTGTACCAACGACAGAGACATCTTCAATCGCGTTTTGGTTGGAGAATTTGATTTCCAAGAGTATTCCTGTCATGGTGTGTGGGCCAGCTGGTACGGGTAAAACTCAAAATATCGTCGGGATGTTAAAGAAACTTAGTAAAGACGAAGCTAACGCTGCATTCCGGTACTGTACTATCAATTTCAATTTCTACACTACGTCACAAATTCTGCAGCAAGCAATGTTTGCACAGTTGGAGCGAAAAACTGGATGCAATCTTGGTCCACCAGGCAAAGCTCGATTGATTTACTTTATGGACGATCTCAATTTACCGGAAGTGGATCCTTACAACACACAGAGCGCGATCTCTCTTCTCCGACAGGTTATGGAATACAAGCATTGGTTTGATCGCGCGAAACTGCAGAACCAGAACATTCTGAATACTCAAGTAGTAGCCGGCATGAATCCTACCGCAGGATCTTTCTTGATTGACCCACGTCTCCAACGACACTTTTGCACCTTCGCTATGGGGATGCCAGAGGCGCCAAGTCTAGTTACTATTTATGAGACGTTCCTCGGCGGTCATCTTTCGACTTTTGGGGATGAGCTAAGTAACACTCAGTTCTCCAATGCTCTCATTAAGGCAGCTTTGAGTCTACATACCAGCGTGGTGAACACGTTCCGTAAAACCGCTGCCAACTTTCACTACGAGTTCAATGTTCGCCATCTATCAAATGTATTTCAAGGATTAATTGCATCCAAAAAGCAGAGATTTACTTCAACCGAAAAGTTTATTTTGTTGTGGTTGCACGAAAGCGAGCGAGTATATGGTGATCGTCTTGTGTGCAAAGCTGACATTGAAAAATACAATCAGTTGGTCCAGTTACAAGTAAAGAGATCGTTTCCTGCTTGTAATACGAGTCGCTACTATGCTGCCGAAAACTCATGGCCTTTGATTTTCTGTCATTTCACAAAGGACGGCGATTCTGAGTATGATCAAATTATGGGAACAAATCTAGAGGATCTGAAACTCAATCTTCAAGCGCAACTACGAGATTATAACAACAACGAAAACAATACAGCGATGCATTTGGATCTCTTTGATGACGCTGTGAAGCACGTCGCACGGATTGTTCGAATCCTTCGTAATGAAAGTGGGCATGCATTGCTCGTAGGTGTTGGCGGAAGTGGTAAACGTTCACTAGCACGACTAGCATCGCATATTTGTGGCTATGTTGTGCGTCAGATCACAATCAGCTCCAAATACGGCGAGAATGAATTTAAGGAAGATCTGCGAAAAATGCACTTGGGCGTTGTTGACATGTTATCCAGAAACGAAGAAGACGGTGGAATTGTGTTCATGTTGACAGATTCTCAGATCACTAATGAGAAGTTCCTGATTTATTTGAACGATTTGCTCGCATCTGGAGAGATTCCAGATTTATTTGCTACTGAAGATATCGATAACATCGTTAATCTTCTTTCTCCCGTTGCTGGCTCGAAGGATCGCAAAGAAGTTGTCAAATTCTTCCAATCAGAGATCCGGAAGCGTTTGCATCTCTGCTTATGTTTTTCTCCTGTTGGTGATGACTTCCGCAATCGCGCGCGGAAATTTCCTGCGTTAGTGAATTGCACAGTGATCGACTGGTTTCAGCCGTGGCCTAAAGAGGCGTTGCTCTCTGTGGGAAAAGAGAAACTCAAGGATATCGCGGATCTTTTAGGGAGCGATGATTCGCGTGCTGGTATTGAGAACTTTATGCCATTCTCATTCCAGTCTGTAAATATTTGTGCTGAACGCTTCTATCAAGTGGAACGTCGTTACGTGTACACAACTCCTAAATCCTATCTTGAATTATTACAGTTGTACAAAAAAATTCTTCGGAAGAAGGTGACTGAGTATGGTGCAGCCATTGACCGATTGGAGAAAGGTCTTCAGAAACTGAAAGAAACTGGAGAGACGGTATCTCGACTTGAAGTAGAATTGAAGGTGAAGCTCGAAGCAGCTGAAGATAAGAAACTTGTCGCTTCTGGAATTGCTGAGACTGTTAATAAAGAAAAAGCGAATGTTGAGATTGAAAGCAAGAAAGCAAGTGACGAAGCTGCGAAATGTGCTATCATTCAGGCGGAGGTCACGGAAAAGCAGCGGTCTACATCTGAAGATTTAGCAAAAGCTGAACCTGCTGTGGAACAGGCTATGGCTGCCTTGGATTCGCTGAATAAAAAAGATCTCGGAGAATGTAAAACCATGTCCAAGCCTCCGGCGGGCGTAGATGATATCTTTGCAGCGACAATGGTGCTCTTAGCAGGTGTGCATCCGAACGTGCAAGTAACTAAAGCTGGAAAAGTGAAGGATGCCAAATGGGACACTGTAAAAAAGCAACTATTAGGGAATATTCCTGAATACATTGACTATCTCGTGAGTTTCAAGCAAGTAGTGGATGATGGCAAAGTCCCCGCCATCAATTGGAAGGAGGTGCGTGAGTATCTCGAGAAGGAGCACTTTAATTATGACATTATTTTGACAAAAAACAAAGCTGCCGCTGGCCTTTGCTCATGGGTAGTTAATATTGTAACGTATTATGATATCCTGGTCACGGTCGAGCCAAAGCGTCAAGCACTAGCAGCGGCGAATTTGGAGTTAGAAGCCGCAAACACACGCCTTGGAGAGGTGACGGCACTCGTGGCAGAATTACAAGCTAAACTCGATAAGCTGCTGGAAGAAGCTGCAGCTGCCGAAAAAGAAAAAGAAGATGCCGTTAACTCTGTGGAGCAAGGAAATCGGAAAATGAAATTAGCAGGGACACTCACAAATGACCTTTCGAGCGAAAATGTTCGTTGGGGGATCAATGTACTGCAATTGCAAAAGGAGAAAGACCTTCTTGTCGGTGATGTACTATTAGCGTCAGCGTTTATCTCGTATATCGGTCCTTTCACGAAACCATTTCGGGACGAGCTGATTAACAAGCATTGGATACCGTATTTGAAAAGTGCTGCGAATGGAGAAAGTATTGCCATGTCCGAAGAATCAAATCCACTTTCTATCCTCACCGACGATGCACAAATCGCTCAATGGAATACTCAAAAACTCCCGTCAGATCGAGTTTCTACTGAAAATGGCGCGATTGTTGTCACCACTGTATCGATGGGTCGCCGCCCTCTAATCATTGACCCTCAATTGCAAGCCATCGCGTGGATTCGTGAAATGGAAGCGCATAACAACTTGATCATCGTTCGTGTCGGTCAAAAAATGTGGATCGAACGCTTGAAAACTGCAATTGGCACCGATGGTGCATTTTTAATCGAAAATCTTGGAGAAAAGATTGATCCGATCCTCGCGCCAGTTATCCAACGGTCGACGTCTCGACGTGGCGCACGATACGAAATCCAGATAGGAGATGCGTCCGTGCCATACAATGACAATTTCCATCTCTATCTACACACAAAGCTCGGTAATCCTCATTATCCCCCGGAAATTCAAGCAGAGTGTACTATCGTGAACTTCACAGTCACGGCACTTGGTTTGGAAGACCAGTTGCTCAATCTTGTAGTGTCCAAAGAGCGACAGGATTTGGCAGTGAAACGAGAGAAGTTGATTCAAGAGCAGAATCAGGGAAAAATTGAGCTGAAGAAATTAGAAGATGACATCTTGTTTTATCTTGCGAGTGCCGATGACGACATCACCAATAATCAACCGTTGATCAGTATTCTCAGCGACACAAAGTATAAGGCGCAAATGACACAAAACAATATGGAAGCTGCCAAGAAAACGCAAGAGTCAGTGAACATTACCAGTGAAAAATACCGAAGTATCGCTGCGCGCGGTTCATTGCTCTTCTTCTTGATGAACGATATCAGCAAAGTACATTCCTACTACATTTATTCACTGGCATCTTTCCAGCAGGTGTTTCTGTCCGGTATCTATCGGGTTCCGATGAAGAAGAACGAGGAGACCCCAGCTATAGCTGCAGGGGATGCCGACGATGTGGGTGCCATTGTACCTGGTAGTGGTGGTGAAGGTGGTGACATTGTAGATCTTACGGATGAGGAAATGGTTGATCGATGTCGTATTCTCATGGATAGTATCACTTCGTGCGTATTCAATTATATTCGGCGAGGGCTGTTTGAACGTGATAAGCTAACGGTAGCGACAATGCTCTGCCTAAAGATCTTGTTGAAGGACGGGTTGCTCTTAGACTCAGAGGTTGAATATTTATTGATCAGCAAGTCGCATCCCGATGCGGGTAGCGCGGGGTCAGCGTCAGAGTGGCTCCCTACTGCTGTGTGGACAAAGATCAAGGCTCTGGAAGGACTAAAATGTTTCCAGGGACTGGGTGATGCTATTCAAAATGATCCCGATGAATGGAGAAAATGGTTTGCCGCTGAAGATGCTGAGCGACAGAAAATACCTGGAGATTTCATTAAGCTTACACAGTTTCAACGCATGATCCTGCTTCGAGCTATGCGCGCTGATCGCGTGACAAATGCACTTCGCACATTCATTTTAGACTCGTTGGGGGAAGAATACGTGACGCAGCCCCCATTCAATATGGAAGCAACTTACAATGAAACGACGTCTAGTATCCCCATTTTCTTTGTACTTTTTCCTGGTGTGGACCCTACACCTTGGGTGGAAAAACTCGGTAAAGCAAAAGGAGTTAGCCTCGAGAATGGCAATTTTATCAACATTTCGATGGGTCAGGGGCAAGAAGCCTATGCTGGCGATGCGCTCAAGAGGCTTAGTACCGATGGAGGTTGGATCATTTTGCAAAACGTACACTTAATGCAATCGTGGCTGCCCACGTTAGAGCGCCAGCTTGAGGAAGTGGCTACAGAAGGAGCACATGAAAATTTCCGTTGCTTCATTTCCGCCGAGCCACCTCCGTTGCCTGATATGCTCAATATTCCCGAGTCACTGATGCAGAGTTGTATCAAGGTCGCAAATGAAGCCCCTTCTGATATCCAGTCGAATCTACGTCGAGCCTGGGCAAATTTCAGCGAGGACAAGATCCAGGCATGCACCAAACCGTCGGAATTCAAGGCCTGCCTCTTTGCGCTCTGTTGGTTCCATGCGATTGTCCTTGGACGACGACGATTTGGTCAACAAGGGTGGAGCCGAGCATACAGTTTTAATACCGGTGATTTAACGATCTGCGCGAATATCCTACATTCGTATTTGGACAACAACGCTAACGTTCCTTGGGATGATTTAAGGTATATTTTTGGGGAGATCATGTACGGAGGTCACATTACCGACTCATGGGATCGACGCACCAATAACACTTATTTGACGGTGCTGGTGAATCCAGGGCTGCTCAATGGCATGGAATTAGGACCAGGCTTTAAATCACCAAATCCAAATGAACTGAACTTTGCTGATTATGCCAACTACATCGAGAAGAACATGGTTCCGGAGGCTCCACCGCTATTCGGGCTTCATCCGAATGCTGAAATCGGATACTTGACAACAACCTGCGAGAATCTCTGTTACACAATCGTCACGATTGGTGGTGGTTCTGGTGGCGGCGAAGGTGGTGGCGATAAGACGTCGCTATTACGCACAGCCATTGAAGATTTCGAGACGAGGTGTCCAGAATACTTCAACATGCTGGATATCAATGAAGTAGCCACACCATTGTTGACCGAAGAACACGGTCCATTTGTTGTGGTAGCGTTACAAGAATGCAACCGTATGAATGTGCTCCTGGAAGAAATACGCAACTCACTTGGTGACTTAAAAAAAGGACTGAATGGTCAACTGAATATGTCACAAGCGATGGAAGATCTCGCTACAGCCATTTCTTTGAACGAAGTGCCTGGAAGAAATCCGTTTTCACAGTGTAAATGGGAGAAGAAGGCGTGGCCATCGAAGAAGTCACTTAGTGGATGGTTCACTGACATGGTCAAGCGCTATGAGCAAATGCGTTCGTGGTCTTCTGATTTTGTCACGCCGTTCTCCATTTGGCTTCCTGGGCTGTTTAATCCCACAGCATACACGACAGCGTGTCTACAAGTGACATCACGGCGCAAGTTCATGCCATTGAATCAAATGACCGTCGAAACACACGTTACTACTTTTCAAGATCCATCTCAAGTCACGTATCACCCCGATGATGGTGTGTTTGTGCATGGTCTTATTCTTGAAGGTGCGCGATGGAGTACCTTGGACGAGATCACCGATCGCTTTCATGTCGGCACCTCTCCGACGACAGAATGTGGCGGCACATTGTTGGACAGCAATCCGAAGGAATTGCTTTGGATTATGCCAATCATTTACGTCAAGGCTGTGCAGACGAAATCCAACTGGGAACCATCATCGGTGGGATATCTCCGCCATGATCCAAATATTTATGAATGCCCTGTGTACCTCACACGATTCCGTGGGCATACATACATTTTCCTGGCAACATTACCAACGGACTGCGGTCGTGAGAAATGGGTCTTACGTGGTGTCGCCATTATCTTCCAGGATGATAACTAGTGCAGAGACACTGAGAAGAGATTTGATAGTATTGCCGTGATATGATCTGTCAATGAGAACATTGGTAATACAATCAAGATTCTCGGATAAAATTTGCTAAATATCACTCAGCACACGTCGAAGTCCTCTATATATTCATATCAGTATCTTATTCCTCTTTGTGCTTTTTCTGTTGCTGCTGAAGGGCAAGCATTCGCTCCAGAAAACTGCCATCATTGGGGATTTCTGGCACGCCACCAGGCATCTCTGGTAGTGCTGATCCTAGCGATTCCTTTGGTGTGGTAGTGATATCTTCTGTCTTCTTCTTTTTGCTGCTGGGCTCGGTCAGCTCTGTATCTCCATTATTGCCGTCTCCATCTCCTAATGACCGTGCCTTCGCGCGTTCTTTACGTCGCCGTCGCTTCTCTGCCTGTTTCTGCGCACGAGCCTCGAATTCCTCAATGTTACGCTTACGCTTGGCCTCAAATTCATCTTGCAACTTCTTTGCCTTGTACTCTTTCTCCATATTTGATACTCGTTCCATTTCTCTGTGATTTTGACATCAATGCAACACTTATCAGTACTTCCGTAACGATAAAAAAATCTGTAGCACAGATAGCTTTATGTATTTCTTGTCTTTACCTTCTCCGCGCTGCGCGGTACATGTGGAAGTCGCCACTACCGGCGCCTGCTGAACTGCCCGAGACATTGTCGACGCGATTAAAGTGGAATTTATTGTCGTCGTCCGTTTTCTTGGCGGCAGTATCACCATCAGTTTCTGTCGACGCAGTGGAGGCGGTGGCATTCGCGCTCAAAGCCTGTGGATCACTCGCTGTTGCGGAAGAGTATGAAATCGCCGCGACTTTGGCGTCCTGATCCGTGTAGGTCTGCACCGTCGTGTAGCGCCCCATTTTGCCTTCCTCACTTCAAAAGTGAATGCATTCTCGAAAAGCTACGATGTTAAATATCTGGTACATCAATATTTTGGTACAATACCGGTTTTTACTGATATACCGGTATTAAATGCTAATCCAATTGACTGGCAGTCCGACGCGAGGAGCTCTGATAGTTTCCACGCTTGGACGCATCGCGCAGATAATCATGACGAGCAAGATTGCACAGGCGTCGAAAGTGGCGTGGCACGTCGTGGACGCGAAAGGACAAGTACTGGGGCGATTGGCGTCGCAATTAGCACCGATTTTGCGTGGCAAACACAAGCCGACGTACGCACCAAATGTTGACTGCGGCGATTACGTGGTCGTCATCAACGCCAAGGACATCGTGCTTACGGGCAACAAATGGAACAATAAATTATACCGCTGGCATACGGGCCACCCTGGTGGACTGAAACAACGCACAGCGAAGGAACTTTTTGAACGTAAACCCGAGGAAGTGCTGCGCAAGGCTGTGTTTGGTATGCTTCCAAAGAATCGCATGCGCAGCTTGCAGGACAAGAAGCTCAAGATTTTTCTCGACGAGCACCACGATTTCGTCGCTGAGGTTGGTGAGAACCCTGTGGTGCTGTAAATAAGAGACATGGATGTCTCTCTTGTTGAAAGCGGTATAGACAAAGAAAACAATCGAGTTGGGAGCAACGAAGCCGCTATGTGACTGATGGTAGGCGCCGTTATCGAAGAGCCAATCAATACAAATATTTTGCTTCAGCCCCATCAGAGCCCTTTTGAATTCTGCAATGCAAAAGTCCAATCTGCTGGCACTGTGTAGTTGTGTTGGTGTAGGTGCATCGATTAATTTCTATGCGTAGTAATGTACAGACAATGGAACGACCGCTCCAGTATCAGCTATTTACGCCTCCAAGGTGCTGTTTGAGCAATTCTTCTTGCTCACACATAACCATGAGAAACGACTCAATATCAACTAGACCTGATGATTTCTCAACTAAACCAGCGCCAATCTTCACACACGCAAAAGCACGATACCAATAAAGCAAATAAAACGTAAGTCTCAGATGCACATGGCATATCAACGTGAAAGATTGCTCTTACCTCTCCAAAGACATGTTCTCGACATTGCTTCCATGCCTTAGGTAGGGCATGTGGGATGCTTGCAGTGGCGATCATCACTTCAATGAGTACATTCAGTGCGATTTTCCGTCCATACCCATCAGAAGATACGGTTTTCAAAGCTTTACTCAGTTGCTCCCGCTGTCGTGTATTTAGCAAAACATCGTGAACTTCTTCGACCACTGGCGGAGGATCTACTGGAGGAAATGGTATTAAGCGCTTCATTGAATCGACCGTCACTAACGTATCCTCGCGAAGCTGCACGATGATCGGGAAGCGATAAATACTTTCAGGCTAGACACAGATAAACATTGGTTAGTTAAGAATACTCACCGCACCCTACACCATTTTGCATTTGATTGATCTTGCCTGAGTGTTAATGAAGGATGGAAGATTCACTTCTGCTTCAATAGATGATCGAATGTATTTAATCAGAGCAGTAACGCTCGCCTGTTCTCGATGTTTTCGCTCCTCGATTGTGTCGCGCAATGTCATCTCAACAGATCGTATCGTTTGCGTTATTTGATCGCAAGTTGTTTGCGAGGAATCACGAAGATATTCTACTCGTTTCTGCATCAATTCGTGCTCAAATTTAATGCCGTTGACAAAGTTAACGGTGTTTAGATCAATGGAATCGGGATTCGGATCAGCACTGTGAGGATCCGGGATATCATTCGACGTGGGACTCAAAATTAGCACAAGTACTTTGCATTTCTCCACTACTTGTTCGTACATCAGCAGTAGTTGATCCATATCCATCGGATCATTCTCTTGATTAGAAGGGTCAGTTGGCCCCGCAGGAGGAACAGTGGCGCCAGATCCCGGAGGCGGTGTAACAGATTTTCTTTTTCCTTTTGGCACTGATTTACCGCTTGGTGCAGCTGCAGCAGGTGTTACAGCCACAGTCTCAGTTGGAATAACAGCAGATGGATCGTAATAGACTCGGCATACCAAGTCGAGTTGTGACTGATGAGCACTCAGCTTTTCCTTCACACTTGTAAAAAATGTAGAGTCACCATGACCTGCTGCGGAAAAGCAATCAACAAGAAATTGGTACGTCACATGGAAGCGATCACATTCGGCTTGAAGAGCCATTTGATATATGATGGCCACGCGCTGGCATGTGTTCTCCACCCAGCCATCCGTGAGCACATTACTCAATTCCTCATTGTTCTCGGCAACTTTTGTTTCAATCAATGTGCATAACTCATCCTGCAGCACATCGGTTCGTGCATGCAACTCCTGTTTGGTTGCATCGTCAAATCGCATTTCGTCAATGACTTGATTAAACTGTTGCTGGAACTGATTGATCAGCATTTGCTTTGTATCCGACCTTCTCATCATATCACAAAACTCGTCTACCATATCCTGAGCTCGGTCGGAAACACGAAGACGTTGTTCGCGCAGTAAATACAAGCATTTCTTCATGTTGATCATATATTCTTTCTCCATGTTGTCCCACATTGTAGCTAAGATCCTGGACATCGAGGGCTCCAGCACATTAGAGTACACGCGCTTCGCAGCCTCTGCAATCGCATGCTGTTTATGAACCCAAGCATTCGCAGCCGACATTACAGCTTCGACATGATGATGAGCAGTATCTAAAGCATGTCGTAGCTCAACAAGCTCTTCTTTCTTCGCCTTTATTTCTTCGGCATGTTTAAGTGCATGCTCACAATTTGTGTGATCTTCCTGAGCCTTGATAATAGCGTTTTCAAGATCGAGAATTTGTCGTTGACGTTGATCTTCATCTATCATAAGATTCACTTCAGCGGCTTCCTGATTACGCAGATCAGCGAGTTTCTTGTCTTCCTGGTGCTTGTGAAATTGCTCGATGTACTTAACCATCTCGTGATGAGTCGCATCGAGTCCCCATTCCGAAGCCTCAATATCCCGCAACGTATCAAACTTGCTATACCAATGCTTCAAGTCACATGAAGTAGTATCATTGGCCAAGCATTGAATGGTTAGGAACTCACTCGCATCTAATGTTGGATTCACATGACGCAGGCGGTGTCTGTCGATCGACTGTGCTGGGGGTGGGTTACTCACCAGGTGATAATTTTCTCCGGTTGCTTCATCCCGTACTTGACCCAAACATCTCTCCATGACCTTTATTGGTTCGCAATTCAAATAGAATACCAAATCGACTCCAGATTTCCCATAAAGAAAGTCCGCTGGAAGCTTCGGTTTGGTGTAGCCAGGAGCAATAGCAGACTCCAAGTCATACGGAGAAGGAATTAATTCTGGATCAACATATCCGGTTAATAATTCCTCGAGATTTTGCGCATGCGTTGCTGTTCCAGGTAAGTCATACAGAATCCATCCGCTTTGCCTTGTGTCATCATCGTCATGCTTGATGTCAAGTAGTAGGATTGCTTGACGCACTAACTGACTATAGATCATTGGTGAAATCTCATCGCCACTACTAAGATGCTCCAGTAGTTCTTGGTGGAGGTCACTCTTCGTTTCAATAGCCATACGTATCAGCTGATGAATGGATAGTAGAGCAAGGTTGTATTTTTCAGCTAACCGCACAGCTTGGGTCTTCTTCCCTGCGAATGGTGGGCCAAAAATGAGCACACGCAGTTGCGATTTACTTTCCTGTACAGCTGTAATTGGCGTTGATGACCCCATGATAGTTTGCGGAGGTTGCTGTTCCATTTCACTATTACGAGAAGCGGCCTCTATTGATAGATCGGTGCATGTCGTCCACCGAACATACTTGATCGCTTCTCCCAATACAACACAATCATCAATGATCTTGGTCGAGCCGATAAATTTTGAATCCTTAGGACACCAGGGTGATTGAGTTAGTTGTTTTGTAGTCGGCTCCACAGATGCCGTACACGCAACTTCTGATCGGAAGCGAGTTAGATATTGATTCAACTCCCATTGATTCAACAGATCCAGGTTAGCATCTTGGCCTTCCATCGTCAACTTCGTTACGTTAACTAAACATCCATTCGCAAATTGAACTTTGTACTCTGTCCATGTCTCCGGCACCAAAAAAAGCGAAGGATCTCGACCATACAACGACTGCTCTCGCTTTCCTGCGATAAAGATCACAAAGTCGATTAAATCGTGCAAAAGCTGCTGTGCGATAAGCTCTCCACGATAATGGTCGGCTGCACAGATGGCGTCTTTTAGGCGTTGCTGCTGCAAATCTTGCATCCTTATCGAGTCTGCATAAACCTTCTCGATGCATTCGTATGCACTGGAATCTCGGTCAACTGCTGCTACGTTGTCACAATTTCGTTGCTTGTCGTACTCTTCTTCGCGCAATCGACGGTTCTCACGGGCAATTTCTTTGTACATCAATATACTTTCGGTTTCTTTCCTCACATCTCGTTCGCTACAAGTTTCGCGCAGAACTAAAGTCTCAAGTGTACTTGTCACGCGTGCAATTGTAAGATGGGAGTGACGATATCCACACTCTTGTAAGAACCTTTTTCGTCTCCTTTCGAGAGCTGCTATGCGTTTTATTCGGTGGTGCTTTTGTTCCTTGATTGTGTGCGCGTTAGCTTTTGCATCGGAATTCTCCGAAGCGACGTAATTTGATATTGAAGTGTGTGTAATCGCTTCACTACTTCTCTCGCTCTTCGCAAATGCTGCACTAAGCGACTGAAGACCGTAACCAACTGATTTTTTTGATGGGATCTTCGTTCCTGTGGTTTTGGAGCGCTGGCCATTTCTAGTCTACATACATACAGCATAAAATGGTCGTTTCATGTTTATATATGCTATTGGGCTTACATAACACCAAACGCTCACGTACCTCAAACTCATCCAATTCTTCGTTGACTGTTCTCCGAAGACTAAACGTGTGCTCTTCCTAGACAACTCCTCGATATGTCATAGACCTGAAACATCCGCAAAACACCTGCGCATGTATTTACGCTACCTCTCTCTTTTCGCGATGTGCCAACAGCTGTCGATAGAATCGCGCTTTGCGCTGTTCGCGTTCATTTTTCTTTTGAATCGCGAGACGCCAAGCTGGTGAATCGGTCTCTTCTAATACCACTTTGATAAATTGGCTATGGATAAATGCTCGATGAAGCCGCTCCGCTTTTGTAATCTCCAGCAGCTCTTTTTGATCTGCGAGGCTCTTCAAATAGGCTTCACGTTTCTTCTTCTCTTCCACGACACCGGCTCTGTGACGAAAAAGTATGTGCAAAATTTAGTAGGGCTGATCTCTCGTTCGCAACGATAAAAGAGGAAAAAATGGAAAGCTCGAAAGCTGTAAGTACACATAACGTACTTTTCCTGTTCAAGTGATACTACAGATCGTACATGTTGTCTGATGGAGTGCTCAAAAAAATGGTGGTTGTAGGCGTCGTAAATTGGTTTCGCTAGTTTTCCAGGCATATTATGCAGCGGTTGAATGGAGTTGCGTTCAAGTGATTTCGTTGACACATCTGGCGCTCGCTTCAGTCGTTCTGCTGCCATCTATAGGTTCGATGTAAATCACGCATTGCTGCTGAACATTTTCACCTGATACAATCATAGAGGGTCAGATAGATTACTCACTTTGATCTGATACAAGATATTCGCCGCTGCCCCCGGCGTTTCGTTCATGATCGCTGTTGCAACCTTGGAATCGAATTTGATGCCCATATTCCGTAAACTCGGCTCCAAAAGACAAAAATTGATGATCTTCGCATCCGCAATGGTGCTGTCCATGAAATCGGCAAAATTGTGCTGTTGGTTCAGCTGATGGAGGATTTCACCCAACAAATATCCGCTGGCGAAGTCCGTCTCTACGTGCGTGATACGTGTTGAGAGTTGTAGCTCATGATTGAGCCAATAGAGCAGGATGTCGGACATCGTAGAGCGAGTGTCTCTGTCTGCCGAAAGAGTGCGCGTCTTTTGATCCCATGTGACGTAAACAGCTTGGTTGAAAGGCGGGTATCTCGAAAGGGCACAAAGGAAGGATATTTTACCTTTAACGCAGTATTTATAAATTTAATTGTTTGAATAGAGTTTAAAACATTCTTACAATGAATTTTTGATTCTATTAGCTTCCTCTATTAATTAGTTTTATCTCCATTATTACACATATTATTTTATAGAATAAATCAAGCACTTCAAGAATCCTGATCAAAAGTGATCTCATAATATATTCTCCATGCAACTGACAACAAGTCAAGATTGTCCGGATTGATGAAAGTGGAACGTAGAGAGGAGATCTCAAGGATTGTGGTTACCGTTGTTCGTTGGTCGATCGTCTCTAGTCTCAGTTATTTCAAGAGAAATCCAAGCGCACGTGCTTCGGTTAAGGAAAACGATCTATTGAGTTTACTAACGAATGAAAGCGATGATGTCAGACATGCATCACAAAGACTCTAACTGGTTATCTGACAACTATCACAAAGTCCTTCTTCCATCCTTTCAGGCATCTAACATGACATCTAAGAAAAAAAAAAGGATTTCAAGCAAACCACCAAGAGTAATACTCACGTAGTCTCACAACAAGTTCAAAATACTACTGAAGTACAAGACAGAAAAGATGCCTATTCTGCAGTCATCTAGTCTTAGCTACCGTTTGCTAATCAAGTCGGGACCCAAACAACAAAGCAGAAGATCTTCTCTGGGGGGGTACCGGTATTAATATCGATTTGTAACGTATATGATCTCTTGAGATGAGGTGGAAGTTTACGTTTTTTTCATACAAGAGCATGATGTTTTTTCCCAATTGTAATTTACGCAGACTGGGTACTCTTTCACAAAGATCAACCCTAATCATGGTTGTTACCTGATAAATAGTCATTACGTACATCCACACATGAGGGTTTATTTTATAAAAGTTGGTGATATTTTATCATTTATTATCAAATTAAGGTATATTCTTTCAAAAAAGATGTGTAGAGTGCTCTTTTTCCAACCGTGTTTTGGCATGAACGGTACCCAGTCACTCTCTTCGCCTGTACGCCTCGTTTATTTCTCTGGTGATGATTTCTGGAGAAAGAGTGCATTTATTTTACGCCATTGGGGTCAGATTCCTTTTGTTCTATTCTGCAGTCAACAAGGGGTGTGACGTGAGAAAATAAATAAATAAAATAACAACAACGGCGAGAAGCAAAGACACTCACGCAACCACCCACCTCTCCCCTCGTCGCAGTGGAGATTACGCTGAAGAGAAACTACGAAAACTACAGGACGGGGAGAGGCCGCCCTACATATGCTGAAGACAGAACCTCAAACGCCAAGGAAGAGAGTGACCACGTTCCGTTCATTGCTGAAGAGGTCATTTTGAAAAAAAAGAACTATGTCTCCTGTTGAACGTTTGCAGAAGGATAAGATGATGAAGAAAGCGGCGTCATATGTGAGTGAACCCGAGGACGACGAAGAAGAAGTCGACGAAACGTTCCTGGCATTACAGAAATTATTACGGTCAATGAATAATACACGCAGCAACCAGGTCACACCCATGCCTGTGAACTTGGCCGGTGTCCAGGCACCTGGTGCACTCCAACAGCAACGTATGTCACAAGAAGAATTGCTTGAGTCGCGCCGACGCGAACGCGAGCAGTTCCGCCATTTCTTACTGTCGAAAGGAAATAGTAGTCGTCGACGCTGTCCTGCGTACAACTCTTCTTATGAGGAAGACGACGACGATGATACTCCCACAGAATCTGTGGAAAGCACGATCTCGAACCGGTTTATTAACGGTTCATTTTCGCGCTTGAACGTGCATGTGATCTCGCGCAATCGCTGGGCAACAGAAGAAGTAGAACGATTACCGATCATTTTGCTTCCGAAGAACGCTAAATATACATCTCCGGCCGAGAACCCGAAGGTTAACGTGACTCTTACCGACGAACACATGACTCTCAAGGAAAGCATTGAAGTCAATGAAGAAGAGCATGCCCATTATCTGACCCCACCACGAGCCACATGGCACATGCAAAGTGTGAACTTGGAAGGGCTGCGTTGCTAAACGACACGCTAAAAGAAGAAAAAACTGTGCTCTTTGTGGACCTTCAACTGGGATGCTTGTTGAACTGGCAACAAACTGTGCAGATTGTATTCTGTGGTGGCTGAATTTGTCGTTTGAAATATGATGTTTGTACGTCACAAACGCGTCGATGAAGCAAATTGGCAAAGTGATCTGGATGATAATGGCAGGAGATGGAGCAGTAACGGCGATGAAGACGATATTTCGTGTTTTACTTATTAGACCTAACGTAACATGTATATTTATTGAAAAAAATTGCTCGCTCTTGTTGATTATTGCATGTTGAATTGCTCGCAAATTGCGAAATGAAAGGTCTCATTGTTATATCTACATGGAATTAGCTTCCAAAAAAATATATATATACACATCACATCAATTTCTTTTACCACTCCCCAGCCAGAGATGCTCGGTACTTTTCGTATGTGACGAAGAAGATCACACACCACGGTGCTTTTCGCATCCAATTCGGAATGAATCCTTTGTAAAATGCCTGTATGCCCTCCTCCTGGATGGTCTTCTTGGCGCAGTCGACCATGCCTGTGTATAACGACCCCTTCCCGTGTGCATCGGTTGGTTGGCTCATGAGTCGAGTCTTTATCACATCGATTCTATTATTACAGCAGCAGACCATACACCATCTACCATGAGCCATGACCAGCAAAAGCATTGAAAGATATACAAGCAACACATACGGATTCGATGCTACAGCACCAGCGAAACCAGCCACACAACTCGCTCCCGTATGTGCAAACACGCCATCGGAACACAAACCCGACGAAATCAGCAATTCCTTACTGTCATATTTTGCATCAATGAGTATTTCTGAACGATGTAGAAGTAAATCTTACAACTGTGCATACCTGTGATCGTAAGTGCCCAATTCTGCAGCATTCACAATGAAACCTCGTTGAACATTCGGAGGCATACCCTGCATTCATGAGAGCAACAATAATGCGTGAGTAGACGCCACTACAATAGGAGAATAATGCACAATGGCACATCTACGTACCCGTAAAAAACCGTGGTAGCCTTCACGCCGCCAAATTTTTGTGAATGCATCACCAACGCCACGATACAATGTACCAGCACGATCTGCCTGCATGCGCACCTTGATGACATCCACTCTGCACAAGCAACAAGCACGATACACCAAGAAACAGCGAAAGCCGCAATCAGCAACCTACCAAGACAAACCAGCAAGTGACAAACTAACATTTCAACTACTTACGGATTCGCAATACTGATCCCAATCGCACCAGCAAATCCACCAGCAAGGAATCTGTTCAGAAATGGCACCTCTCGCGCATTTTCAGCATTGGCACCAAAGATATCGCGCAGTGGCTCGTACAACACCATCGTGCAGCTCGTGTACGCCACTTGACGGACCAATGCTGGCGTCGCTCCCTTCCAAAGCCCACCCATGCCTTCCTCACTCACAATCTTCCGCGCTGCGTCGACCATGCCATTGTACTGTACATTCGATTGACCGACCACACTACCGGTGGCTGTCATCGTTAATGGCACGGCCACGGCTCGTTGGGCCTGCAATCGAACTTTGGTGCAATCGATCGGTAATGTACAAATCTCTGCAGTGCCTGAGGCCAAACCGCCGGCAAAGAACCTTGCCCACTGACTTTCTAGTGCCATGCTCAAGTGTGTCGCCTCTTGTGTCTCGGTCTTGCTGGCCATGGATTATCCTTGTATCCTCTTTCTTCTTTTTCTAAGTGTGTGTGAGAGAGACTTGCGGTTGATTAGTCTTGATGGAGCTCTCCGTGGTGGTTATAGCTTTGCGTTATGTCTCAACTTGTCACGGTTGAGATTGGTAGCTGCTGGGAGGCTGTTGGATTCGGTAGGTGGTTGCCTGCGTTAATATTGTCGAGTGGTGCTTGGGCACTCTCACTTGAATCTGGTAGCCCAACAGACGGTGACGTATATTTTTGGCGCTGTGATTGCGTTCCAGGTAGAGCAGCCATGTACGATGGTGACTGATTGCTTCCCTTCATGAGTCGTGAGATACTCTTGTATGCCTGGGACCCTTCACTTCAACCCAGTATACAAAATCCAAGAGCAGGCTATTAGTACGCGAGGGAGAAAAGCAACACTTGAATTCCTCAAGATTCGTGCACATAGCCATGTGTCACTGCTGTGAATCCCACTCTATTGTCTTGGTCGGTCCTTAAGTTGGCCACAATCAATAGAGTATCTGAATAGCCAACACCGGTCCGCCAGATATAGCATCGATGGAATCGACCGCCAGACTAAACATTCAGAAAATATCGACTTCTGCGTCGGTCGACACGCTAGGAGTATTTTAAGCGCCTTCCACCCCACTGAAGCACTATGATGATAATGGCTGCTATGGAAATGCTGCGTGATTGGAAGGCTACCATGATTGGCTACAAGTGTTCTATCCGGAGATCATTCATCACGGCAGCTGGTTTCCGTGCATTTCATGATAGTAAATCCAGACAAATAGCAAAACTAGAGTTCTCATGATTGATTACGGAGTAAGAATGCGAGACAAGTGAATTGCTGCTTCTCTTCGTCGTGGGAATGCGTGCATGTTGAGAAGCACCAGTTCATGACAGGACAAGCAGTTTCAACCGCTTTTTCACTAATATATGTGTCACATCAATATTTTGCCTAAAATGGTGTACACCACTAGAATCTGGGTGCCTAAATTAAGGAGAAACTGGATCTTTGAGTCGCACGGTGTTTTAAACAAGTTTAGACAGTGGGTATTTTTGTGAGTCAGTCCGGTGAATTGCGTGTGCGTTCGTTCGTTTATAGGAGCAGAGAGAATCGGAGAGAAGGAGCGGCAAGCCCTGCGACGACGACAGAGGAAAAGAAGGAGCTTGACAGCATGCGTCCAACCACTGCAATAGCGATGGTAGCCTACCTCATTGGCTCTACGATGGCATCAGAGATGACATCTACGACGCGAAAATTAGGAACGTTCGTGAGTTGTCCACCTGATCAGGCGTCGTGTCTCTGGACTGGCCATAACGGTGAGGAAGTTGAATCCCATGTACTCCGGAAACTGCTCTTTGACCTCCACGCGGTGCATCCACGCGATGCCGATGCGTACCAACGTAATTTGGAAGACCATATGGCTTATATTGAAGGTGAGTTGAACATAGTTGTTTTTGTTTTTATGAAATTCCTCTCGGTGTGGTTTCGATGCTAATTTGACTTAATGATATGTAATTTTGCTGTGTAGATGTCCAAAAATACGCAGCACAGGTTGGACATACGTTTTCGTATGAAATGGGCGTCACAACGCGCCACATGACGGAGTCGGGCAAGCGTAGCAAGCTGCCTCAAGTCCTGGTGGAACAAGAAGTCCGTGCGGCCAAGAGCCGACAGGCCCGACGACTAGCTGCTGCTGCTAGTGGAAGTACGTCTACGTCGACAACAACGACGTCAAGTTCCAGCAGTAGTACGTTCGATTGGTGTACCACTGCAAATCCGGTTGGTTACAGTGTCTGCTCAGCGGTGAAAAGTCAAGAAAACTGTGGTAGTTGCTGGGCATTTGCCGCTACCGATGCCATTGAAACAGCGGTTGCCATCGCTGCCAATCAGACAGCAGCGGTTGCGCTGTCACCACAGCAGTTCCTCTCGTGCAGTACTCGTGAGACGGAGCAGACTTTTACGTACTGTTGGGCTTCCGGCGGTGTCGATGGTGCGTCATGGGTGAGCGCAGAGATCAAATGGAGCTCAACGAATGATGGCTGCAACGGTGGGATGACCCATGGTGCATTCATGGATGCTGCTCAACTCGGGTGGGGTCTGGTGACCGAATTGGAGTTGCCTTACGACGACTCCTCGTCTGGGGACGTAGATACTACCTGTGATACTACCTCGACGAACGATACAGCAGCCAGCATTACGGGGTGGTCGCAGGTTGTAGGCACGGATTGCTCGGTCAGTAGTGACGCGAATGTATTGCTGAAGAATGCGTTGCAAAACCAGCCGATCGCTGTTGCCATTAACTCCGAGGATCCTTTCAAGGATTACTCAAGCGGGTACTACTCGTGCCCAAACGATGGAGATCTCTCCTCGAAGGATGATGTCAACCACGCACTGTTGCTGGTCGGTTATGGTACTGACGCGACCCAGGGAGATTACTGGATTCTCAAGAACTCGTATGGCAGCAGCTGGGGCGAATCTGGGTTTATGAAATTGCTTGCGGATAGCAAAGTTAATTGTGGCCTCAATATCTTCCCCGTGATCCCCACCGGTGCGTCAGCAGGAACTGCCACTGCGACTGTCGATGGTGGTGGTGATAAATTGTTTGTTGGCCTCAGCCCGAATGCCTGGATCGGGTTTGCTGCAGCCACATCAATCTTTACCATTGTTGCCACAGCCGTAGGCATTATGGTTTCACGGAAAAAAATGGCGGCTCTTCGGGAACAGAATTCCGGTGCAATGTATCTCTCGCGGACGCCAAATGCACATTAAAACAATCTCGAATGATTGTATTTCTGTGCTTTTTTTCTTTTTTCTTTCTTTCTTATCTTCATACAATGTATTCCAAAAGCTGGAAAGTGGACGGCGGTCAGTCTACATGCTTTTGTTTACATTTTTTGTAAAACCATAAAAATGCAATAATACTCATAAACAAGTTATATGTAATCGCTACCACAGAAATAGCTGCTTTTGCTTTTGTGTTCCAGTTGATGGATGAAGTAGATCAACAGACAAAAAATACAGCGATCTATCCAATCTTCAAGGAAAAGAACACCGTACACGATATACTGGTTTGAAATACTCTTCACGTATTGATAATGATGTCAATCACCGGCTTGCTGCCATTACTTGCAGTGCATTCGAATATTTTCTGCCAGAGAGCGCAGAGAGCTCGCGATCTTTCGATCAAGCCAGGCAACCGGCCAGTTTTCTCTGTCCCATTTGTGTAATGGGTACAACCGTCATGACTTGATAAAGTATGTATAGTACTTATATAAGTCATCTGATAATAGCCTTCTGACATGGTATAGTATGAATTAGTATAATTAAACGAAAAATACTTTTGCGGATATGGCAAGACTTAGTACTGGGATTGCTCATCTGCGACCTCGGCATCGATCGTCTGCAGGCAGAGAAGGACTGTTTATTCTCTTGACCTCGCAATTCGACCATCATCATCTGCTGTGTTACTTATTTCCATCTACATACACATAAGACACTCCCACTGCCATCCAGCAGTATAATTTGCCCAGCGCAACTTGATCTACTATGTTTAGATTGATGCCAAGGCGGACGGTGATGATCGACATGTCGCATCTACGAAGGTGGTGCATCACCTGCTGGTGCTTCTTTCTGTGCGTACTGCTCAGTCTCGACCAAGATATCATGGCAACAGCGAGCAAAGCGGTGCCGTCATTTGGGACGCTCGTTGAATGTGCAGCGGATGGGCGGTGTCTCTGGACCGACCGCAATGGCGATTGCGTGCCGGCGGAGGTGATGATGGAACAATTGTTGGCAGCAGAAGGATTGATGCCTAAATACAACGAAGATGCGCGCCGCACATTGGAAGACCATGTGATGTATCTTGAAGGTAAGTGATCGCAGACACCGAGGTGTTGATGAGCGATGTTGCTATGCAATGGGTGCTTTTTTTTATTGACTTATGGATGACATTGTTGTATTAATAGATATGTACACTCTTGCGAGAGCAAAAGGTATGCAATTCCCTTACACTGTGGGCGTAAACGAGCGGCATTTATACCACAAGGGCACGTACCGGAAAATCTCTGCACGTGATTTTGTCAACCAAGAAGTGCAGGCAAATGATCGCCGCCAACGAAGAAGACGAAGATTGGCTGCATTGGCAGTAACAAATAATACCAGTACAAGCAGCAGTAGTAGTAACAGTGCTTCCAATGAGGTGATTCGAGATCTTCCTGCTTCACTCAACTGGTGTACGACTGACAATCCCCAGAATCGAAGCATCTGTACGCCAGTAAAAAGCCAAGAAAATTGTGGCAGCTGCTGGGCATTTGCTGCGGCCGACGCTATTGAGACTGCAGTCGCCATTAATTCGGAGGCTGAACCACAGACACTCTCCCCGCAGCAGTTCTTGGAGTGCAGTACGCGCGAAATGACGGCACCTTTCCGGTACTGTTGGTCGACGTCAGATGGAGTGGACGGTGCGTCATGGTTGTTAAAGGAGATGAAATGGGGCTCTCAGAATAATGGCTGCAGCGGAGGTATGACTCACGCCGCCTTCCAAGACGCCGCGCAACTGTCAATGGGTCTATTAAGTATGCTGGACCTGCCTTATTCGGATGACGAAGTGAGTGAAGTCAACTATAATGATTCATGTGTCGTGTCGGCAGATCAAACCGCAGCGACGATCTCAGATTGGGAGCAGGCCATTGGGGAATCCTGCGCATATAGCAGTGATCCAACCGAGTTGCTCAAGGTCGCATTACAGCAACAACCCATCGCTGTTGCGATTAACTCGGGTAGTACTTTTAACGACTACAAGAGCGGGATCTATCAATGTCCCGATGATGGCGATTTTCCCGATAGTGCTGAAATTAACCACGCATTGTTGCTGGTCGGGTATGGCTCAACAGCTGACGGCGTGGACTATTGGATTTTGAAAAATTCCTATAGCACAAATTGGGGTGAAAACGGATTTTTAAAACTGGAACAAGATTCCAAGATCAACTGTGGCGTGAATGTGTTTCCAGTCATTCCTTTGGGAGCAAAGGCAGGCGCATCGAATACTCAGCTAGATAACGGCGGCGCTAAAGTGTTTGTGGGGCTTTCCTTCACGGCATGGATTGCCATGGCGATCGTGGTGACGATAGCGACCACAGTCCTAACAACAGTGGGCGTGGTTATCTCGTATCGAAGACGTCGGTCGCTGTTGCTACGATCTGAGTGGGTGTAGAAGAGCATCATACTCTCTGTTGATTACAAATATCCTTTCACTTTGCGGCAGTAGCTGCCGCTTGCGGAATGACTAGTGCTTGACCTCCAGCGCATCAATAATCTACGCGATAATCTTTAGACCAGTGCATGGTCGATCCATCGTTACACATACGCGCGAGTATGGAAACCCAGGCATTTCATAGAGACAAGGTAAAAAATTTTGCGGATAGCGACAAACTAATGAACTCCAACGTACCAATTATATGCAATAATAAAGTAAAATTAATTTTCTCGGGGTTACGTTTCAAGCAAATCTCGCTGGGTCAATCATGATCGCACATGCAAACGAAGCAGCTGGCTACTGTTGCACAAAATACCAACTGATGAAAACCACGTGCTGACCCAATCATTGTGACCGCCATCCCAGGAGCAACTTATAACTACAACAACTGCTAATCAATGCAAATCCCGCATGATCCCTAACAAAATTCTCCATGTGATTCATTCACAAATCTTCCGCCTCCAAGACACACGTAGTCAAGATAAACAAGCTTAGAAGCAAAATGACGTCGCTCAAGGAAGACTCCTCGCTTTATGAAGACAGCAAAGCGCATGCTGAGTTCATGGCGAAAGAGGGTGAATTGCTGCTGGCACCGCAGCTTGTGACGGGTACCGTCTCGCAAGTCTTCGATGCCTGGATAGACCATGTCTGGGTTAAGCCATTTATCGTTGTGATACCAGGGATGGGTCGTGGCCAGGTCGGGAATTTGCGCAATGCGCGTGGTGTCATGGAGTCTATCATTTCCGTTGGTTTACCCGACAATGCGGACAATAAGATCTCGTCTGTCTGCTATAAAGTGCACGAGTTTGGGCCACTGCCGATCACGGACCACTTGGCGTTTGTATCGTTCGAGCCGGACGTTTCGTCCATGGAAGAAAACCCTGTGACGATGGTATCGTGGAATATCAAGACCATTCCTGCGTCACCGCGTTTGCAGGTGCTGGTGCCGGAATGTCTTCGCGATTTTGCCGAGTATTGCAAGAAAGTCTATGCCCCGATAAGTCGTGTGTAAGTGTGCGTACATGACATTGCATACAGCTGGAAATGAGGTCACAACTCTTTACACCATCATTCAGAACAATAGAAATTAAAATCATAAGCAAAATGGGTATTAAGTAACCAAAATAAAGACTCCAATTATTACGTGTTTCCACCATACGTTCTTGGCACGTGACGAATCAATGAATGGTAGTTTATGACGATAGTCGAATAGCATCTGGTCTTGCAAGATCAGTATCAGGATACTACAGGATATGACTGCTGATGAGTATTTAATGCTCTCAATCATGAAGGATGAGGAAGATATGAAACGCAGCCAATTCCATCGCAGTCTAATAGAAGTAATTTAATTGGACAAAATTACTTTTGATTCTTCCTGATTGGATAGAAATCATATGCTTCTTCACTCAGATATCAATCCATCACTTCGCACCAAGCATGACAGATTCCGATCGCTATGTCGACCGCGCCGCCTATGAGGAGTATCTGGACAACGATGGCCAAGAAGTTATCGTCTCCCAGCTTATCCCTGGTGAAGTAGGTGAAGTATTTGACGCGTGGATTCAACAGGTCTGGATCAAACCCTCTGAAGAAATCCAACCAGGTACTGGTCGTGGATACGTTGGCCACAAGCGCCGAGTCAATTTGGGGATCACAGAACAGATCGTGTCAGCGGGGGTGCCGTCGGAACAAAGTAACAACGACTTGATCCCGTCGATTTGTTACAAACTTCGCGACTTTGGACCCATGTCAATGAAAGACCACATTGGTTTTGTAGCGTTCGTGCGGGATTCTACTGCTCCACCTGAGCGGCCAGCGACGTTGGTGCTCTGGACGGTCAAGAGTACACCGACAACATTAGGAAACGTGCTTCTATGCGGCGGATCAATCACACGACTGCTTATCCGCGCGGCATTGCAGCATTTTTTGAGTTCGTTTGCTGCAGAAACTCAAAAGTCAAAGCATGTATAAGACAAGGAAGTAAAGGGGAGAGAACTATGCTACATATTATGAATACAATTTTAATAATTGTTGTTGGTTTTACTTGCTGGCGTCGTACATTGCATTTGATGGTGGCTACCGTGCTCGTGGATGAACTCAACAGCAAAAAAAAGAGATTACCGACAAGTAGGAGAGATTCGTTCACCCAGTGTGTGCTATTGATGACTTCTAGGAAAACTATGTAAAAATGTACTTCAATTAATTGTTAAGTTACAAATTTCTTGCTTCAGTTAGGGCTACCATTATTGATACATCTTTCGGCAAAATACGCTCCATCGTTCTTCCTTGGTATTGTCCACCAGAAGACTCGACACAGCGCAACTTGTTGTAATTAATTCTTTGTTCTTGACTTCAATTCATATCTGTTGATCCTTCTTCAGTTTCCATTATAGCATTTGGTGATATAAAAAAGAACAGATAAAGCAATCCATTGCATGTACGTCTCCATTTTCTTGTTTTTCACGATCACTTGGCATTGGCATTTTGTTTAGTGCCAAATCGCAGGCACAGCTTTTTCAATGATCGAGGTTGCCAGTGTCCGAATGTCTTCATCCACAGACACCTCAAACGCACGTAAGTAATTCAGCCCATCATACTTGAGCAGTGAGTTGCAAAACACCGTGACTTTGTTCATGTCGCGGTGATCGACTGACAAATAAAACGACAGCACGTCGTGCACAGTCTGCAGCGCCTCCTTGACGACTTGAATATCCTGTGTTTGTGAAAGCACCGTCAGTTCCTTCGCACAATCTGCCGGGTGATCCTGCAGCATTTTCAATTTTTCTTCCGAGTATTGCAGCGCGTTATTCGATATCCGGCGCGTGCGCAATCGACCATTTCCTGCTCCACCTCTGCAACTGGTACTACCTGCTTGTCCATTGGATGCATCAGCCTTCATGGCGCCTTCAATTTCTTCCTCTAATTTCCGCAACAATACTCGCCGTCGCAGCATGTCAGCCTTGTTGATGTTGGCTTCCTTCAGCGCATCGCTTTCGCTTTTTCGACGTCGTTCCAACAATTTCGCACGCGTGGTAGGGGACGTTTTCCCATTCATTCCTGTCCACATGTCATCACTGATGGCTGTGAAGGACGTGGACGTGATGGAATGATAGCGATGGCGACTGTAATCAAAGGCGTCGTCATCGCTAGAAGCCGCTTCAATGTCCCATGATGGCAGCGAGCGGTACTTGCGCACTTTCTTCGCGTACGTGGCCTTTACATGATGATTGGGTACTGTGAAATATTGGTCGTGGTGGTGATGGTATTCAGTGGATTCTTGCGTCATCATCGCATACTGCTGTTCCAATCGCTTTTCATACTCGGGAGCAACCACAAAATACGACAGTAGGGCTACCGCAACGACCACGATACCCAGCACCACCAGCGCCACTTGCGCTTCAGTGTACCCGTCTCCGTTTACCAGAAAAGGCGCCAGCTCCATCAGTCACTTGATCGATGTTGCCTTCAATATGTCCGTTTTCTGAAACTGAGCGCAGTCAAGCTGGAAGTTCCCCCAATGAACGGAGGTCTGGGTACGCGGTCGTAAATCTGAGTATGATCGAGTGAACGCCTTCTACGAGCAAATACGACAGATCGATAGAAGGAACGACTTGTCGAGTGTCGTGACTGTTATCGGAAAGTTCCTTGCGCGTCTTCCTGCAGTTAGCCTACAGTATCAAGTGGGTGTGTGAGAGAGGGTCAGTTGAATTATAAATCCCAAGCATCTCAAGTACATCTCCAAACAAAGACCTCTGAGAAAAAATCGATGGAAAGTGAAGATGCGCCCCACGTTTTTTAAAAGCGAACAAGAGCGAATGACTGGCACAGTATGCGAAAAAGCAGCTCCAAGGTGGAAGAGGAGAGCTACCCGCTAGGGATGTACAGAGTGCGAAAGAGGAGTAGTAGTGTGTAGATTGATCAAGATCGAGGAGCTCGTTTGATTCTGTGGGCTATAAATATCAGAGAATCGAGAACATCAACGATCTGCTAACCGCCCAAAAATGAACCTGCTCTTTTGCTTTGCCGCTTGCAAATGATGTTCTCTTTCAAGCCGGGAAGTACGCCGGTCATCAAATTGGTCAGAAGAAATAAAGAAAAAATCATGAAGCTGTACCGCCTTTCATTTCTATAATTATTATTTGTACTTTAGCTGGTCAAGAATGCCCACTACTGCGAACTGGAGCTCTGAAGAGTCGTCAGCGGTGAGCACCAGAATCGCAATATGCAAATGTAGGCTAAATTTGCAAAAAAAACAAAACAAAAACAAGGAAACTCCYCCCCGCCGTCAGCATTAATGGAACTAGAACACTGAAACCGTAGCTTCACGCCTAGTTGCTCTGAACTTCTCACTCTTAGACCATTGTAACGGCAGTTCGTGTCTTGGCATAACCGCTTTAGTCTTTTCACGCTAATTGCAAGAGATCAATTTGTTCGTTATTCACGAGATTGGAACCACCATGAGTCTGCATGATCTCATTTATCCTGCTCTCTACCACACTGTATGGGAATAAGATCTCACAACAAAAGTTATCACTGCTTCCCATTTACTGTGAATAGATGGATAGTGGTAACTGTCTATGCTTCATGCATGGCTCCATCTCGTGAACATTGTTGGTTTCTATTTTCCTCTCTCTCTCTCTCCTCTAACTGTGGTATGTAATGTGTCTTCAGGATAATGTATTTATATGTAATACCCTCATAACATCTAAGCTTCTTTCCTGTCCATTTTTACGAAAGCAATGCTTACAGTGGCTACTGTTGGAGGATGCAACTTCAACGTTACAAGATGATCTTTACATAAATGGCTAGTTATGGTGGTGTAAAGCGATAAAAGAACATTGTGAAACAGTTCAAGCCACTACGTAGAACGTTGCCGACAACGAGGAAACTTTTGAAACGGATGCCGATTCAGTTGCTTTCCCACCATTCTCGGAAGGGCCACCACGTCCCTTGGCCCACGGTTGCGAAGCTTCAACGTCTTCACTATGACTAATCGTTCCATTTCCTTTGTCACCCACAAGTGTAGTCTCTTGGTCAGCAGTATTGATGCTTTGTAAAAGCGAAACTGTGAATTCTCCCGGCTCGGCTGTAAGCGTAAAGCCCTCTCCAATGTGCGGCTCGTAGAAGCTCCAGTCTTCAGGAGACAGGTCAAACTGCGCATTAATGCTCGAATTGGCTGCGAGATTTAATTTAAAGAATTTCTTGAGTAATTTCTTCTCTGGGACCGACGCCAAGCGATATTTCTGCGAAATGAAAAGCAGCAGTACATCACAGCCATCGCGAGGTCCTGCGTTTGTCACAGTAACGCCGACTTGTAAGGAGCCGTTAGTTGCATTCACCTGAGTCGAACTCAAATGAAAGTTCGAGTAATTGAAGATAGTATAGCTAAGTCCGTATCCAAACTCCCATTCCACAGGGCACTCCTGCCATGGCTGACACATGGTGTTGACGAGATGATAGTACGGCAAAATTTTTCCACTGTCCTTTGGATACGTGATCGGCAGCTTCGCCGAGGGATTTGCATCGCCAAAGATGATGTCCGCTAATGCTTCGCCACCTTGTTCGCAGGGAAGCATACTCAGTAACACCGCATCTGCATGTTTGTGGGCATCATGCAACAATCGTGGACGACCTTCAATCAATACCAAGATGACTTTGGTAGATGAAATCTTTGTCAGTTCTTCGAGGTATTTTCGTTGACCATACGGCAGCGAGAGGTCTGCAATATCGCCCGTCTTTTCGGCATAATTGCCCTCCCCAAGCAAGACAATTGTGTATTGATTGCGAGCAGCGGCTTTCAACCCTTCAGTAAAGTCCTCTGGTGTCATGTCGCCATTCACGTCTACCACGTCGAGGTGCTCGATTTGTAAATTATTGGTGCTGCTGTTGCTTCGGGCTATCATGGCATCTTTGAAGGTCTTCCCATTCGGAAAATGCGACGAGTTCGACGAACCTTGCCAATAGACCGACCAACCCCCACACATGTACCCTTTATTGTTCGAGATGGGACCGGTGATAAAGATACTAATGTTGGGGGAGTTTGCATCCAAAGGTAACATATTATCTCGGTTCTCCAGCAAAATGATCGATTCTCGTGCCAGTTGTAAGGCAACCTGCTGATCCGCATCGCTGCCGACATCATCAACATCATCGTTACTGGTAGTATCGTTTGAACGATGCTCTTCAAATAGCCCCAAATCTTTCTTCAGAGCGAGAATCCTCATAACCGACTCATCAAGCCGCGTCTCCGACAGCAAGTTGTCTTTGACGAGTGTATCAACGGTATCCAGGAAATCGTTCATGTTTGGCCCCATATTCATATCCAATGAGGTTTGATTCAACGATACTCGAACGGCCTCCGCGATCGTTGGTACTAAGTGATGTTCCTGATGCATGCGATCGATTTCCGAATAGTCTGACACCAGCATGCCGGTGAAGTTCATATCCTTACGCAATAGATCAGTCAATAATTTGTGGCTAGCGATCACTGGATACCCATTGATCGAAATGTAAGACTCCATGGCAGTCTTTACACCAACTCGTGTTGCAGCTAGAAATGATGGCGCATAATGGTTTACTAATTCGAAATCACTGATGACATTGTCGGAACGATCGAGACCAGATGTTGGATTCGAATAACCAATGAAATGTTTCATACATGCAGCGACTTTGCCGCTACTCTGGATGCCGCGAATAATCGACGCACCCATGACTGACGATAAATAAGGGTCTTCACCGAATGTCTCGTACACGCGTGCCCACTTCGGCTGCACAGCAATCCCCAGCACTGGACTGAACACCCATGGAATCCCAGCGCTCAATGTGTCTTTGGCTTCGATGTCGCCCATCCGCATCACTAAATCTACGTTAAATGACGACGCCACGCTGATAGGTTGACCAAACAGCGTTGCCCCTTTAACGTAAGTCGCCCCATGGATCGTGTCAATGCCATAAATCATCGGCACGGGGCTATACTGTCGGTAAATAGCTTTGATCTGGTCAATAACGATACGCCACTCACTCGCTGTCCATCCGGTTCGTCCATCTGTCGGACCACTGAATGGGCAGTTGAGAATCGAACCAATGCCAGCTTTCGCGTAGGCGACCACGACGTCTTGCTTCAATGCTCGTGACGGATCGCGGATGTCGCCGTCCACCATTGAGTAAATGTCTAATTGTGTCATTTGTGCCACTTTCTGGCGAATAGTCTGCACAGTAGCCCAACTATCAACATTCGATAACCCAAATGGACAAGAGCAAGTATTTCCGCCGATGTGCTTAATGCAATAAACGTACCATATTCGCAAGGAGCATCTGCAGGTCCACATCATCATCGCGATCTTTCGATGTTATAGTGGAGGTTTCCGGTGTGGAAAAACGCAAATCGGACACGAAAGGATCATACACAACTGACTTAGCCTTTTCTTCATATCTAGCGGCGACTGCCAACGATTGCGTTGCGAAATACAACATCAGAAACTGCAGCAACTTCATCACCTCCATCTTCACAATTCTATCGTCTTGTATGAGAAAATTTCAAGAGAAATGGTCTTCCATTGCAGATCAATATATTCGTCTATGATTGGCTTAAATAATGAAAAATACGCTACTGGATTGGCAGAATATGTGAAAATCTCAATGACTTCAAGGACACCATATTCAAAGTCAGGCGGTGCAAGAGCAATGTGGCCATGTGCTGCCTGCATAGCTACTGGCAGGAACAGGTGAGGAGTCATGGGGATTCACAATTGCTTAATGATACAGTGGGTTACAACCAAAGTAGACACCGTTCTTACCGCATAAAGCGACTAAGATGTTGATTTTCCTGATAGAGGTGTCACAGGGATATTAACATTGTTGGTAGCAATAATAGCGATTTCCCCTTCATCACCACTATTCCGTTCATCGATCTATAGTACGTACTCCAAGAGAACTAACGTCTGCGGCGACTACCGGTCGCTGGGGACAGTGGTCGCTGTACGTGAGACTGATAGGATCAAGTTAAGCGATACTTACCTACGTTCGAGGCACCATTACTCGTTCGTCAATGAGGTGTGATGTGTACGTTACGAGCGACGAAAGAGCCCATTATTCCTCATTGTAGCCACCACATGCATTTTCGTTCCGCTGCTGCTTTTAATGATCGCGTTCCCTATCAACTCGCTCCACCACCGTAAGATCATTCCTCACGCGATACTTGAGCTCAGATCCTCACGTTTCATTGGTCGAAAAGCAGTCAATTGTTTAAAACATATCGTATATGATATGTTTTTAACATTTTGAGGAGGTGTTTGCGCATGTAGTCGCCTTTTGCCTTGAAGGATTGGCGAGTGCGTCTGCATTTGCACAACGTACGCAGAGAGCGAAGATGCTGCGCCGTCAACTGTTCCCCACGCTTGCACGTGGACGATTTCTTGCGTCGTCGGGGTCTGCTGTAGCAGCTACCACAGCTCCGCGGCAGTTCACACGATGCTTTAGCTCCACGGAGAGTCGACGTCACGTGATCGCCGCGTTGGTCGTGAATCAACCTGGTTGTCTCGCTGAAATTGCCAACTTATTTGCAGCACGCGGTATGTTCAATTACTATCTTGCTTTTTTACACCATCACATTTGAGCTAACGTGGTTTTCGTGATCTCTATTAGGCTACAATATTGATAGTTTGGTCGTGGGACGCACCGAAGTTGAAGAGCTCTCTCGCATGACTGTTGTCGTCAACGGCACCGACCAAAGCGTTGTCAACGTAAGGCTAAAAAAAAGACTGGATGGCTAGTGGAGTACTTGATCAAAGATTTCTCATGTTCTTTCTATTGTATTTGATTACCTGTCTTTAGATGAAGAAGCAATTGGAAGATGTTGTGCATGTCGCGGTCGTGAATATTTTGAGCAGCGGTACTGATTCCAAGAAGAATTATGTTGAACGTGATCTCATGCTCGCCAAGGTGTCCACCACAGGTATATACTTAGTTGATCACTTTATTCTCATTTTGTGATGATAAAAAACTTACATGAGTGTAAATACATAGAATCAGGATCGCGAGCAGAGGTTGTCGAATTAGCAAATCTCTTTGACGCAAAGGTGATCGATGTGCGACCGCATCAAGTGATGGTACAATTAGCAGGGACTCCTGGGCGCATTGAAGCCTTTTTAGAATTGTTAAAGCCTTTGGGTATTACCGAGATCCACCGAAGCGGTGTGATTGCAATGGCGAGAAGCACGAACGTCAACGAAAATTTGGGAGATATCACGTTGGAAGGCGCCACGAAGACTATTTTGCACGAAGATGATGGCGAAGAATTCGACAGTACTCTTCTTCCTCCAGGTTAAATGCACAGCGCGAGTTGGGAAACCAGCAAAAAATGCATAGTGCATGTGTAGGATGATGAATGCAGTCGCAAATAACTTTAGAGTGGTACTTGCTCATACTTTACCGAATATCTGACGCCGGATTTGGCAGAAATTTCTGAGTATTATATCGCATCTTTTTCTCTCGTTCATGCGCCTCTACTACGCTTTACTTGCGCAATAAAGCTAACTGATTAGTGTATTCCTGATTTGATCATTACACTACAGATCACTTACTGCCTTACACATGCTCACATAGTGCTTCCAATGCTAAAAAATATGAATAAGAACCTTTCTGGAGCGGCTCATTGGAAATACCTTACCCTCTCTTCTCTCTCTACAACTCTTGATCTTTCTAGTGTCGCACATTTTGTTGTTGTCAATACGTTCTGGACAATCACCATCCTCAGTATCACTCAAGAGTCACATCGATTGCTTTGTAGCAATGACCTAATTGTTACAAAATGAAGACGATTTGAGACGGTACTTTTCCTCACGAATTAAGAGCAGTTAAGTCGCATCACACGTTGCCGTTCATCACGTCAAACCGATGTTGATGTGCAGACACACTTGCGCAATTCATTTTTACTGGCTTTGCTGTGGTTAGAAGGCCTGCTTCAAGTCCATTCAAAGCCAAGCAGCAGCTTCAATCAAATAGTAAACATGCAATCATTCCAGTGTTGCCTGGGGTGATCACTGATCAGCGGCTCTTTTCTGTCTCATTTAGAAAATAAAACCGGTTTTTACCGGTACGGTATCAGTTGCAGTTGAAGGAATTTCTTCCTGATTTCTTTTCCTCTTGATGTTTGTATGGATTTGTCGTTTCACTTTCAACACAATCGAATTTGCTCTCGTCCACACACAAAGATACAGAAGCTGAGCAGCGAAATGGGCAACGAGACGATTCCGCTCACGCGCGGCATCCCTCATCGTCAAACGCAATCGGTGCAGCAACAGTATTCACCATTGCGCCGACGACTGTCAGCTCACGGAAAGAAGTAAATTCGTTTAAAACACACATCTTGTATTTTTTTGCACATTCCATTCTTGTTTAACCACTTGTTATCTTGGTTATTAGATATGCGCAATACGGAGTATGCTTTCTTACGCTTCTTGTATTGGGAAACGTGATAGTGACTCGCCTGTCATCGTCAACGTCGTTGTTGCGTGCACCGATACAAGATGAGGCAATCGTGGGGACACCAGTGTTCTCGTTTCCTGGACAGCATGACCTCGTGTTCAAGTTATTTGGCCAACCGAAGGAGTACACTTCACGACTGTTCTCCGGATATTTAAACCTGCAGAACGGTGGCGAGGTATTTTATTTCTTTGCCGAATCGCAAAGCGAAAACGCCGATAAAGATCCACTATTGCTCTGGCTGAACGGTGGCCCTGGTGCTAGTTCGTTGGCTGGATGCTTCTCAGAGAATGGACCTTTGCTCGTCAATGACGATGGATTCAGTCTGCGCGTTAATGAGTATGCATGGAATAAAAACGCTAATTTCCTTTGCATTGAGTCACCTGTGGGCGTGGGCTTCAGCTACAACACTAGTAGCGTCTACAAATCCGATGACCTTTCGCAAGCGCAGGATCTATATGAGGCGCTACAGCAATTCTTTAAAAAGTTCCCATGGCTGCGCGCAAATGACTTCATCATCTCGGGTGAGAGTTATGGAGGGATATACGTCCCCACTACGGCGCAAGCCATCGTCGAAGGCAATTTGAATGGAGCGCCAAAGATCAATCTCAAGAAGTTTGTTGTGGGCAACGGTGTTAACGAATTCTCGGCTCTTTCAATGGTGTTGTATGCGTACTATCACGGCCTCATGAGTACCAGCACTTACCAGAAAGTTCGAGAGAGCTGCCCTGATATGCAAGAGTATAAACCCAGTTCACTGTTTTCACAACTAGAGATAGATTCTGCCTGTGGTAAGGTCTATGTCGATGCGATCTCGCAGCTGTTTATTAACCAGATTAATGCGTACAACATCTACGGCAATTGTGCGGGCACAACTGAAGAGAATATGAGGGATTTAATGAAGGAATTGCTCGCGCCTCCTAGCAAGCTTGTGCACCCGATGGGCAATACAATGACGATGTGTCTCAATTCAACCCAATTGGACCTGTACTTCAATATCCAGGACGTACGTGAGGACCTACACACAAACCTGTGGATTGACAAATGGTATGGAAGTGCACTTACTACTTCTACAGTGGCAATGATGAGCAAGATAGCTGGATTAGAAGCGAAAAATTTTGAGAACGCGACGCTATTGGATTACACTTCCACGTTGAATGCAGAGGTGACACCCATCTGGAAATACCTTTTGGAGAACGGGATCGAAGGCGTGATCTACCATGGCGATATCGATATTGTTTGTGATTTCATTGGTGGGCTCTGGGCCGTGGAATCCATGAAGTTGCCCCGCAAGGGTGATCGTACGCCATGGCATGTCAAAGTTGACGGCACCCAGCAAACTGGAGGGTTTGTTGAAGCGTTTGAAGGACTCACGTATGTTACCGTGCGAGGTGCTGGTCATTTGGTGCCCATGTGGAAACCGATCGAAGCTAAGAAGATGCTTGATTTGTTTGTGCTCAACATCATCGAAAAGTAGGAAACAAAAAAAAGCGAATTTGCTTTTATATCTTCCTATCCAGTTTTGTGCGTGTGCGTATTTGTGCATGCTGTTAACAAAGAACATGTTTTGCCAATAAAACTTTTGTAGTTTGTCTTGATTGAAACTTGTTTCTCCAGTCAGAGCGTAAGTACCCATATGTGTCAGATTTCCAAAATCGAGAACCCATTTATGGCAAAATCAGCAATCCATCAAAAACATCAATAATACCGATATATACCGGTAAAATATTCGGTATTATCACGACAAAGTTGTTTGTATTCTCGACCGCCATCTTCAACCTCCGCCAAGGGTGTCGACCTGCGTCATTGCTCAACACTGATCGACATTCCATAAACAGCTCAAAGACAAGTGACGACGTCAACCGCTCTAGCTTCCCTTCCTTTCTCTGTTCTTAGATCTCTCTCTGCCATTGGTCACTGGTCTAAAGCAAGATGGAGCGGGTGTACTCGGCATTTTTCACGTCGGACCGGCGGAAGGAACAGCGCACCACAACACCATTGACCGCAGAGGCGCTAGAGAAACACAATCAAACCCTTAATCATATTGTCCACACGAAGAAGCCTGTGCGTGCGAATGAACAGAAGGATACACACGCTGCGAGCGATGAAGAGATTAGTCCCAATGTGAATGGTTATCCAGATGGTGGTGAAACAGTGGATGCCATCAGTTTGGGAACCCGATCAGCACAGGACCGACGACAAGTGTTTGTCGACGCAGCTACATTACGACGCGAGCTAAAGTCTGCTTTGAAAGCGGCCATCAGAGGTATGACTGATCGATTGAATCGTTACATATCTAGAAACAAAGAGCGTAATATTTTACGTTCTTGTCGCTTTGTGTAGCGTTTATCTATGCGTATGGCGCTAAAGCATTCACTGCGGTACTACTGGCATCGCGAAAATGGAGCAGCATTGAGTATGGCTACGCTGATGCCGTACGATTGCTATTGCGGACGGACACAATCCGCTTTGGGGCGTTCATGGGCAGTATCGTCGGGGTGTTCCGAGTCACAGAGATTATTGCCCGGATCACTCGCGGGAAACAAGACCGAACGAATCTAGCCATTGCGGGTGCGTAATTAAACGGTGCACAGATCTCCATCTGAATCTACAGACTAATGCTATGCTATGATTGTTTTCGTCATTTTAGGGGGGGTGTCTGGTCTGGCATTGCTAGTGGATTCACCTTCACGACGCGACACCATCGCGCTTTACATTTTCGTACGCATGCTGGATGTCGTTGGGCGTCATCTCACATCTGTAGGTGTTATTCCTACATGGAAATACTCCTCTGAAGGTCTATTCGCACTCAGCAATGTGGCCATCATGTACGCGTTTGTCATTGATCCGTCGCTGCTGCCAAAGGTACTTGCGTGGAAACTGGTCTGTCTAGCTTATATAAGCAGCTGTTTTACATTTTAATTTTATGTATGTATGTGACCTTTGGCTAATAGGGCTATTACCAGTGGATCTGTAACATGGGCGGGGTAACGCACCACGGACTGGAATACACAGTCCGTCAGCGGATGCGCGGCGAACTTGGTCCTGATGGCAAACCGATTCTATTTCGACAGTGCCAACCCCATTACCACATGTGCGGTTACTCGAGCAACTACGTAATTGTCTCTTAAACACTAACAGATGAGATATTGGATTCTGATATTGTTGTAGGGAGTCCTGCGTTACACACTCGCTTAAAGAATGGGTTGCTGGCATCGGCCGTGCTCTGCAGATCTACCTGCCCGTGCACTTCCTACCCGCCGTGATATTTCGCTTCCATCAAGTGAAAGATGCGCCGTTTTCAGTGACAGCCAAGATCTCATACGCAGCATTGTGCTCGTCTGCATTTCTTACATCGTATCAGGTACTACACAATATACAAATTCGGATGATCTTTTCAAGTTTTTGCTGGCCTTTAATACCATGTTGAATGTTTTTGATTGTAGACTGTTGTGAAATTGGTAGTGTGTGCTGTGAGAAACACATTTCAGGAAGATTATGGGTGGATGGGGTGTCTCGCTGGGGTATGTACAGTCTATTATCAATGTGCACTCTTTGATTCCTTCCAATCAATTTAACATGCTTCAATGTAGCTTAGTACCGGCGGAACCTTGTTCTTAGAGCATCCGAAACGCCGATTTGAGTTGATGTTGTATTGTGTACCACGCGCATTGGATATTGTGTGGCAACTGCTGAAGCGAAGAGGGCTTGTGCGCTACGTGAAGCACAGTGAAGTGGCACTCTTTTGCCTCTCGATGGCACTGATTATGTCAAGTCCACCAGAGCATATCAAGCCCACGTATCTGCGTATCTTGCGGTTCATCTTTGGTCGCCATATCGTTTAATGTACGTGGCTATGGAATTCTAAATCTCAATGAGGATGAGATGACATGTTAATTCCTGTATTCTTATTGTATCTATCAAGTGTCTGTCTTCGCTATTTGTTCAGTGGTGGCAGTGGCTGGAAAGGTTAAGAATTTGGTTGCGTGCAGTGCAGCTGAGTGAAGCAAGTGGATATGCGTATGCTTCGATAATAAACATCAATATGAAGCGCGCAATCGTGAGGGTGTTTATGGGTGTTCTGGCATGTGAATGTCGCTGCAGAGTATCGGTATTGTCCTTTGGGCAAGAAAATCTATGCTTGTGTGACGACTGACGCTGTTATTGTCGCGGTTTTCCCTTCATTTTTGTGAACCCATTTGGAACCTTTTCAACCGTTAGCGGTTGGTGAAATCGACTGTATACACTCCAAGTATTAAAGCTATATCACTATGACTCGATAAGGATCAGCAGAGACGACATTCTCGAACCCCCATTTCAGAACACAGTCATTAGCGTCATGCACAATTTAAAACAGCAGCGAACAATCCGCATACCTTAATACCTCCTCAAGATAACTCGTTGATTCGGATTCTACGATACTGATAAGAGCCACCAGTATCCATCCAAAGATATGTATTTGACCTGTTCCTGTTTCTCCTCGACTCTAACACGCAGAAATTTTCACACGTGTGTAGCCACATGTCTTAAATGGTGGAAACATTCACTACGATGGTAATCGTTCCATATTCACCACAATACACCAAACTGACGTACCTATGTAATTAATGCTTGTCGAAGACTGATTCAATCAGATGCGATAGAACCATTCGTCTACGAGATGAATAGAGACAACGACTCGAATGGTGCTACGAAGAACATCCAAGAAATACGTTTGCACTTAGCACACGAAAAAAAATTTCTACATCCTACGATCTACCAGACCTATCACACTAGTAGCATATACTCTCTTATAATTGGGCTGTTTCATTCACAACCCGCTACATCCTTATTCACAATATTCTTCGCTCCATTATCTTCTTCGTGTCTCTCATTTCATCTTTATGTTTTAACTGTCAAATTAGCCGCGATTCCCGAATAGACGACGGCATGGGATTCCCACTGGGCACATTTTCAGCGTCGACGGTCAACCGTCCATCTGCAGCATATCCGTTGGCATGTAGCTGACACAATGAGCATGGTTCGTCGTCGCAACCGATCTGATGCAATCGACATCGATCGCCTGTCGTCCCGGCTACAAATTTGCCACAGTGCGGGTGACCGCACCTTGGTGCCATGATATGGTCGGGACATCCGCTGGCATTGCGGATTGCTTGCTTCATGCAGCCTTCAAACGCGCATTGCTGACGAAAGCCATGATATTCGCAAAATTGCGGAGCCGCCACGAGGTTGTCACACCCGGGTTGCCAACAAAAGCTGGCTGTTCGGTGTGCAGGGCACAGAAGTGGTGGCGAGCTGCTTACCAGTTGTGTACATTCCGGAAACTGGCACCTTACGTTGCTGTAGTTTGATGTGGTAGCGATAGATGAGGGTGACGGCTGCGGCTGCTGTTGTTGTTGCTGCTGCAGCTGCTGGCCATACGCTAACGGTGCTCCAATCGATGTAGGTCCAGATTTGTCACCATTGGCACTACTGAAGCTACTACTACTACCTCTAGGTGCAGTTGTTCCTTCACCCTGTGCTCGAAAGTGGCGTTTGCACAACCCGCGCTTCTGCGCCTGCTTGTCGCAACCATCGACCCGGCAAAAATATTTCTTCATTTTCGCATTCGGACTCGCCTGTTGCTGTTGCTTGGCTTCATTAGCAGCTGCCTCCAGTACCTGCTGCTCTTGGAGCTGCCGGGACCGCAATGTGATAGCACTCACTGACAGCGAACCGTCTTCGAATGACTGAAAATGCGTTTCACAGAGCCCCGCCCTCCAGACCTGTTCAGTGCAATCCGCCACACGACACGTTGGTTCACCCTGGGGTTTCGTCATTGCCTTCGCCAAAGAAGAAGCGCTTTCTCCCCAACCAGCTCCTCCGCTCTCTCCACTGCTTGTTACGTCTGTGGATGCATTCCCTGCAAACATGTACGATGAGGTATCTCCCACCGACACTACCAACGGTGCAAAGAGGTTCTGGCATGATTCACATAGTTCCCGTCCATAGCTTTCGCGGGAGCAGTTGTTGCATGTAGACGTCGTGCTGCGTCCACTTCCACCTGCTCCTCCTGCTCCAGAAGATGCTCGTGGATCTTTATTGCCCTGCTTCCCGTTGAGGATAAACAATGCCTGCTTGGCTTCATTTTCTGATATAGACCCGGGTGCACCAGCACTATAATATGCCGACTGAGGCTCCACTGTGGATCGCGGAATGGGGCTATACCTTGCCCCACCGCCTGTTCCGCCTGTAGCTTGACTCATTTTGAAATGATGCACACACAATCCACCAGTGTACGACATGTTGGTACAGTTGGGTGTACTACACTGTGTACGCTCCACGTCACGAATGGCGTTCCCAGAACCGTCGTTAGCAGAGGATGAATGGCTTCCAGATATACTAGCAGCGTCTCCTGCTCCATTGATGCTCTTCTGCTGGGCCTCACCTGAATGGTACTTACACATATTCTTCGCAAATACCGGTAGCGTACAGTTTGGGACACTACACCGGGTATCACGGTCGTTTGGGCTCTCTGCAGTGGAATTGTTTTGGTTGAGATTATGTTTCTCATAGTAATGCATCGTACAGAGTCGATCACGCTGTGAGTTCTTTGTGCAGCTCGGATGCGTACACCGTCGAATCTCCTTTTGCAGCCTTGACAGGATTTCCTCGTAAGTTTCGGTGGTGGATCGTTGCGCCAAATCCTCTGCTTGCTTCATGACCAGATTCCCGTGTGTACGGCAGAGATGGTTCCGCTGCGAGTGCTTGTTGCAATCCGGGTAGCTACACATCGTGTAAGCACTGTTCAGTCGCCGCTTGTTGATATGTTTCGGCAGACGACCGGTCGCCATCAGTAGCTTCTCATGACCACGACAGTATCCGCGTCCTTGGTCGTTCTTGAAACACCCGAATGTACGGCACACAGGCACATTTTGTGCACGGCTGCCTAGGACTTTGTGTAATGCTTCTTTGCCTTGTGCGAGATGTTTCTCGCACATAGAGGAATTCACCATCGCCTTGTCACGGCAACCTGGGAACCCACAGGGCGCAACAATCACATGACGGTTGCAGAACTTGCCGTACGCCTGTGAGACCCGTGCACGATTCGGACAGTTATGGAACTGGCACTTTTCATTTTTCTCGTCGATCTTCTGTTGGCTCAGATCAGGCTCCTCATGGGATTCAATAAACCGAGAGTATTCATTACCGTCTAAAGCTGAAGCAGCCGCAGCGCCAGTAGTCCTGCCATTACTACCAGCACTACTGTTGCTATCGGCGGCTACTGGCGTTGTTCCTGTCGCTCTGCTACGTGAGGTCGCACTACTTGCATTACCTCGTCCGCTCCCGGTTGATGGTACCTGCGGCTCCCCTCCTCTACTGTTTGGCTGTGTCAGTGGTGTCACACTCGGGTGGGGACCTCGCTGTCCGGAACCAACTCCAGCGTGTTGGTGCTGCTGGGAGAGATGGTATCCGCCTGCTTTCGGATTCCCTGTAGACATCGGGTCTGAGAATGACGGGACGTCAAATGACGACCCCATCACAGTCGACATGTCATTTCCTCCACCATTTCCTTCACGTCCATTACCGTCCATTGTAGCATTATTATTACCACCCCCGCCACCTAAGAATTCGCCAAACTCCAAGTCTAACCCGCTGTGTTTCGCGTACGACGTATCCATAGGCGGTTGTCGCCAATACCCCACACTGTTGCTGTCGCCAGAGGGCGGGAGCCCATGATGGGATGACGGCATGGGATTATGATATGGCGTGCGCATCAGATTGGTGGTCATGCCACTCATGTTCACTCCCATGCTGAGGTTCACATTCATCCCCATACTGTTGTATCCTGACTGCTGTTGCTGTTGGTGATGGGAAAGTGATTGGGCTGAATGGAGCATGGGATTTGTTGCACCTGGGTACAGTGGTGGTGGTGGTGGTGGTTGCATAGGTCCTCCTCCTCCTCCACGACGGTCGCGCTGCAAGCTGCCACCACTGAGGCTCATGCTGGAGCCCTGCATACTCTTACGCTGCATGTGATGGAGCTGATTGATTCCCAACGTGGCTGCTATTGCGTGTTCACTCCCACTGCTACTACTTCCACCCGAGTATCTCTGTGTATATACACTTGGACCGGATGGGCCACTCTTCTCCATCCACTAGCGGATGTGGCTGAAATGAAGCCACAATAACTAGGGTCGTCCACAATCCGCGCGTACGCACCCAGACACACTCGCTTCTACGAAAGTGAAGGACTGTGGCAATGCTAACGCTAGCTGTTAAGGAGCGATCCTGCCAAGCGGATGTAGAAGTCCTTCGACCCTACGGGTTGTGGCCACAGCTGCTTGAAGAGGAATATAGTGCCCTTGCGCTAAGTGGTCTTGGGTCGAATGTGTTTTCCCTTAGTGACAGTGAGTCCTTTTTTTTCTCTTCCTCCTGCCTTTCGTCATTCCTCCTCCCTCCCTTTCTTTTCCTTCTGTTTCTTTTTTTCTTCTCATATTTGAAATTTATTGGAAGAAACACGATAGTTTTCAATCTTCACTCAACTAAGGAAATAATATTACGTCCATGTGTGAAAAAGAAAAGAAAAGAAAAAAAATGCTATGAGTAACTACTTATAGCATTTGCCACATTCACATTTTTGTATTTCCTCTCATATCCGTGCTCTGTGCTGGTGAAAGTCTGCCTAATGTTAGGAGAAAAGAATTCTTGAGCAGGTGCCCACTTAGTAATTGTAAGGACCTATCAGGCAAGTAAACAAAAAAAATAAGTCGCTGTAATTTACAATGAAAAATGGAAGGTTTAGTGTGGCATGGCTGGCAACTCTATTGATAAATTGCGGTACTATATTACCCTACCCTCGATGTCTTTTTTTCATTTGCGCCCGTGCCTGGCGTTGATCCAGGTATGACCACCCCTTACGCCATTCAAACCTTGAGCAGTCGCTTGGTGTTCCATCCTCTCTTCACATCCCCAATACATTCCCTTCTTAACACCCACTGACCCATTTTTAAGTTCAGGTCTCGGATAACCCACTACAGTAGATGAGGGGAGAGGGGAGCGCTGTTGAGGTGAATCTACTCAAGCCATTTGTATTATGCCCTGTTTTTTATTCATGACGAGTTCCTCGTGGAGCCGACATGCGAAGTGGGAGGTATCGCCGATAGATAGGCGGGCTAGCAATTCGAAGGTGCTGACGAAGAAAAAAACGTTGAATGGAGGGAGGGAGCAGATACCTGTGCGTTACTCAGATTCCCAACATTTCAACTAAGTATACGCATCATGAAAGCGATTTGGTCGGAGGTCAAAATAGTTCCTACATGAAACTGCGAACATGTGCATATAAGAATTTCACAAAAACTGATAACTGATGTTGTATCATTATTTTGTGTCCATTTGTCGTTGCTGTGGCAATCTCGTAGTAGATAGTAATGGATCCTATGATTAAGGTGTGCGATTTCGGTCCACGCCACGTAGCGATACTTAGTTGAAGATCTACGGATCCATGCTTTAATTAGGTTGGCTGTCTTGGTGAAGATGAGCATGGAAACCATAATGGCGTGCGTAGCTAATTAATCTAATTTATTACACTAAAGCTCTAAAATAACCATTTTCTTTCAGGAACATATTTCACCGTGCGTGGTGTGATGGAAGACATCGACAAAATGATCTCGACTGCATTCGGCAGTCTCAAGAACCACTCAGTGTGCGCGGTGACATATTAATTTGCGGCTCTTCAGAAAATCTTTCTTTTCTTAGGCTGTTAATTGGGACATACTGGTTCCTGTCGGATTCTTTGACCAAAGCTCCAGTCGTAAACTTGGGTGGGTTAATGTCCTGGATTAATTTAATTGACCAGCTGGCGTGTGGGTGTAAGGGAGAGGGACGAAACTCTTGGCGTGCGTCACCAGAAACCTGCAACGCTTGGCAGTATACACCTCTCAACACAAATGTCGCTTCTTCGGTTGTTTCAAGTATTTTGTATCATCGCACGCTTCACCTGAGATCCCAGCCGCTCACGGCATTTGCTTCTTTTTTCCTGTCTCGTTTTGTTTAGTGATTCCAATATGGTTGCTGATTTTTGCGAGGGTGATATAGATGCATCAAAGGTATCGATGGGATTGACCCAGAGGGTAATTGCTTGGTGTGTTCATCTATCATTTTCTACTTCTGAAAGGTCGCATCCGGTGTAGTGTACCGGTATTCACATGATCTGAAGTTGTCTCAAAACGCCTCTTGGTCCGCCACCTGCATACCTACATAATACGCACAAATAAACACACGATGGCAATAGAAAGAAAAAAAAAACAATTGATCGCATAGATGTCTATCTTCGTCGATGACTTACGAGGAGGACACCTACACAGCACACAGAGAGACACACATGAGAGCCACAAACAGGCTATTGCTGAGATGGGCTTTGTCGAAAGAGTCTTATAATAAAGTTGGAGAAGGTAGTCGTTGGTGTGGTGGTTTTTGAGGACCACGAAATCAGCAAAACCACATCAAAAGATGTTGCTGTGGCGCCGCAGTGTTCGGTGTGTGGACATCCGCTCTACGCAGCGGCTAATTACTGCAGCATCATTTGGACATGGCCGTGATACAATCGTCTCCGGCGTGTATAATAAACAGCTCGCGAGCAGAAATATTCCAAAGCTACTGCCGACCGCACAGTTCATCTCATACAAAAGCTTCAGCACGTCCTCATCTGGTGAACCAAGTACAACAGCAGGCGATGAAGATCTACCCATACAGGAGAAACTAGTCTATAATGGACCCATGTCCCGTGCGGTACGATTGATGAAGGGAGTTTCGGTCACGTCGTGTATTCTGACTTCGATTGGCATGCCAACGCTGTGTCTGCTGAGTGAGCAATCCGCCTCCATGGTTGGCAAGGTATAAATTGGCGTCATCTCGTAGTGCTTACTTTGTTCACTATCTATTAGCATATCCTAACACTGTCCATTGCTATCACATGCCTGATGCTTGTCGTGTCGATCGTGTAGTGGGCTATGTGTGGTACGATCATGGTGAGAAATATGCTCGCTTTACTGGAAATATTCGTCATGTGATCGACCACTCACATGCAGACATGCTTGACTCTTTATAGCTCTTTGGATTGGGTACAACCTCGCTGTTCCACTACCTTTTCAAGCCATATGTCATGCGCATGTGGATCAAGGAGAGCGACTCCTCTGCCGACCCAGAGGTCACAGTTGAGACAGTCACATTGTTCGCCCAGCTCACAACACACTCGTTTCATCTCTCGGAAGTTGCTCCTCCCGCTAGGTCCATGCATCCGATGATCTCGTTCCAAGCGAAAAACAAAAACTTTTTCGTCCATCCGGAATGCTTTGAAGACCAAGAGCTCGTGACGAAACTTTTGGGTCGAAATATTGAGCAAACACCTGCAGCATCGAAAGATGAATAATAGGAATTGGAACATTTTCTCGTTTGGTTGTCTGTCTGAAACCAAACAACTCAAATAAACGCATTTGTTCATTTTACTGACAAAACAAACGCTTCATCATCCGCGCTCTACTTCTTCGATGTAGTCGTAATTATTTAACGCATCCTCGCTGTCCACGGCTCGATCCTTGTGCAATATCGGCACATGCAATGCTTGAGCCTCAGATTCGGTTTGCTCCCTATGCTCATCATCTTCCATAGTAGACAGTTCTGCCATGGATTCTTCGACTTCTTCCGATATATCACTGAGCAGCAGACATATCAAAAATTGAATACAAACAGTAAAATTGAGGAAAATGATTTTTGCCGTATTACGCACCTCGCAATCTCCTCTTCAAAATCACTGCCGTATGCATCCCCTTCTTCATCTTCTTCATCAGTTTTCATGCTGGATGCCCCTTCATCGTTTCGCTGTAGTTCGCTTTGCAGTGAGGCTTTTAATTGTTGTAGGATACCAGTTTCGTCCTCTGCTTCCATCGCTTTCAGTTTTTCGTCAAGTGAACTCAATCGAGCAGCTTCAAGCTCCTAATCACATTGATGCAAGCACACAGTTGATTGTGAATCCACAACAGTTGTGTAGAAGGCAGGAATTACCTCATCAAATTCGTCGTCATCATGCTTCTGCGCCGCCAGAGTCGCTCCAAGAGAGGACGTCAAAGGTGGCAACGTTGGCAATTTAGAAGGCACTGGCGGAGGTGAGGCAAACGATTCTTCTTCATAAGCATCCGGCATCTCATTATCCTTTGCATATTTGACGTTGTTTGAGTTCATGGATTGGTCTCGTGAATCGGACTGTTCCAATTCAGAACCACTTAAAATTTCAGCCATGCTTTCATCTAGCTCTTCGCTCTCCACGTCGCTCTCTTCTTCTTCTGTCGTTTTGTTAGCAATGCTCCCATGTTGCGGAACATCAAGTTGTTGTTTATCTGCTCCTCTCTCAGTTTCACGTTCAGCAAAATTATATTCATCATCATGATTTTGCATCTTGGTTGATAAAGTTTTTTCCACATCCACAGTCTCTCTTTGATAATTTAGCTCGTATCGATCTGGCTGTTTGCTCACAGCAAATGAAAGCTCTTGTCTGTGATGAACTGTATGCTGATCAACGTTTGTTTTGTCTTTCTGGGTCAATTGATGTTGAAGAAGTTGAATCAGCAATGGCGCAGCTGCAAAACTCATAGACTTCGTGTTGAGACCAAGTTTATCGTACATAAGAGCTGTCTGGATTGACGCCATCGTTTTGTGTTCGGCGTTCGCTTCTTCTTGAAGCACGACAAGTGCGTTTTCCCATTGAAAATAATCCAAAAACTCCATGACAATATCAAACCCCATCTCTCCTGCCTGGCCAAAGTCATTAAGTTTCGCATTTTCCTGTAATGGATCCTCTTTGGCATCGATATGGTCACGCATGGCGTGAAATACTGCCGCACGCAATTGAGCCTACTTATACATATTTGGACATGGTTAATGAACTAATGGCAGCTGTTGAGCAATTGTGACAGCAAACATCGACTTAACCTACTTTGATCTTGCCCAAGACACCTTGATTTGCCAGTGTCTTTGTAACATGCTCCTTTAATTCTTGCTCCTCAATCGTTGGTTCTATGACTGGCTCCATCTTCATATTAATTGTCTCGAAAGCAGCGTTTGGCACTCAGAAGTGACGTTTCAAATTGACCCTTCACTCATCACTCAATTGTCAATAAAGAAGACCCTTACTCTTCTAAGCTCAATTGAAGCAATGTAGTGTGAATTCAAGGTGGATAATCAAAGTTTTTGTATTAGTTTTTCTGCGCAACATTAACTACTAATCCAAGCTCGCCTGACCTGTCCAGCAAATACCCCACCAGTACGCACGTAATATTTTGCATGTCGTCTCCATAAACACAAGTACAATAAAAAGTTATGGGCACTTTATGCTGCTGTCATCAATTTCGTTCGCTGGTCTTCCTGTTGGAGCGTCTCTCCATCTGCACAGATATCCTCATACAGTTGCTCGAAAATTACCGAAGAAAATGGGGTGAAGCTCGCGGCGTATGTCCACAAGCAAGTACATAGTTCATCCCATTCGTGGGTATACATTTTGTTTCCGCTCTCTTGCTCGGCTTGTATTACGATGCGATCAATGGCCTCTCCAATCGTAGTAACATACTTGAATACTTTTTCTACTACGACTTCATCTTTTTGACTTTTGGACCATGACACCATGATTTTCATTTTCTTTAACACCTGGCGAATCTCCTTCAATTTTTTGTTAGGTTTCCATTTTTCCAGGCATTCTTCTTCAGAGAGTTTCCGCCTCTCAGAATCTACCGTGTCACGATCACGCTTACTCTTCTTTCGTGGCGATTCATTTTGTCGTCCGAGATCGTCGGAACCAGGTCGTTTGCTTCGAGATTTTGAACTTGAAGAAGAGTGGACTGGTGATACAGATCCAGCAGTGGAAAACGGTTTTTCTCCAATCTCGCCATCTTCAGGCTCGCCGTCATCATAGGGAGTAGCAACTGGAGTAGTTGTTGCTGGTGATGATACAGGTTGCTTTTGTTGCCGTTCCGTCATACTGGCGGTATGAGAACGACGAATCGAATCTTCTGGGATAACGGTTTTCACATCTGCTCCAGTCTGACGCGCAGCACGTGCGCGCTCGGCAGCTCGTTGCATTCGTCCGCCTTTCATAGGTGCACCGTTGTTAATAATTGCACTGAACTGAGCTCCTAATGATTGGTTAGAGTTTTGAGAGCTGGAAACAAGTGCATTGACCGAGTTCACAATCTTCGGTTCGCCAGTTTCATCCGGTGGGGGCAACCGTTTAAGTAAATTTTCTGCTCTCTTCTTCATTCGCTCCCCTTTCAATGCACGCTGTTGTTGAAAATGGAGTAGGTCATCGTTGAGAATATCTTCCCATCCACCAAAGCCGTGAACATAAATGCCGATGAGCAACGACGCGTCCTTCTTGCTATTCCAGTCGTGCTCCTTTTCCGCCCATGTCCATGCAGGAAAGTCACGAGGGATTCCCAGCACCGGCAAGTCGCATTGCTTTGCGATGAGCACGTACGCACCGTTTGTACCATTCTTTGGACAATTCGCATCGCGCATGGCTCGTTGGACAGCGATGCGCAGTTTTAAATTTTCGTACAACCGCTCAATCACCTGCGATGGTTTGATCTCGACGTCGGCATATTTCATGTTGTCCTGTTTATCTTCAATGGCTTTCTGAGCGCGATCCACAATTTCCACCGCCATCTTGAGCAGCTGCTGCTCCGAGGTTTTTGTCGAGTTATGTAAGTTAGAGCGAATAATAAAGTTCGGCAGCTTGTATTCGTCAGCAAACCACTTCCGATCGCCTGGGAACATGTTGACATCAGTCAAATCTCCGTACCGAAGCATACCTCGCAACAGCGCTCGAACTATTTTGCCATCGGGTTTTAAATCAATTATTTTTGGCTCGATCTTAGGCTCCATCTTCGTGGATACTGAGGTCTCTGTTCTCGTTTCACCAGAGCTTGAATCTACAGTGGAAAAATAGTATAAATGATTGTTTGTTCCAATTTCAACACACATAAAAGATGATGCAGATCGATGCTGTTACCTAGATGAGTTGCTATCGGCCCTGTTTTAATCACTTTGCCCGCGGAGATATTGGTCACCATGCCAGTTGAACCACTGGACGCCCCAGATGAGGCTCCTTTCTTCGGTTTTGGAGCTGTAGCAGAGTTTGAACGCCCGCGTCCAAGCACTTTCATGGCAAGGCGATCTCGCACTGACGTTGCTTTACCCTTGGATAAGCGAGGATTAAAGCCACTCAAAGCAATAGGAGGTGTATCGTTTGCCCCATTCTCCGGAGAAAGCACTGGCGATCCCTTCGGTGGGCTCGCTCGTGCAGCCAATGTACCACTGGACGATCCAGCTCCTTGTAATTTCTTGTTGGTTGCCAAATTGACGCCGTTGGACGTAGCACTGCTACCGCTTTTACCAACTTTTCGTCGCTGAAGATCCCGCTGGATTTCTTCAATGGTACGACGGTCACGTTTCTTAGTACCGAGTGCCATGAGCCCAACCGATGAGTTTTGTTCACGAAATCGCGCAGCCGCACGATTGGAATTGACATTTAACGGTTCTGCTGACGCATTGGCGGCATTACTCGCGCGATTCGAGCCACCACCAAGCCCACTGGCGCTATGGGAGCTCTCAATGCTATACTTTCGATCTGCGTAGCTGTTCAGAGTATCTCCACCACCGCTTTCATTGTGCGCTATTTCGTCATCTTTGTTGGCGTTGTCGTCGTCATCTCCATCAGAATCGGAATCGGAGGAATCCGAGGAAGATGAGGATCCAGAACTGGACGAGGATGAATCATCATCCGACGTGGAGCTGTTTCCATTATCATCATCTTCGTTTTCTTCTCCCTTGCCGTGTGGCTTGTGCAGCGGCGAACTGTCGCCATTCCGCATCAACTCTTCTTCATTGTTCATGGCTCCTGTGGAATTCAAACATCAGCTGCTGCTTAATAAACGAGGCAAAAATTTCGCAGAAACACAAGCATTTTTTGACTAGAGCACCTACCTTTCCGTATATTGTGAGGAAATGAATTGAGAGAGTGTGGTACGTTCTACACGCCGACTAAGGGGATAAAGCGAGAGCTTCTCCTTCGAGGGTATCAGAGTGAATACACCGACAATGGCGGAGGTGTAAAGTTGATGAGGAGGAGGTTGATGGCGTTTCACCCTCGTATTTCGTCAGTGCTTTCTATTTAAGCGAGCGAGGGTGGGAATGTTTGTGTATCCGTCCTTAAAAATACGACTTATTCCGATATATTATTGGTCAAAAATAATAAATAAAGGCTAATAAAAGACAATAGCACATTATAATTGGCCAAAATAATGCCATCATTAAAAACAGCCAGTCATCTTGAGGAGCTCCAGTTGCGCATCAAACGCATGCGAGTAATGAAAGGGCTGAATCTGCGCGGCGTGACCGAATTCTGTCGCGCAGTGGTGCGACAGCCGCAACTACTACTGCCACAAATATCCGTCAAAGGTAATGTCACAGGAATCCATCTATCTAAACAATCTATGGATATTTATACTGGAATGTGTCTTTGTATCATCGCGTGCTTTTCTACATGCAGATTTGAATGAAATTTCATTTCAAGCATTAAAGGATAAAGGCTTCCAGGGCGTGATCTTCGACAAAGATAACACGTTGACAATTCCGTATCATCATGAAGTTGCAGTACATTTGCAGGTAACACATGCAATCGAAATAGAACGAAGCACCAGTGGTAATGTGGGAGAGAGAGAATTGTGACGATTTTGCTTGTATCTGTGTACCCGTTAATAGGAGCCGTTTGCAGATTGTAAAAAAGTATTTGGAGACCGGATCCTGATCTTTTCGAACTCGGCTGGATCGAATGACGATCCGACGTTTAAGAAGGCGCAAGAAATCGAAAATGCAATGCATGTCGCTGTCCTGCGACATAACGAAAAGGTGTGTACCACTTGCATCCTGCGATGGGCAGAGTTAGCACCATGGATGAATAATCATACGTGAATTTGGACGCGTTGTGCTCAGAAACCTGGTGGTATTGAGCATGTTCAGCAGTACTTTGATGTTGCTCCAGAAAAGCTGATAATGATCGGTGATCGGTATTCAACTGACATTCTCTTTGGCAACATGCATGGTCAGTTTCCTTACTCTATGAACCTATACTGAATTGCGCTCACGACAAAATATTGACTTGCATGTTCTGCTCTCATGTGTTTTTGGATGGCTAGGCTTGCTAACGATTCGAACAGAGCAGTTCACAAAAGAAGGTGAAAGTTTTGTCAACATCCAAATGCAACGAATAGAGAAGGCTATGATCGCCTTGCTTGTGCGGTCTGGAGTCACTCCCAAAGAGCACCCATTGCTAAAGGTATCAACAAATCCAGATGAAGAAGGAGAAGAACATCAAGTGACATGAACGCGAAATACTTTACGAAGCCGGAAGAAGATGGCAATTTTTGCAACACCGCATTCATTTAGATGTTTGCATGCGGCAGATACGCAGGAGAACACCCAATACAGAGACAAATAGAGCTTTTCGTTTACGAAGGTACGAGAACAACAGTCCACCCTTGGATTTTTTTTCATTCGCGCTTGCTGCTGCGACAGTTAAGAGAATTCAAAGTACCACAACTTCAATGTGATGGATTTTGTCCCGTGGATTGTAGACACCCACCGTGTACTGTTGTTGGATTGTCTTACTTGAACTTCGCATATCACAAACCAAAAAATTGAGTGTTATCCTGGCTTGAAGGAAGTGAATTTTATGTAGCCTTAGCTGCTGCGCTCATGGGTTCAAATTCTCTTTGTTCCAGAGATGGAATGGGATGCTCAGCTGCTGTCAAACGTGGTATGCGTGTCTAGAAAATAGTTGTACAAGAATGCTGGCTCCTCACTCTTAGTGTGGGTACATGATGACATTTTCCTCAGCGAATAAATATTGTATGCGTATACATACGATGAATCGTTTTGTGGCATGCTTTGCATGAAGATCACTACCGAAATAACCAAGCAGCCACATTTGCAAATGCACATCAATGAAGCAAATACTGCCACTAGCTTTTGCATTTGGCTTCCGATGTGAGAAATACTAACTGGAGCGTGCCAAGAGCAATGCGAGGTGGTTAAAAAAGGCCAGTGAATCTTGCTGTCCCTTTCATAAGTCATTGGACACCAGTCATAATGGAGATGATCTCGACGGATGTATATCAGGAAGGTTGTGCAATCTCGAACAGGCTAAAACTGGACAGAATGATTGTCCAAGAGTGTCACTGCGCTTCTGGCCAGACCAGCACCCGCTATTTCAACAGCCCAAAATTTCTTCAACGGTCGTAGCTGAGCTCTTGAAGAATGCGTGGCGACTTGTCAAGATGCTGGCAGTTTAAATTGTTGAGTCTCTTCATGTGCCAGTGGATTCTGGCCCTTGTATCCCTTTGGACGGCAAGTGAGCACTGATTCCTCATAAAGTATTTAGAAAATTGGCCAACAGCCGTCGTGTGCATAAATTTGAGTTTCTAGAAGCAGTGATGTATCAGCCAGACTAATTCCAACATATGAGCTGGTTTACATTCCCTAATGGTACAGTTGATGAAAGCCAACGTTCCCATCGTGGTCATAAGTCACATATCCATGTAACATACATGTCTATGGGGGAATTGATGACAAGAGGAAGAGTTGGCTGTGCATCCATTCGTGTAAAGCAGCCTTTGATAGCTGTAGGACCATTGTGACTAACAAAATGCGCTAGTCCCAGCAGCCATTTTTGGTTCAGCAAAGCCATTTTCTCTATGCGAAAAAAATTTCTCCAATCATTTTCTAGATGACTCGATTTTCTTTGATTTGATTGGCTAAATTGTAAAATTTCGAAGCCTTCTCAGATTGGTTTTTCGCATGTGTCTGTTTGGCATCATCAATGTGACTGGTCAAGTCCCTAAACGCCCCTAACCTGTTCCACCTCAGCAAACAGCGCAAAACGCTCCTGCTCTCTGCCGCGCGTCTAAGGCAGGGTCTCCCTGGTCTCGTTGTCCACCTCAGACCAGTCTTCCCGCCACCATTTGGTTTCTATTTCATGGCATTTGCAACAACGGCTGCTGCGCTGGCTTTGGTAACAACTAATAAAACCTCACTGCTTCTTTATCTTTGCTTCGCTTCTCCATTTGCCGTGTGACGGCATTCATTCCGAGTCCATACACTAAAAACAAACAAAACTCTGCGATCGTAGAGCTGTGATTGTAGTGGTAGTGGTTGTCGTTGCTTTACTTGTTTGCCTCTTTACGTGCTCTCTTCCGAAGAGACGCCTCAAGTGGCTGGTCCGTTTGCTGGGTGCGTGTGATATATTTTTTTATTGGCAGCAAGCGACGTGTGCACCCATCACCACCGACCCATTCATTCGTTCGTTCTTTTTTTTTTTGGAGGCAGGAGGCTACACGTTCTTTCGTTTTTCTCTCCTGAAGAGAAGGAAAGAAGGACCCATTTCGCGTTATTACAGTTGAGCAGACCAGAGGAAAAAACCCAACTAAACCGAAAAACGCCGACGAACGATGCCACTCTCGATCTCATTTTATCATAGCAAACGTATCGAGCACACGACCGGAAAAGGTGCGTTTTCCTCTCCTTAACGTTGAAGTGATCAAGCGGGTAGTAAGTTGGGAAGGAAAGGAAATAAGCGGCGATCTTTTTTCCTTTACGTACTACGATCGTATGGATGGATTGCTTGCTTGCTTGTACCCGCTCTTGTGTGTTTCCTTTTCCACATGTTGCTTTCCTCCTCCCCCCTTCATCAAGATGCGGGGGGGGGAAGAAGGAAAGCAACTTGGAAGGAATACAGATAAAAGGGCTCTTTCTTTGCTACCGGCTATCGATCTGCATGTGTGTATGGGATTGAAAAATCTGCTTTTGTCTTCTGGATACTCATTCTTTTCTTTTCGGTGTGTCTCTTGGATCTGCAGGATCGACAATGGGCGCACATCGAGCAGTCGCGTACCACAGCAGCGCGATGGTGAAACCCCGTACGCCGGAAGAAGACTATCTTTGCGAATTTTACAAGAACATTTGGGCCTCTGGTGATGAGAACAAGCGACGGAATAAAAAACAGACTCGTGGACCGTTGATTGACATCAGTCAGGTCGCGCATGTGGTGACGACCATGACCGATTACCGACACGATTACGTGCCACTCTCAGGCATGCAGAGAGCATCGACACTACAATCACAGCAATACTCAAGCGCGAATACTATCACCGAGCAATCACAGCGATATATGAATCTATGGGTCGATCCGATCGTGACGAACCCTTTGGATCCGAATGGTGTCGAGGATACATTTGACACGGACCCAGACCAAATCATGTCTCCGATTCACAGTCACCTCCCACATCGCATCTCGGAATTGACCAACGAAGACGATATCGAGAGTAGTAAGGTCAGCGTCAGTGTCGCCACGACCAACGAACCAGCCCCGGAATTGGACGAGTTCTCTGGGTGTGAAGACGAAACGCCGTTGACGTACATCTCTGTAGGTGATAACGAACAGAAGCGCGGAAAGAATACCAAACCAGGGAAACTGTTGCCACCAGGTCAAGGCGGAAACCCAAAGGTGATCCGATTACCCTCAGCAGTCGAACCACTTGATGCCGTGCCTCCACCGACAAGCAAAGCAAATGGCTCGGTAGTATTCTCGAGCGTGTTTGTTGAAGAACGCGACTGGAGCTGGGCGGTCAAGTTTTTGCTGAGTGTTCATGAACCAATTCGACACGCGCTGTTCGTAATGGACCGCTTTCTTGAGCAAAGCCACCGGCTGGATCAAATCTCGGCGATGGAAACCCATGTGAACGAGTTTTTCACATGGTTCAAGACATACTTTGTCGAGTATTTGACCTGCCAACACGACGTCAAGATCACGGTACTACACCCACTGATCAACGTCAAACTCTCTACGAAACAAGAGATTATCAAAACCTACGAAGAAATTTACGAGATGCTGGCGCACATCCAACAGCTTGATCGTGCGTTGTGTACGAATGGGGCCGCCACTGTGGCACCATCGATGTGGCTCGTACGACTTGACGTGCTGCAAAAAGAGATTCGCAAACTCAATCTCACAGTTCATGCTGTACTTAACCTCGAAGAGAAGACACTCAATCCAGCGATGAGTGCTAGCTTCACGCAGAAGACCTTCCACAATTACGTCATGCCGCGGATCTTCCGCGCAATCCGCGCAAAGCGTGTTGTTGTGCCTTGGATCGTCGAGCGTAGCAAAGTCTGGGGTGGTGATGCTGAGCAGGAACACATTCACTCGATGATGCCGTTCTCGGCCAAGTTCCTCTATCGGCGGATCTGGAAACCATACTTTGTGTCAAACGTTGCTGGTACGATGAAAAACCTAAACGAGTTTGCAGAAATGCCGATGTCAACTGCCTCAACCGCGTCATCGACCGAACAGCGACGAGAGGACGCCATTAACTGCGCCATCATGTAAGTGGCGAGCGGCGACATCGCTCGGCACACACTGTCGTTCAGCATTTGGGAAATCAGTCATCCTCGTATTTATTGAAAAATCTTCAGCTAGTACAGCGAGATAGCAAAAAAAAAGAGAAAGAAACCGGCCAAAACACACAGAGCCAGAGACAAGTTCCAACTCCAGAGTTGAGGAAGGAATTTAAATTCATAAACAAGTGAGCAACCAAAATCAGCTTTTGGCAGTTCCTCGTTCTGGACTATGTGTCAAGATGATTTTACAAGTAACAGGTCCCAGTCAGTAATTCTTCATGTTTCGCCATCGGTAGTGATTGTAAGCAAGTGCAATGAGCTTCTATTGTAGTTTGTTCTATCCAAATATGGAAGAGATTACATGATATGGAATCAAACACAACTAACAGAAAAGAAAACAACGCACTTTGTTCTATTTGAATGGGATCTTCAAAATCGAGTCACCTTCGTCCCATTGTCCTAAATTCATTGACTCATCTAGTCACTGTCTGAGTTTGGATCTACATGCGGAGAGATTGCAGACGGCTTTGTATGCGTTTTCTTCCGTGTCATCGTAAGCTTGCTTTTAAGATGTCCGCGAGATTTCTTTGATTTTGTTGGTGGTGTTTTTGACACAACCGACTCGGTTTTGGAAGTGGATGGTGCGGGAAGAGCATGTTTAGATGTGGAGGTCCGCTTTGATTTTACTGGTGTTGCTTGTTTGGAGGACGCAGCTTTGCTGTTCGCTTTCGTGGTTGGTTGGGTTTTCCGCTTCACATTCGTGTTCTAAAGAAAACAATAAGAAAGTACTTAAAAGGTGTCAACCTATGAAGGCATTGAATAAAACTACAGTCTTACCGTTTTAATATCATTACAGGTAGGGCAGAGCCAGTGTTCTTTGGCTTTTCGTGCCGCTTGCCTTTCCGACATATTGACGCACTTTGGATGAAACTTTAGTGTGCAGGATTCACACTCCAGAGATAACGTCTTATCGTCCTGGGAATCTGTTCCGCAAATGCAGTGCTTCTTGGGTTCGGCACGTTTCTCTTCAGCATGGTCCTTGCAATATAATGAGTATGCCGAATCGAGAAACTTACCACCGCTTTCAAGAGCACAACGCAAGTGGTAGTTGCGACGACATTTTTCTACCACGCATCCCACAGTCGCACCAGTTTCTTTGCACGCCGTACATTTTAATTGACGTCCGCGTTTGATTGCACGAGGCAAATTACAAAACAGTCCATCGCTTTTCACGTATACTTCCGGCGAGTGAAGCGCACAATTCAAGTGGACGTATACCATTTCGACAGATTTATCTTGAAATTGCAAGCGAACAGGAGCTTCAATGAAAGCACCCTCTGGAGATGCAGCATTGGGTTTGCCCTCATCATCTTCAGTGCTCAAAACATCTCCCTGATGACATAATGCACATATTTTCTCAGATGGCCAATTAACTCGACTCCGTTTCTTGGTCGCAGTAGTTTCTTCGTTGGCGTTATTGTTCTTGACTGAACTTTCATATTCGTCGTCATAAGATTTTCCATTCGCTTCAATCATAGGAGCGGTATGTTCGTCATTTTGAACAGCTTTTACCCCGTTGCTTGCTTTTATTGTTGTAGGTCGTGAGGATGGCAATGACGAAGGCTTCTTCCCACGTAGGTGGGTTGCACATATCATTAAGTTCTTTGACAATCGCATGAACTGATCTACGGATGGGATACATTCCGGATGAAACGACTGAGCGCAATGAATGCAACTAACAACCCCATTATTTTGCTTCGCCACAGCTTTAAGTTGCTGATCTTGCGAACAACCGTGGCAAAAATGGCTAGGACATCGAAAACGCTTCTTACCGACCCATTGCACTCGTGGATGTTTGGCAAGGCACCCTTTGTGGTAAAAGCGTCCACATTTTGCCATTGAGCACTGAATGACTCCAAACTCCACACCCATCTCACCGACTTGCTTGCAAATCAAACACATGTGGCGACCAGCAGAACAATCAGGGCATAGCCATTGTTCGTCATCCGGTTCCGCTTTCATCCCGATGCACTCCAAATGGAACGAACGATGGCATGGTCCATCACACAGCAGAATCAACCCACCATCACCGCAAAGAGTGCACAAATCATCACTGTCATTGATCACGCCTTCAAATAAATTCGGAGCCGCCACAAACGCTTCAGATGCTTTTCGCTTTTTACCAAACACTTTCGGTTTGGGTGGAGCAGGTGATTCCTTACGCGGACGTCCACGCTTTCCTTTCTTGCGTACGGGTTCGTCATCCTCATCATCAACTTGGTCTTCATCTGAGCTGAACTCCCCATCAGCATCTCCGCGACTGCTCGCAACAGCTTTAGACTTGCGTTTCTTTGAAAAGAAATTTTCCGCCCCAAGGTCTTGCTCTCTCCGTGCAGGAACAAGCCGGCAGCTTCGCACACGAGACTTCTCCAGCTTGCTTAAATAGCTTTTCGCCAAATCGAGTTGTTCGTTGGAAAATTCTTTTCTGTATTTTGTACTCACAGCGTGTAGCACTTGAATGGCAATATCATACTCGTGTTGGAGGTTCCCTCTTGCATCATCGTCTGCTTTCATATCCTCCACCAAACCATTTAAAGCGATATCCAAATTATTGATAAATTTGATCTTTGACTGTCTTGAACTCACGGCACTTCCATCGTCAAGCTTCAGCGATAACATCTCGACGGTAACTCCACCAGGCAAAACTTTCTCCCAAAAGTTGGGATCATCCACAGAAAGCTCACCAGTTGCGCCTTCAGCGACAAAGGAAGATCGATCGACTGTCATTCCTCCAAGTGACTTCCGAAGGCGACTCTTAGTAGGTGATTTCCGTTGATGTGACGTTCCTTCAGCCTCACCTTCACCAGTTTTCTCACCACCTGTAGTCACAACCCGTACACGTGCGTTTTCCTTTAGGATAGTTTCGATATCACGTTGTGCAAACTGAGTGGACGCAGTATCATCTTCATCTTCCATCAGTGCATACGCACCACGTTTTAAGAGCTCAACAAGCTGCTCTGCAGTTGGTTTTGCGATTTGTGCTGTTTCGCTAAACGATGCTGTACCGAGAATGGCTTGTTCAAGCCCCAGTTTCCTGGAAGCACGATCGAACATTTCGCTTTCGTACGTGTTGCGAGTGACCAATCGATAAATTTGGACGGATTTCTTTTGCCCAATTCGATGGCAGCGAGATTGTGCTTGAAGATCATTTTGAGGGTTCCAGTCGCTATCGAAAATTATGACGGTGTCTGCAGCGATCAGATTGATACCAACGCCACCAGCTTTCGTGCTCAGCAAAAACACGAATGACTTGGAATTTGGTCGAGAGAATCGATCAATTGCATTCTGACGAACACTTCCACCAGTAGATCCATCCAATCGCTCAAATCCGAACCCGTTGTACTCACAATAGCGTTCTAATATATCCAGCTGCTTCAAAAACTGACTGAATATGAGAACTTTATGACCCTCTCGCTTTAGCTTTGGCAATAGCTTTGACACTAAAACCATCTTGCCTGAGCAATGAATAGTTTTCTCCATCACATCAGCAGGGTTTGGTCGGCTTCCTAGTTCTTCCAGCTCACGATCTTCAACGCCCTTAATCAAGAAGGGGTGGTTACAACATTTCCTCAGTTGGAGTTGAATATTGTTCAGCGTTGGAAGACCATTCTTGGTCCCTCTGTACAGAAAACTCTTGTTTTTATCGTATATGGCTCGGTAGTACTGTTTCTGCAATGTCGTCAGCTCCACCGAAATAATTGTTTCCTCCTTTGGAGGGATGCTTTTTTCCACATCTTCCTTGACACGCCGTAAAATATACGGCCCCAATAATTTCTGCAGCTCTTCGACTTGCTTCTGAGATTGAAGTTTTCCAAATTTGGCATTAAATTCTTCCATGTTGTCAAACTTTACAGGCTCCAAATAATTTAGTAGCACCCAAAGCTCTTGTGTGTTATTTTGCAATGGGGTACCTGTCAGCAGCAATTTGCGATCACAATTCAGACCTCGCATTTGCTTTAACACGCGTGACCCATTGCTTTTCAACCGATGTGCTTCATCGACAACAATTAACCGCCAATGAATGTGTTCAAACTCTTCAAAATCAGCTAAAATCGTTTCAAAAGTGGTCAAGAGGATATGGAACTTCAAAATTGTGTTACCCAACCCTGGATAATACCACTCTTGATCGCGAATCACAGCTCTCATATCTTTTGCAGTAAATTTACTGCTACGATCACCGATATCATGGTAAACACAAACGTTAAGGTCTGTCCAGCTTTCAATTTCCCGGCGCCAATGCTGAATTGTGGAGAGCGGAACGACAATAAGGTATGGACCTCGGATAGATTCTTCAGATTTCAGGTGATCAATAAACGATACAACTTGGACGGTTTTACCGAGTCCCATTTCATCGGCCAAAATACATGATCGTTGAGCCTTGAAGCATGAGATCATCCAGTTCAATCCCTCTACTTGATACTCGCGCAAAGTTCGACCCCCTTTGAAAGTAGGGGACTGTTCATACGGTACAAAGTCATTCTTGTCGTTCTTGGAACTTTTATTGATGCCATTTTCTTCGTGGCGCTTGCTTGTTCGCTCCGGAAGGAAACTGGCAAAATGTTCGTGAGGATCAATACTATTATTCACAATTTCAGTATAGAGATGCTGCATTGGACCATTTGGAGCAATATAGTTGTCATGATTGGGCACAATCTTTTCCAATGTTGACATCGTTGCAGCAGATGATACCCCAACCTTAAGTATCGACCGGAATTTATTGTAGCTGAAATTGATATACTCCGATTCCGCTGCTGCATCTTCGTGAACTTGTTCACTCTGCAGTGTCACTTGCTTTGCGTGGCAGTGCGCCGGATACATGTATGCAGGACGCCGAGAATGGAAGTGGAACAGAATATAGTCTGATGACCGTGAGATCACTTGGATAACATCTTTGAACGGCAGTTTAGCAACTGACAAATTGTTCACCGCAACAAGCACGTCGCCAACAGATATCACTTGAGAAGCTTCAGCCGGCCCAATCATGCCATTGGGGAGATCCTGGAAACCCAAAACAGACGCATTTTCGTCATCACCAACACCCAGCCGCATTCCGAGCCCAAAAGGTGACCGTCGTAAAGCAACGCAATATTCGCTAAACGTAGCTGAGTCCGCAAAGGTTGTAGCTGGATACACAGAGTTGTGCCGTACTTGTGTGACGACAGGTTCCAATTTCGTTGGATATCCAAGCGCGACATGTTCCACTATTGAGCTTATTATCTCGCTCACCTCAATCTCCGGCTTCTTCTTGCTTGAGTATTCCCCACCATTCTCATCATCCGTGTTATTTTCAGGCTCAATAATGCCAGGATACATTCCGGTAGGTTCTTTAAACTCATAAGGCATGTCTTCATCTTCATAATCGTCATCTGATTCAGAAGCGTCCTCATCTTCCGAATAGTCTTCATCTTCGTCCTCATGTTTATGTTTCAGTGCTGGCGTAAGGTATTGCTTTGTACAGACGTACGCATTTGTATACACACCACATTGCTTCAATACTTCTTTATCTGGCGCATGATTGTTGAGAAGACAATGAAAAGCAAATAATTGGGCCTTGATTTGCTCGACCATCCGGAGCTGACGGTATTCTTTACTGCCATATGCATTATCAAGTGTCTTGATTTCTCGACTGCATTCGCCCTGGTGTCCATAACCAAGAGTGCAAAAACGATCGTTTGCACAACATTTGGTGGTGTTGCTCATGTATGAATACGGATTTCTCTTTGCACAGCATGGCAGCTGGCAAGTCGTCTCTACTATTTCTTTTTGAGTCGGGATACGGCTAAATTTGAAGTATCGCTGTATTTGTTCGTCGTCGCCAATATCTTCAGGACGCTCCCATGTTGAATATCGAACCGATAGTCCCATCCACTTGACAAGAAAAAAAGTCGCTCGATCATTTTCTTGGGATCTGGACGTGTCATTTTGCTTTACAGCTTCGTTTTCACTTGATCCTGTGCCTGTTTTCTTGTTGGCAGTTAACTTTTGATTAAACTTTCGGTCGTCAATAACTGGTTCACAAAGTACGTTTGGGATTGACTCGGTGGTATCAACCAGTTTTTTCGTTTCGTCAGAAGTAGTCGCTTCATTACGAATTGACTTTTGGTTTACATTCGAAGCAACCTTTTCAAATTTGTTGCGAACTTGACAATATGAGCAGAACCATTCACCCGAGGGCAACTCTGTGATCTGAGGTGTGGAGCAGCTCATGTGAATTTCTCCATCACATCGATCACAAAGTAAAAGTTCCTCGCTATTATCATTGTTTCGACAAATAGAGCACCCGATTTCCCATGGAGACCACATGTCGTAACTGTCTTCTCCCTCTTCTCGAAAATCATCCAATAGCATCTGGTCCTTTTCACTATCATTAGATGGCGGCAACTTGAGCCACGCTGATGGACATAATAACCAGTCGTAGAGCCATTTCTCAAAGCATTTCAGTAGCTCATCGGCAATAATCCAAATATCTGAGCCCTCAGCATTGAAAGCTTTGCAATTGGTGAACACCAACCGAACTTCTGATGCAAACAGCGACACAGCTGCTGGACCAACGTAGTAGCTTTCTCGAGCAAGTCGGGTCGCAATTGTGCCTAAATCCATTGGATTGGAAATCACATTCAAATATTCCGGCACTTCTCTACAATATGTAAACATCAAAGTTATTCATCTTCCTGATGCGGTGCAAGCATGCATTGGTAAACTTACTCTGTATCAACAGGATTCTGAAATACATCTCCACCGTGTTCATTCATTAGTTTTTTCACAATTCCTGCCATGCGCTCTGGAAGAACATCTGCGTTGTCCAGCAGAAAGTAGTCTGTCACCTGTGGGTATTTTACCGTAAATGGAATCTCTCGCCGTCTTCTTTCAATCTGCTCATCAAGTTTGTCCCGTGGGTCAACTTTATGATTAAGAATCTTCTCCACTGTTACTTTATTTGCCTCGATGTCATCCACATCGTCCAGATCCTGATACCCTTCACGACGCAGCTTTCTGTCGTAGATTTGCACGCGGTGAAACTTTTGGTAGCCTTCAGGAATAAACAGCTCCAGCTCCGCAAACGTTAGCCAATACAAATGCAGGTACGATCGTCCCACAAACTTGCACAAATATTCCGTTGAGCCACTTCGCTTATTGATTCGCCGACCAACGATTTGATCCAGCAAAGGATAACCAACATCCTAAATGTCACAATTGAAAACACGTTATATACCGCACACAAAAACATGGTGTAATCACAGAAAACCATTAAATACAGCACGTACGACTCGCAACTGGTAATCCAATTGACGTGCACGGCGTTTCTTTTCGGCCGCAATCGTTTCTTCTTCCTCCGACATATCGTTCTCGTCCACATACTTCACACCTTTGACGCTTTTTCTACGTTTGCGACGGCCGCCACCATCCTCGCTATCAACGCTATTCGCATCCTATATGATCATTTCCATGCATGCTTATCAATATGTGCACATTTCATTCCACACAAACTTCAAGAAGACCAGAGCCTATAGTAGTTACCAGCGAAGCGGAAATTGGATTAGCTGTCTGGAGTGCTGCGGTTGGTAGCTGTCGTACAATCGACTGCGCAGTTAGTGGTTGTGACGTCGCATCTTGAGTGCCATTTCCATTGCTTGCGGAAATATCCACTGGTGCGGCAGCGACTACAGTGCAGAATGTGTCCATTGGCATCAATCAGTCACAGCATCAGAAAACATATAAACATAGAATGAAAACTCCTTATTAGAACAGTGATGAATAATGCAGCACTACATTTGTGCATTATACACACATACCTTGTACACTTTCCATCCGCTCGCGTTGCTTTTTTACGCTAACGCCCACACCAGTCGGTTATGTTTCCTGTGCGCGCGCTTTCGCTCTCGCGTTTTTTTTTCCTTTTTCGCTCCAAACACGAAATGCAATTCATACGACCACTCTTTTTTCCCTCGCAATGGCTGACGATTTGAATTGCGTTTATCTAGAAATTTGTATTTTCAATTCATTTTTGAATTGATGATTTTTGAAGCCGAGGGTAGGGGAACGACAGTTCACAATGGATGACCTGGATACGAAATGGAGCTCTCCAGTCAAGAGCATCATGCTTTGACATGAACAAAATGGATACATTTTTCAGTAAGCAAACAAGAGCACGCTTTGGGAAATATATCAAATCTCACAGACTTGGGCCACTTAACAAAATGAACAAACTTGCATCAACAGTCTTGATTTTGTGACTACTGTAGACGATGTATCTTTGTTACCAACACTGTAGTGACAAAGAGAGATGGTCAACGCTGTCACGCCTGTCATTTTTTTTTCAGTGAACAAAGCCAAACTTGACGTTATCAATCATTGTGGTCCCACCGTACAAGCATTCTAATCACTTCAGGATGCTTTTGTGTAATAAAGTGAGGTATACGATTTGCACGGAATGAAGGTGGTCCAGGAGCGACTGAGTCGTGTTATCACCCCGAATATATCACTGTTCGTTGTCATGAAAATTGCCTGATAATACATGGGGATGGTCATGAGCAAAATAAAAAAGAGTAAATTCCCCATGGTCTTATCTTGGAATATTTATCATGGTGAATAGTACGAACAGGAAAAAAGCGACCCAATAGTAGTATATCACAACGTGCACAGAAGAAGCGATAAAGTCTTGTTGTAGTTATTCACCAACTGAGCAAAGACTGTCTACACTGTATCCGGGAGTGCAAATGCATTTTTTCTGTTTGTGTGTACGATTCATCGCATATTCGTAACAAAATATCTCGAATAATAAATTATCCATGCAAGAGTAGACCCACATCGCAAATATGAGTATGAATCGAATCGATCGTGAATATATATTAAGAATGAGTTCCCAGGTTTGTTGTCTTCACAATTACTTTGTATCTAACGTTCAGCGCAAAATGCGATAACGATATTTGTTCATGGCGTATCATGTACAATCGCATCCGTTACGCTTGCTGGGCTGGCTATCAAAAAGTATTGCTCCAAAATTGAAACGACTCATCATTTCTGCGTATCTGTGCCAGTGACAGAATATCCAAGCGACCAACAACACTGCACCCTTAAAACAGATAATGACAATTGATCCTTCACAAAATACAGAGCGGCAACAAGCATCGAAACCATCTACACCCCCTTCATATCTCGACATGACGCGTACTGTTTGGGTGTGGGTACGCTGGACAGGCGAGATAACTTACAATGCATTAGATTTTGCGGGAGAAGTGTTGGCAGATTTTCTCGGCTTGACGCAGTCAAAATATCAGTGGATGATCGACATGCAACAGAGAGAGGAAGAGGACAAGCGGCAACGGCGATTAGAGGCACGACAGCGTCGTCAATTGCGACTAGAGCAGCTGCTTGAGGAAGAAAAATCCAAGTTGCATGCACTGGAAACAGGAGCAGAGAACGTCGCACTCTCGTTGTGAACTAATCTTACGTGTCAGAATGCTATAATGCTGTGCCAAGTAGTATTTAGTCAAATGCACTACTTCTATCTATTGATTTTGTCTTCTGAAAAAGTAAATGCATCTAATGTATCCAAAGATATCAGGTCTTCTTTGCGCTGCTCGAGGTTCTTGATCTTCACGGAGTGGTTCGCAACTTCCTCTTCTCCAATAATCACAGCATGCATGCTACCACACCGTTCCGCAGCCTAGAGAACAAAGTATGACGTTGGAGTTATTACAAACTGTACATCCGTTACTGTCCATCTTTGAAAGTGTTGCGAACCTTCATTTGTTTTTTCAGGTTTCCTTTGCCATGACAGAAGTGAACAGTCAGTCCACGGTTGCGGAGAGTCTAGAATCCACGATGCAAAGACAAAATTACTGTTTCACAAGCACTAAAACATCAAATTGCAAAAGAAAAATCCTTCATGCCTGAGCGACTCGCATAGCAGCATGTAGCACAATGTCCTGCTTGTCACCCACAAGAACCGGTACAATCTGTCGCAAAAGTAACAAAAATCTATTGTTTAAACATGAAAGCGGTGATAATAGATACATAGTATTTGATCTACGTACTGCGATGGAGAGAGCGGCATTGGTTGGGGTATCACGTAATAAACTCAAACGATCAACTCCAGCTGCCCAACCAATACAGGAGGTAGGCGGACCGCCTAGTGTTTCTACGAGATTATCGTAACATCCACCAGCGAGTACGGCAATTCCACCACTCTCACTTCCTTCGTCATCCACTTGAGGGTTAGTGGATGGTGCTTTCTCAACGAATTCGAAAACAGTGTGGCTGTAATAATCCTATAAAGATGAAAGTTGAAGAGATCCATAGCATCAGATAATGTCTCATAGAATAGTGGCATTCGCATGCAGCATACAAAATAATTACCAATCCGCGCACAAGGTGTGAGTTCCGGCGGTAGCTGATCCCGAGCGCGTCTAACCCCGCGAGTACAGCGTGAAAGCGCTACAAAAGCAAAATTACCCATACATATTAATACAAACTGGCCTCCCGACACCCTCTCGACCATTTGCCGCCAACCTCGGATGCTTCAATTGACAGAAACGCATCAAGTCGTGGAGCATCTGCGATGAATTGCTGATCGATCTCGCTTTTCGAATCCAGAATACGCAGCACGCTGCCTCGCTCCAATCTGTGCAAACGAAATTGAAAAATGCAACTACTGACGACATATCATGTGTGTTTGAACCTACCGATTGATGCTATCAGTCGATAACTCGTTCTTGAACTGCGTAAAGTATTCTTCAAGCGCCACTCGATACCGATCTCGACTGTATGCATACCACCGCACGAGCACTAGGTAACTCATGTATTCCATCCAGATAAAACAGTATCGACGTAGCGAGATATAGTCGATTATACCTCTCAGAATCTCCCAAAGTGTTGATCTCCAATGCAACCTTGTCTTTGATCCCCAGGGTCTTCAGAGCGTCAGTAGCCATCTCAATCACTTCTACGTCAACTGATGGCCCTGTTGAACCCACAAATTCGACGCCTATTTGCAACAGACCAAAGTCCGTGAGTGCACATAAACTGCAAGAGATGGCAGAAACAATACAAGTACATACCGAATTGCTGGAACTCTCTGTATCGTCCACGCTGTGGTCGTTCGTATCTAACAAAATAAATAAAAGACATCTTTGTTCATTTTACTTCAAGACATTTCGGTTTATTGCCACCACTGCAACACGGACCGGAACATACTGCCAGAGTATGCGATTTTCTGCGGCAATGAGTACATCAAGTTGTTCGTCACCAATGCTCGAATGATGCCTGCAGGAAAACATAGAAGTACAGTCATCAGTTCCAAGCATACTGCAGTGTAAGCATTTATTCAGCGAACCTGCTGTGCCTTCAGGACGTAGCGTAACACTCTTCCCAGAGTTATCCTTGAACGTATACATTTCCTGTACAACATAACGCGTAACAATCATCATCCGGTGCATCATTAACACCACTAAACGATTTTCCATCCTTATCTACGAATGCACTAGTCATGTACCTTCATGACAATATCAGAGCCATCCCCAAGTGACCGCGCGAAGAGATCTGTGTACTCTAGCAAGGGTGTATGAATCTACCATTGCATTTCTCACTGTTAGGCTTGCATCTAAAAAAGTAACAGCAATCATGCAATGCCATAGAGCCAATCAATACCTGACGAAATCCATGGCGTTGCACTGCTTGTTGCAATATTTGGAGTACGCGATAGTGCTGCTCCGCCTCATCCGCCAGCAAATCCCGCGTACCACGCACTCGATTGATGGCTACTGCTTTGCTTTTAGTGCTGGCACTGGCAAAAGCAACGCGTGGAAGCCATGGTAGTTGTCGTTGTATCGCTGTATTACCACTACTAATAGCAGCAGCTCGACCGCGATGTGCTACCGTCCACATCATTGCTGATTTGATGCGCATATCAATGCACTAAGTCCGTATGGACCACTTGATTCTTCATTAAGTACGATTTCTTTGGTACTGAGTGATCCATACAGAAACCCTGTCGAGTCACACAAGAAAGCTCACATGCAGCAAGAAGAGACACAACAGAAAAGCGATACGAACGACCCATTGGCGCAATCTGATACGATTACACGGGAGATTCGACATACACGTCGCTGTGATGGCCGTCTGCCAGCGTGTTCATGCTTTCTGAAACTCGAGAGTGCGTTCTTCCGCAAGAATTTGCTGCAAAAATCCACCAAGAAGCACCACCTCACGCTGAACGAAGCTCCTAGTGGAGATGGTAATAACACCGGGAAAATGAAAGCCAGTGGTGTTAAGAAAGCAAAAGTGAAAGGCTGGCGAACGATCACGAATCTGCAACAGTTTGATGTGGAGATTAAGCAGGAAATCGCTGCATTCCTTGCACCGATTGAATTGGTGGCGTTGAGCATGGTAGGCATGGGTCAATCCACGTGCTATCATTACAGTAGATACTAAGTTCTTAACAAATCTTTTTGCAGGTTAGCAAAGGGTTTTATGCTGATGTCGAAGTTGTTGCTGAGAGAGGCATACGACAATTTATGGCAATACCGTCGCGAGCAGCGCACTTATTGAAGCAAGCGAAGACAAAACACGAATCTTGGTCTCGATTCATGCATGTGCAAATGTCATGCGTACGTTTACTTGTGCTTTGAGCTTTTGATGTCATCTCCAACTCAAGCCAGCAGGAGATATCATGGATATTTCTTTGTGCATGTACTAACGACAGTTTTTGTTTATGCAGGTATACAAGATCTTTGTATATTATACAGCCTATAAGACTGGTGAAATGCGATCCCAATTTAAGCATTGGACGTTTGGTGTCATTCATGTTGACCCCAACGAGCCCTACCGGAGTATCTTGCCCAACGCATGGAAATTCCATCAGCATGAGCCATGGCTACGTAAACGTGCGAACGGAAAAGATGGCGAATGGCTTTTACGTGACAGGTAGCAATCACAGATTCCATATTCGCTTTCCATCCGTCGTTTTCTGACGGGTCTGTCTTTGACCGCTCTTTTTGGACTTTAGTTACAAACTTCAGCGAGCACCTAAAAAATTTCACCAACAAGTAAAAGAATGGACGAGCACGTTACAGCCGGGTTCCTTTCTAGCCGTAGCAGTACGTGTATATGAAAGCAAGTCTTTGAGATGTCAACTGTTAACATCCTGCTTATCATCTTGCTGATACAGTATCAAAACCAAGGATCGCTAGAGCCTGCCTGGTGGGAAGCACAGGTGTGGTATGTCTGGCGAGCAGATGGTAGAGAAGGTAAGGATGTCGTATCGTTTCTGTGGATTAATGGTGTTGTGTATGCTATTGCTTGAAATTATGTGCTGGTGAGTTGTAGATCCTGCCATTGTGTTTGATCCGGAGACTGAAACACATACGAGATTGCATCCAAGAGATTTGGCTAAATATTTCAATGTACGCATGATCAAACCTCGAGTTCCTTTTTGTTGCCATTTGTTAATTCTTTATATTGTGTGCTTGTTCCAGGAACATCCTCTCCATGTGATTGATGTGTGTAGTACACCTGGAAGTGTTTGTCGAAAATGCGCTGCCCATGATCGAACATTCAAGTATTGTCATGTGGATAAGGGTCATCCGATGTTGTAAGTATTAGTACAATCATCGCAGAGATATGTATTTTCAGTCAAGAGAGAATGAAGGACCATAAAGATTCATGCTTCTCTTGACAAATATTTGGAAAGTACCATCTACTGGCTTCCGCTCTGTTTTCCACTACATGAATTCTTTTTGCACTAACAATAAAATCACTTCATTCACATTCCTATCAAACTGCTATGGATGCAAGGCGACGGCCATTGGACGGTTTGCACAATGCAAACAGGCTCTTCTTTTCTGTGGCGTTGCCTCTCCGAAATCGAAGCACAAGGGGTCGCTTTGCTTCGTTCAATTCCCACAAAGTGTGCTTCAGACCGGCGTGCTCAATATTCGCATTGCCAATGGCAACCAAGCAATCACCAGGACTCACAGCCGCAGATTGGCCGCTACTTCGGCGCACAATGAGTTGAGTGGAGCGTTTAGACTTTTCCCGTCGTGATTCCTGAAGTATCGTAACGTGAGTCAGAAACAGTAACCAACCATATTTTCATTCAAAAATGCATTCCATTCTCACCATGTGTAGTCCTAGAGGGCCATCATGCTTGATAACAATTTCATATTCGTTGGCCTTGGCAGTTTTCAATGTGGAAACACTTACAATTCCCATTGCCACAATTTTGTAGACACCAGTGATACTGGTGACGGCGGGGTGCTCCGAAATTTCTGTGGATGTAATTGTTTCCTCCGTAGAAAACTCAATCTCTTCTTCAAATTCTGTGTCATCTCGTTTTTTTGTTGCAGTCCTGTACCGTTGTAGAGAGCTATTAGTATTCAATTTAACCACATTGGAAGTCATTAATAAAGCTAATGTTATGTCTTACGTTGTTGACAGTCTTCGCCCTGCAGTATTTACTTTAGCGGACTCTGGTGCTGGTCTACAAACGGTAATATCATAATTAGATTCATAATCAATCGATTGACCAGGCGTAAATACATACCGTGCTGAATTAGAAAGATGTTTCGCGTTCCGAGTCGAACGTGTACTATTTAAATGCTTCATCACCAATTCATTGACACTTCCCATAGACACAGTTGTGCCCGTGTCAAGATTGCGCACACACAAATTGTGCTCAGTCACGTCTTGTGGAAGTTGGATCGGCGTTGGTTCATATTTTTCATAGAAAATGCGGTAGAGCGATGGGCGATCCAGCGTCTCGGAATCCAAGGTAATGGTGCCAATGTTTCCTGTGAATGACATTCTCCATATTAGTGATGCAGGTCTTACAAATCTATCTCCGTGATGGCAGACACAAGCGTACCAGGTGGGATAGTGAAATTCTTCGACACTTGCAGCCAAAGAGGGACATCCGAATTCATATCGACCACACGAATGCGGTCAAGGGTGCTATGACCCGCAAGGGCATGAAATGTGATTTTCAAAGGTTTGCCAAGATCGCAACGCTGTGGATATAGAACAAAAAATATTATGAGTTGCTAGACTTTTGATATTCAGTATTGTAGATAAAGAAATCCAGACTTACAGATTTGCATTTGACACCGTAGCCTGTTTTCTCCGCGTTGCGTCGAAAAAAATCCCAGCATTGTTTCACGGCCTGCTCATGATGCAGCTGCTCTGTGTGTTGCAACAAGCTCTTGGCGCGAATTACTTTGGGAATAATGAAATCTTCCGGTCCATATCCATATGGATTAAACTCCACACGAGCACCTCTGTATATCGCAGACATACCATCAAATGAGTATCATTGAACGAGGAATCCACAAATTATGACTCTCACTAACCTTCGAATAAGTTCTGTGGCAGCATCAAGTGCACCACTTGCACTGAAATAAAGCAGCATTAAACGACAGATTGCGGTAAGTTACTGATGACTATGATTTCAAGAGACTAAGTAGACTCACCATGCGTAGTGCAAGCAGCTCCAACCTAGCTGATCCGAGTGGTTGATATCACAGCCAGCGTCAGAAAGAATAATAACAATCTCCAATCTCGCGTCCGTGTCGCATTTCATAGCATGCCTATGATACATGTGCACACAAGTAAAAGAAACCATCAATTACACTATCGAACGTGACAGAAAACAGCACAATTCCCATTGCCAAATGTACATGATAAGATTGCGTTGACGACTGTCAATGTAATGCACGTTCACACCGCGTTCAATAGCAACTTTGACGCCTTCCACGGATCCACAACGAATCGCATGCAACACTGTCTTCAATAATGCTGCTTGGATCAAGCGATACAGTTTTCCATTACTTGACCGCATCGCACGTGCTCGCCACCCTTTTGGCGCTAATGGGACAAATGGTTGGGTTCGTTTCGGCACTACTGACTGCGTCGGCTTTGGCTGTTGCAGCTGTTCTTGTTGTTTATCGTTAGCCTTCGTAACTGCCTGTTTAGTTTCGGTATCCGTATCCGCAGTAAGGTCAATTTCGTCCAATGTGCTTGTCCGTGTCTTGTCGTTGCTCGCAGCCACAGATGAGAATGGTAGTGGTTCTTGTTTCTTTTTGCTGGTCTCTGACTCCTGCTCCTCCTTTACTGTTTCTTCCTCTTTTGTATTATTGGTCTTGACCTGTTGCTTTTCTTGGTCTGGGTCGTTTTCAGTCGCCAGGGCGTTATTTTCGTTCTGCTCTTCGCAAACGTTTGCGCCAACGGCGTCCATGGGGAGTGTGACATCCGGCGAGCCTTCCATTGTCAAACTAGGGTTTGAAGAGAGAGAGAGAGTAGAGAGAAAGCTTAGATAGGCACGGAGTGTGTACAGAGAGCGCAACTGGCCCGAGATAGCGTCTGAGGCGAACTGGCTGCCCTTGCCTCTCCCTCTGTCGCACACCTACGAATGGGTTTGTTTATCCCCACAGAGAGCAAGTTCAGACGTTTTCGTCTAATGGAGTGGTACACAACACCTCCATCCGGTGAAAGAGAAACCTTTTTAAAAGAATAATTTACTTTTTTTTGTTGCATACCAGAGGTGATTTACGTGATTTGTTATATTTCCTAAAACTACTGAATAGAATACTAGTCATACCCAGGTGATGGAGCATCCTGCTGTTTTCCAAGCGGGTTGGGTAGTCAAAAGAGGGTACATATTAGCGATGATTTGTCAAACAGGGCGGGTGCTGTTGAGTGTCTGATTGTAAGATGGCTACATTTTTTATGGACAGATGCTCGATTTCTTCAATTGCTATCAGCATCAGCAAAAGGAATTCAGATTACACACACACAAGCAATTGATGCGAGCATTCAAGTTAAACCTGCTTTAATGGCAATCAACATGTAATGCTTCTCCATTGGTAAACCGATTTTGCTTACATGGCCATCATCAATCATTATATTTCTTCGCGCTTTTCTGTAATGCAATCTATTCCAAGCCATATTTTTGGTGTGACATGACAATTGCCCATTTCTATTCTTGGTGAATTTTTTGTATCGCGACTCGATTTGGCGAGTTGGATACGAACTAAAAAGATCGAAATCTTACCGCGTCATGGATGTAAATATGCACTTCAACATGCTGGAATTAATTAGATGCTCCTCGTTAAAGAGCTCCAATCATTGCTCATTATCAGGTTCGCCATCAACGACACACAAGTTGCCGTTTAACTGTTACACTATCAGAGAGTATCGGGATAATTACACTAACGAATGACTGCAAGGTGTTACAATGATGAAAATGACAGTTTTTCGCAACTTACCTGTGACGAGCACAGTTTGGTATCTCAAGTAGCAGTATCGATCGTTGATGTACGCACTGGAGAAAAAGACAAGACTATGTATGTGATCTGCTCATCACTTGCACACACAGACCAGGAGTGGATCGTGCAGCGCTGCTATTCGGAATTTCTCGAGCTTCGCACCGACTTGCTTCGATTTTTTAACAGCGTTTCAGTCAATCAATGCTTTGGCTGTCGCTGGTTCTCACACGCGTTGGATTGGTTTGCGTTTCCTCGACGGCGCTGGATTAACTCGCGTAACGTCATTCATCATCGAAGGCTCGCTTTCGATCGTTTTGTACGCATGCTAGCAGCACATACTTTCTCACCAATGCCCAAGTGCGTGAATTGCTCCAAGTTACCTTTCAGTCGTGTGCGTGGGTTCTTCTTGCGCGATGCTATCTTCCCTAATCATGTCAGCCACAAATCCGTCCGCAGCATGTTGGTGCCGAGGAACTTTGCTCCTATCTCCGACCCAAGTAAGAGCAAGATCGAATTTCGACGAGGACATTGCATCTGGAAAGTCTTGCAAGTCGAAAAGCCCATATCATCTAAGCGCGTGGAACCAACAAAGACAAAACTGAGCGTACTTCTAAATGCGCAACTATATCAAAGTTTAGAAACTGAGTCGCATCGACTGAGCACAGATTCTGTTCCAGCTAGCATTGACACGACCATTACAGAAGACGACGAAAATTAAGTGATTGGGGATATCACACTGAACCACCGATTGTCTTGTGTCACACATCTGACACAAATAACCAGTTCGCTGAGGACAGTACACAGCTATTAGCTGGGTGCATATTATGGATATTCTTGTCTTTTGCGCTACAAGTCAAATGAGACACAGAATAGAATACACAGCATCTGCTGTTCTTGTAGTCGTCCTGACTTGTTCGATCGAAGAACACGAAAGCGTCGAGAAAATTAGAGCGAGAAGCCAGAATATTGTATAACTATTTAACACGTAGGGAATAAAGGATACACTCATCCGTTTCCGGAATCATAGCAGTGAGATCGTTTATCACCTCAGGTTTTGATTTCAAGTACCAATTCATTCTTTTTCCTCGTGAACGCCTCGAGTCTCCTCTTTTTCTTCACTTGGTTGATGTCGCGGTTCCACAATGTACGATGGCATTCACTATTTTTGCAGTGTCGCACACCATAAAGACCGTCACTGACAGTTTTTCCGTCAAGGACGAACCCCTTCATCCTCTTATGACAAGCACAACACAGTTTGTTCATCCTGAACTCGTTCACATCAACAACACGACACCTGGAACCAACTTTCTTCTCTAGGGTCGTTGTGGGAACATTAACGTTGCCTTTAGCTGAGCTTGTGAAACTTGCATCTCCATACGCGATAACAGTTCGTTTATTACCACCTGTAAGGTTCTTGACTACCTTCTCGTACGTCTGTTGTCGACGGATGTAGGTCGACCATCGTAGCCTCTTCATCCTCGTTGATGAATATACGCCAAAAAGACAATCCAAATACACGAGACAAAATCTCACCCGTTTCAAATAGGAGACAAGGTTCGCAACTTTTGTCGAAGGAACGCTTTCATTGAAGGTTTTGATGTCAGGCTCAGCACCAATCCACTCTTTGGTCAACTTTGTTCGTCCGTGGTAGCCGCACTCTCTGTAGAAACGATCCTTAGACTAGTGGATGACTTCATGTTTCACGCTCTCTCCTTTCGGTTTTTGCAGCGTAGCCATGCTTTCATCTCTGTAGACAACAGCAGCGAAGATCTTCTTTCTTTCCGGGTCTAAACTGATGATCCGGTCTTCAAGAGAAAATGCCTCTTTTTTCTCTCTCGCGGGAAACTTTGGATGGGAGATTGTCACACTAACTGACATACCGTCAGTCGAGATGAAGTGCTCAAGCTCCTTTCGCTGGGCTTTGGTCACAAGACCTATATTGAAGTACGTGCGCCATAACTCAGTTTTGTCAGCGTAAAGCTCAACAGGATCACTCAAAGCCTTAGCAAGTTCCTTCAGGACGGTGGTGTTGATCTTGATGAAAATGGGTCTGAACTGTTTCTGTGAAAGCAAAGACCAGACTCGGTAACCCTTCATTCCATCATCCATGTGAGCTTGTATGTCTTTCGACATTGTGCGGAGAAAGGATATGTGACGTTCCGGCGATTTGTTCAAGGCGAGTGGCAGCGATCCGATCTCGTTTCTTACTCTATCCGATAATCCCTGCATCCAAACAATCTTCTCAGTAGGGATGGGATACTTCTTGAACCTGGAGTACGCGGACATCAGGTTGGATAAGCTATCCTAAGTTTGGATGCTTGCACAGACCAGCAGTAAAACAACACTCTTGATTATCTTTCCTTGGTGCTTTTCAAAATAGTCACTGTTGTGAACGAAAGTTGCAAGCATAGTGCGAGAAGGCAGGTTCCAGAAGTGCACATTTGGTCAGAACACTATTAACGGTTCAAAAAAAGATAGAAACCTCTGGACCATCAAGTTAAGTTGGTAGAAGGAATGCTTAGCAATAAGAATACATAGCTGTTTACAAATGGATTATCAGTAGGTAGTCCAAAGCAGAAATATAATCACTTTCCAATTGTCCACCTACCTTACAATCTCTACACGTCAATATCGTCAGAACTATTTGTCGTCCTGCAGAGAATGAAATAGCGGAAGAATCCTCAGAATCTACTCTTTGATGCCAAGTGGAGTGCTCGTTGCTAAATCCAGTAGAAACTAACTTACACTGTGAAAGAGAATGCACTTCATATACTACAACTCTACTTCCACTAGTACACTTGAGGAAAAGAGGTTAAAAGTGAACCCATTTTGATGACATCTAAACCGTTAATACCGGTATAATACTGCGTTTAGTCTTATCTGGCACCAATGATGTCAAAAGGAGCTCAATTGGTGCACCACATTTGACCATGGAGCAGCTCCAGTCGAGCCGGCAGTGTGTGAAGCTTGGCTATATCGGCGCCGTGACGCTCGTGCACTTCTCTACAGACGGCACATTGCTTTATGTAGGTGTGGGGCCAACGTTATTCCTGTATGATGTCTCCACTGGAAAGCTAGTGGCAGAACATACAGTGATGTCACGAGGCATCCTGCATGGGTGTGATTTCGGTACGTGTGCTACACATATTTATTCCATTTAATCGCATCTCACTAATTTAGTAAGTTTTATGTGGTTTATGCTGCTATGCATTGGTGTAGTGAACGGTGTGATTGCTGGGAAGAAAACCTTGGCGCATGTTGGTGTGTTTTTTGGACAGAAGCGAATCAGTTGCTTCAAAAACCTTCCTCAGACATCACAGGATGCGGCAACCCAGACAACGCTTGAGCGTGTGGGAAAAACGAAAGTGCTCAGTGATTGGGTCTTTGATGTACAGATTCTTTCCGAAGATCACCAACACATCATAAACTGTGACAACGACAACGCTTTCCCTTTACTGGCAGTGGGTCTGGCACATAACTTTGTCCAAATTTGGGATCCGGCAACTGACAGCGTGCTACGAACAGTGCAATGCAACGAACGATGCATATTGTATGCGCTTGCATTCTATGGTCGATCTCTGGATACATTAATGATCGCGTCGGGAACCGTCTTTCAGCAAATCCTGTTGTGGCAGTTTCCGACCGACAAAGATCAGAAGGAAGCCAGTCCATTGCAACGTCTGCATTCCCATGACGGAGTGATTTTTAAGCTGGAGTGGTCAAATGATGCAAGCAAACTGGTCTCTGTGTCCGATGATCGGACGGTGCAACTCTGGAGCAGGGAGGATGAAAAAGAGCTCGAGAGTTCAGCTTCTGCAATCACCCATCCTTTGTCAAGAGAATTTCGTCCAGCCTTTCGGTCCTGGGGTCATAGCGCTCGACTCTGGGATGCGAAAATCTGTAAATATGGGGTTGCAACGACTAGTGAAGACGCACTCTGCAAGATCTGGGATTTCGATGGTAATTGCATTGCCACTCTGCAGGGGCATATGGGCAAGCATGTGTGGCGTGTGGCTGTACATCCAACGCAATCAATCATTGCCACAGGAGGTGGCGATGGTGCCGTGAAACTTTGGGATCTGCGGCACCAACTAGCTTCTACTGCATCCTCGACTAGAGGTTCATTCGCCACCAGTATCCCTATCATCGTCAGTACATTGAGTGATAATAGCAACCAGTCAAATGCAAAGAAACAGGACAATACGCTGAGCATTCGAGACGTGGTCATCGTCGACAGTGGCGAAAACGAACCTGATACAGGCTTTGTTGCGTCCGAGCATGGCCAGATTTTCCAAATTGACTTAAAGAGCTTCACGTCGCAGTTGTTCTTTACCGTACGGGGAGGAAATGGAGGCAACGTTTCTAGCTTCTCCTTAGACTCCTCTAACCGATATCTGTTGATAGGCGATTCTTTCGGCCATGTTACCGTGATTGAAATTGCGACTGCGATCGTGTGTTCCAGTTGGAAAGCACATCGCTCGCGAATCATGAAGATTTGGTGGAAGAACAATGGACAGCAAAATAGTTCGCTGTATACGTCAAGCGTGGACGGCGGTTTCCGAGAGTGGCAATCGAGTGTGGATGCAGTAAGTGGTCAAATCACTATGCAATTTGTCGATTCGTTTGCTGGTGCAGGCAATTGCGCTGCATCCTCCATTGTAGTTATAGACAAGGAGCAGACGAGGAGTATCATTTGCGGTGACGGACGTGGAAGTGTGTTTGTATTTCATCGATCGCTGGCTGCCAGTGAAGCACGTGAACAAGCAGCACAAAATATTGACAATGAAGAGCGTCTGGTTGCCAAGCCACCAGCTATTGTCCTAAAAAATGTCCATGGCCGAGAGCAAGTTGCCTCGCTCGTCGTGCGCGACCACGTACTGCATTCTGGTGGTCACGATGGATATATTTGTAGATATCTACTCGACGTTGCTGACAACGGTGCAGTACGTCTTCGTGTCGTTGGCCGAGAATCAATTAAAGGCATGGGAACAATTAAGCAACTTTCGTGGACGAAACAAAATGAGCTCCTCGTATTTGGTTTCCATGCGTCAGTAGCCATCCTACACAACTTCACTGCGCAATATCGTCTCTTCAGTATTGAATGTGGTGGATGGCGGCGGCCCCATGCATTGCTTACCAAGTATGCATGTGATCAACAATCAGCAATCCCATCTCACACATTCGTTTTCACGCCTCCTGTGACAAAGAAAACTGACGTCGAAATGAAAGTCCATCGTTTTACGCTGAGTACCAGTAGTTATCAAGAAGAAGAAGAAGGGAATACGATGACGTCTTTTCCTTTCCAGCAGCTCTCTCTTCATGATCGTTACCATGGACGGATGACCACTTGTGCTGCTTTTGTCGGCGATCGATTGGTGACAACAGGTGAAGATAACAGCATTAAGCTTCACATTCTTCAACAAACTGGGGTATCTGAGCGGTGGACGTGTGTTTCGACTGGAGTTGCTCACACCACAACGGTCCGTGCATTGACTTACTTTGAACAACCTCAACCAGAGTCCATGGACTATATTATCCTCTCGGGTGGGGGCAAACAGCGGCTCAACGTGTGGAAAGTGAGTACTAACGTCGACATCATCCAGTTTCTATGCGGCTATGAACGAGAAGATGCGCTACAGGATCATCGAATTCTCGGTCTGGCAACCTTTGCAATTTGTGGGTTAGAAGAAGACCAAAAACACTATCGGTTGGTAGTGGCATGCAATTCAGAAGGGTCAATCCAACTACTTTTGTTGGATCTAGTGAATATGCAATTGCTGGAGCTGGGTGAATGCAGCTCCTCGAAGAAACCCATTCTCTCGTGTTCAGGTTACCAGCACCCAACAGGCACTGCTATATTGGCTGTGGGATCCACAGATGGGATGGTAAATCTTTGGAACTTTTCGCCTGTTCTCCAAGCTCTTTCGTCATCACTTGCTCAAGGTAAGGCGATCTCGTCAGAATGGACAGATTTGCTGCATCAGATGCAACCAAGCGCGAGTTACTTAGCGCACGATATGGGCGTTAATTGTATCTCCATCATCCCATATGAACATGAAAAATCATCCTCATCCTTCTCTGTTATCAGTGGCGGCGATGATCAAAGCATCGCTCTATATGAACTCTCGCTGTCTCAGTTCCAAGTACTTAGCCACTCACGGGCTATCAATGCAAGTGGTTCTGCCATCAAGTCTATTTACTCCGATGGCAAGGTTGTTTTTATTGGTGGATATGATCAGCGTGTGAGCAAATGGGCTATAAACACTACAGAATCACCCTCTTCCACTTCTTCGCTTGCGGGCGAAGAACATCAAAGAATTCTTGAATGGCAATGCGCCGCTTTCGCAGAGTGCGCAGATATCGCCGACTTGGCGGTCCGTGATATTCCAGCGGATCCGTCTGTTAGTCTAGAGACAGCTGCCTTTCATTTCGTTGTCGTGGTTGGCCAAGGACTGCAAACTATCAAGTTCCTACAGTAAATAGATAGAGAGGCCTCGATTCAAACATGTTTGCATGGTACGTTGACCAAACACAATACAGTAACCAATAAGTACATGCACAAAATGACCAACTCTGACAGATAAATTTTGATTTAGTAGTTTCATCTCCGTGTCCGTGTTCAAATTTATTGCCTAAGCGATCATTCTGTCCCAATCATGCTCGAAAGTTCTCCAACGCCAAAAGTAGTGGAAATCATGCCTCCATTATTTGGCAAGGGTGACCTCCTTCGTCAACGTACAGTCGAGGAATAATCCGCTTTAGTTGATCAAAACACCACCATAGATATAGGACTAGAGATGCGTCAAATCCAAATCAAAATCCATCTGCATAACTGTTTCAACTGCGGGTTTCTCCTAAAGGGAGTGTTTACTGTCCAAATGTATTTTCGCCGCTGTACGTGATGTAGAGGAATCCATCTACATCCTTCTGTTCTTCGTAAATGTTGGACATCAACGCCGCTACAACATCACATCGTAATTTCAATCCATTAGAATGCGGTCGCATTATAACGAAAAAATACAGTGCAGTTTCTGTACCAGTTGGAGGCAACACATTGTTGATGAAAATGAAAATGGCCTTTTCTGGACTGAGCTTGATCCGCTTTCGGATCACGTAGACAAATTGCCCCACTGTCAAATCCGCCGGTACCAGGTATCTGGATAGCAAAGCATAAATCAGATCCATGACACTATACCTGCAAGGAAAAAAAAACATCAAGTTGCACGTACTTTTTCTTGTCAATATCTGGAATCTCACTGCGATCTGCTTTCTCACAAATCACCTATAATGACATCAAAGCAAATGACTGCATGTAAGTACTCGTTTCGCTGCATTCATGACAATGCTTTCAGCGTATACGTACAGGAATTCTGTCAGGATACTTGGATCGAATGCGCTGCGCTTCCGCCTGGCGTTTTTCTGCAAACATAAAAAAGATCACCTACGTTAACTTCTCCATACTCCTATTATCTGCCCCCAAAATCTGCTGACATTGCGTACCAAATGGGTGTTCCTTCTTGAATGAGCTCATGTTTTCTTTTCTTGTTCGTTAATAAGCTGCTGTTTGCTAGAAACACCCTACCTATATCATCCCACAGACGCATATTCACCCGTTAGCATGCATTTGTCAACCATCTGATGCCACCAATCCCGACATTCTCACTCATGCAAACTCGTATTTCCACATACAATACAACCATTCAATTTAACATCAACTTGAACACTAAAATCAGAATCTCAAACCGCATGTACAGAGCATACGCACTCCAAACGCAGACACACACAGCACATGAAGACATATACAGTACACGTCACATCCAAAACGACGACGACGACCACTTGAGCGTTAAGCCGCCGTCTCGATGGTCAGTCTGGACGAAGGCGCGTGGGTTGCTTACCTTCGACGTTTCTCCGTAACTGGGGTGTTGTTGTTCTCTTCCTTCTTCCAGAAATGAGAGCAAAAAAGACCCATCAACGTAAAAGGGCGGACGAATTACAGTGTAAAACTTTACGAATTAGTGCTAATTCTTCGCAGGATCACGCCACCACAGGAGATTCGAGAGCGAGAGAGGAATTGCAGATTAGGGAGGTTTAGGTAACTGCATTAAGGGTGCATGCAGCTGAGAAAATGAGGACGGAACAAGCCGCTGATTGGTGGAAACTCTAGAATCTGAGGAATGGAGAAATATTTAACCATGATATGCTAAAACAAGTTACCCACAGTGGTTATGTTAACAATTGCTAACAATGAACTTCAAGGTCAACATTGCCCCCACATAGAGATCATGTTATGACTGAAGTTCGGTAAGTAATGCTTGGTGTGCGATATTTTCACATGCTATGACAAGTGAGCATGTGGGAAAGTAGTGCTAGCCTTACCACTTCTTACGCTGACTTTAGTCGTTTTTGAAGGCTACGGTATTTGACGGAACGGATCGTAATCTGTGATCTGATTTACAGAATGTTGATTGCTGTATATAACAAGAAACTGCGCCCCCATTGGCATTGCATTCATATAATCCTGCTCCCTTCCATTTGAAAAATCCGAGCGTACAAACGAAAGCGACAGTTCCGGTTTGTTATGTTGTCTTCTGAAAGCAGCGTTTTTGTTCATTCAATTGGTCACGACTCCCATCGAAGAACAGTGACAGAACAGTATAACAATTAGCGAATTGGGAGAGTAAATGGATCGATTTTACCCGTCCATTACTTTTACACCTATTTTCACAGCGATATCGTTTGTGCAAATGTAGACGAATATTGGTCTGTGGACTTGATGAATGTACTCAAGAATACGCATACTTGTGATGATGCAGTGGCGCACTTGGATCGATTACAGTGATGACGTTTGAAGTGGTGTATTCCACAATGAGTGTCTAGAATGCATTTCGATTTGGCGCTTGCTGGATCCACCAACAGTCCTGACTAAAGTTACTAGAGAGCCCATCCAATCACGTGGAGACACACGAGTTTGCAACGATGTCTTTGTAGTAGCTGCAGCTGTTTTTCAAACACGCTAATTGCACTCATTACCACTTGGAAAGTGTTTATCAACAGCAGATTTAGTGGTGCTTCAGGGTAGATTGTGGCAGCTACCACCAAATAAATTTGCGATGGTGCATCCAAGAATCCATCCAAATAAAGACTACCGCCATAAACATCACGTGGAGTGGTTCTCTTTCGATCCCGCTTTCCATATTGTGTTTCACTTGCGATGCACCATAGTTAGCCATCCTGCATCACATTTGAGATTGAACCCGTCCATCCAACATTCCTATCTTTGGCCGAGCATCCTTGGTCGTTTTCTGCTTCCTTTCTCCTGAGGTTTTTCTAATTTTTCTCACATGACGCAGTTGTGGCACCTCATGCCACGATGGGATTTTTGATTGGTTGATATTCTTTAAAAAACCTTATTAATATTCCATTTTATCCCTAACCCTTAGAAGGAACAAAGAAAAATAAAAACGAGTGAAAAACTCCCCCTCCGATCCGCTCCTCTCCTTCCCGTCTTTTTGAGGTGAAGAATAGACACACAACCGAAAGAACGATCAGAGTGAGTGAGGCGCCCACTAGCTCACGAAGAAGGAAAAACTTCCCCCTACAACGACATGTACGTCTACGATGATCGATACGGTGATCCCCTCCACGCTTCTCTGTCGTCGCCCCCTTCCCATACCCATACTATATGAAGGAAAAGCTCTTCGTTATATACGAATCTTTTGTTTCTTTTCTAGCTTCTACATCGTTCAGGGTAACGAGGATGGAAAAGACGAGATGGTGCAGCGATGGAGGGGATTTATATTGACATTTGAAAATTATTGGATAGATTTACTAATAATGTTGTGTGCTTTTTCCAGACTTCATAGCTTCTTAACCCTGTGGTAGCTGCCATTCTTTAAATCAACTATGAACCCAGAATAGTAAGTGATATATTGACGATTAAGAACAGGGAGCAAGGACCATGAAGCATTAACGGTTTGGATTGCTGCAATGATGTGTTTTGTATAGCGATTATCTCTTCAAGCTCTTGCTGATCGGTGACTCCGGCGTCGGGAAGTCATGTCTGCTTCTTCGTTTTGCCGATGATACTTACACTGAAAGTTATATCTCGACCATTGGTGTGGATTTCGTAAGTAGTTATTTCCAGTCATCCCGGTCATTGTTGGTGGGAAAAAGGATGGAGTAAGTCATCGATCGCTGACTTTTTCGTTCTGCATTGTTATTGTAGAAAATCCGTACTATTGAGCTGGACGGAAAGACCATCAAGCTTCAAATTGTAAGAATGTGCAGCTGACATATATATTAATGGAACGGTTACTCATCTCCTATGTTTTTGCAGTGGGACACTGCTGGCCAAGAACGATTCCGCACCATCACTAGCAGTTACTATCGTGGAGCACATGGTATCATTGTCGTCTATGACGTCACGGACCAGGAATCATTCAACAACGTCAAGCAATGGCTCCATGAAATTGATAGGTATGCAGGTTGCATGGTGAATGGGCACCTCAATAGCTGACTAAGTAGCTCACACTCCACGTGCTGTCTACAGATATGCCTGCGAGAACGTGAACAAGCTTCTTGTTGGTAACAAGAGCGATCTGACGGCGAAGCGCGTAGTGAGCACAGATGCCGCTAAGGAATTTGCGGAAAGCTTGGGAATTGAATTTTTGGAAACTAGTGCCAAGAACGCCGCCAATGTTGAAAAGGCGTTCATGATGATGGCCGCGCAAATCAAGAAAAGAATGGCCAACGCCCCTGCTGCCCCTAAGCAGGGCGTCCGACTCACGCCAAGTCAGCCCATGCAATCCGGCAGTGGATCGAAATGCTGCTAAGCAGGTCGAATGATTTATTCCTGTTTGCCAAGTCGTTTCCATTCGTCTGCATATTTCTTGTTCTTCGTTCTCTTGGAGAGAGAGAGGTAGATGAACGTCTCGCTTGAAAAGGTGGGGAGAATAGAGAAGGATTTGTTTTTGGTTTGAGAAAGAGGAAAAAATAGGAAAAATTCGCAAGAATGGAAATGGATTTTTGCTCTTGTGAAACATATGTAGTTGGCAATTTTTGATCTGGTTGCCATCTCTTGCTTTTGTTATTGATATGCCGGTTCAGCTCACTATGGATAGTGGTTTCTTACTTTGCAGCTCGCATGTGCAAATCTAAATCAAAGATAATGTGAACTTATGTTGCACAGTTCGCTCTTATCCGTGCCAAAATGACACCAACACAAACTCGAATATGGCAGCACCTTTTTCATCTCTGTAGAGAAGGAAATCGATTTCCGACAGGTGTTTCTTTTGCTTGACCGACTGGAGTATCCATTTGAGACAGGAAAGAATGTACCATGGATGGTGCTGCCGTGCCAATGTAATGAACAACTATAGTGGGGCTAGCCATATTGTCTATGGCGATATATTTGACCTTTCCTGAATACTATTCACACAAAGTATTCACAGACAAGTATATATGAGAGAATTACGCCCTAACTTTATGAATAATGTTTCTGCTACCTTGAACGTTTTGTCTACCTTAGCACCACTCAAAGTACATGCAATGATATTCGTGGCGCGCATTCTAGAGAACACAAGACTGCTCGGCAGAACATAAGATATTAGAATTAAGCGTTGAAACAGTACCGACAAACGCGCGAAATCATGCAAATATTCAAATTATCATACCACACATTTCCACCATGCTCGTGCACCAACTTGGTCAGGTAGCACCTGAATGAGCGGTAGGAGCCACCATTGACGAGGATATGTTGTCTGTTGAACATAATCTTGCATCCATCGTAGGGATGCGACGTAGCAGACATTATTCTATCAGCATGTCATGCATAGCAAGCAAACATCGTATACAAAACACATGCAATAACGTGAGACCTCAGTGATCCACCAGCGGATGCTTCTTATATATCATCTCAGCTAGAGCAGTCAGCCTCAACACACAAGCACGTAAGTAGCAATAGCAAGTTAGTATCAATAGGACATTTTCGTCAGCAGATTTTGCTCAGCATTTCAACATATTTTTTCGCACCGATGACGGCGCAGTTACCTGATTTGCATCTACCATTGCACACGTCTTACACAGAAAAGAACTGCACTCATTTCTTATTCTCTTCACTGATATTGCTTAACTTGTTGCTGGATGGTGCCCGCCTCTCATAGCATGATGTTGGTTCGCTCACGAGTTCGTCATTTAAACAATACAAGATTTCTATATGCTATGATTTTCTTTGAGGTGTTGTAATTTGCACTAACTTGCTAGTGTGGAGAACGATTTACGCTTTGATTGCTTGGAAGAAACTCAAAGTAAGCAAATAAAGATCGTCCCTGAGCTACCAAGTGGCACCTCATATGACCTTTTTGGAGTATAGCATATTTGACATATGTTGAATATTATATAGTGAGACGTGAGATAGCAATTCATATTAATCAAAAAAGAAGTACACACTTTTATTCTTCAATTTGGTGTCACGAAGAAACATGGTAGAGCTGTGGTGCAAGGTACTTGGAAAAAGAAGGGCCTTCTCTGTAGAGATTGACCTGAGTGTAATAGTGGAAGATCTGCAGAAAACAATTAAATCAGCAAAACCACTCATTGTTACTTGTGATGCTGCTCAACTAAATATGTATGTTGCAAAGCGTGGTAGAGATTGGTTGAACTTCAGGGATCCTGATGTAAAGACCACGATGGAGAATGGAGTCATCTCTGATAGTATTCATGACATATTGAATGACAAAACACTAATGGATGCGGTGTCAACTATCGAAGAAGCGATAATTGAGTTACATCTGTCGCTATCACCAACAAACAAACAGACCCACGTGTTGATGGAACTGCCAAAACAAAATGTTGTCTCGATAATCGGCGTAAAGCGAGCGTTTGACTTTGCGTTTAAATCGTTGAAGATTGATCCAAAGGAGTATGATCTTAGCAAGTGGAAAGCGAACACTATTATTAATACACCAACGATGCACACATTCTTTGATGGCGCTGGTAGGTTTCCAAAGCAATATTTTGTTTGTCTTGAAGAGATCATGTTGTGGGAAGTGATCAAGACTCGACTCGAATTGGAGATATGTGGTAAAGGTGAAATGAATTCGTTTTTGATTGTGGGATCTCCTGGTATTGACAAATCTACGTTTTTGATGCTGGTGGCATTTTATATTATGAAGCATTACAAGTGTCCAGTCTTTATCGTGCGAAAACTAAAGGGTGAGTACAGACCAATTGTGTGCATCGGTCTCACATCGGATGGCACCGCAGTGAAAGGAGAGGCAAAGAATGCGAGAGGCATCATATACGCGCGACCAATTTATTGTCGATAACAACTTGACATATAGCGATACCTACACTCTGTTGGATGGGTTTACAGATGCTGATGTGAATAGATCGGGACCACCACCAGCATTAAGATCGTTCGCCTTTCTCGCGACATTGTCCCAATATAGAAAAAAGGCGACGGCATTGATGCTAGATTATATGCGCTTCCTGCATGGCGATTGGAAGAGTTGAGACTGTATGCGGAGAAGACAAGATGGGCAGAGACCCAAGAGTCAATATCATCAATTGAGTTTGAGCAACTTGTTCCCGAGCAATATTCCTACAGCAGTAGTAGTTTGCGTGAGTTTTGTCACGAAAGAGAAAATCTTGTGATCAACGTATATACATACATGGCGTTCATCAACAGCGAAGGCTCAACTGAGTTGGTGGGTGGATATGGAGCAAAGGATCGTACACAAGTAGATTACATTTGTCGTCACTTTGTGGTAGATCGCACGAATGTAGAGTATTACTCTTATGCACTGTATCGGCGATTGATCGTGGATTCTGAGTGGATACTGATATAGTTGATGAAGAAGAGGGCTTTACGGGAGTGCATGGAACTACAGAGTTGCGAAAAATATTGATGGCAGTCTATATGGTTTGGCATATGAATCATGTGCGCTTAAACTGATGGTAGAACGAGGAAACACAAATGTAGCAATACAAACATTTATGACGACTGAATTGGGTTTTGAGAATCCATTTGCTGCAATGGCAGTGTTGACATCGAAGGTTGTTTACTATGGTAGGGATCATTCCGAGACATGGAAGTACCTGAAAGAAGAACTCCTTGCAAAGATGGAAACAGGTGATATAACGTTTTGGTGTCCAGAATACAGCATATTTCCAGAGATATATGTCATTGCTTTGTGTCGATGCAAATGTGAAGGTTCGCAGATGGATGGAAATATATTGGTGTATCTTCAAATAACGATAGCAAGCATCGAGACATCGAATTCAAACCGCATGCCAAAACTGAAAGCAACACTCAAAGATTATCCTAACCAAGCATTGATAGTCCTGATACCGAACGAAAAGGGATGCAACAAGATGAGAGTAATGAAATACTTGGTATTCCCAAAAGAGATTAAGATGATGTTGGCACATTTGGATCCTGAATGTCAACAACTAGAATAATCACTATTAGCGTTTTGAGTCTTTAAGTTGCCCAAATCACACAAAAACAGAGTTCTTCTTAGAATTATTGGAAGTTCATATACTCTATTGAAGATACTTTTTTTATTAAATGATGCTTGTTTGACTTTTTTGTCAATTGATAGAATAGTTTTTTTGGAGTTTGAATAGCAAGTGTTTATCGAAAGCATGGAATCTCTTTGTTTGATTGTGGAAGCATTCAAATTGACCATGTATTCGCGACGATATGAGTCATTTTGCCAGTCCTCCAAATCTACAGGTGTCTGGTCAGCTATTTCTAAGAACTTTGCTTCGACTTTCATGCAATCGTCGACATATTTCTTCCACTCTCTTTCATCAAAAGTGTCCATAACACGATGAGCAAGCGTCTACACCTCTGCGAGAGAAACATTACTGTCACGTTTCGCTATGTAATGCTTCGCACGGATACCGACAAGAGTCTAGACATTGATGTCAAAGCAGTCCACTGTTCGAAGGAGAGACTAGGAAACTTTGTACTGGTTTTCATCTCTCACTTCCCACTCAAAATACGACCTACAACCGTTAATTCCAATCGTCATACCGTGGAGGATATTCCTGACTCTACGCTTTCTCTTCGAGGTCTTACTTTTCATGTTGCAATTATCTGTGCTTCCAAGGTGATTTTGTCTCTTCCGGAGATCCAAAAATTGTCTCAAACGATAGACTTTTTCTTCCTCTAATAGGCAGCTGTTTTGATGAGATGTCGAATGTGGAGAAGTCCCAAAACTGAGCGTTTTGTCAAAGTCCATTTCGCTTATTAGCTGAGATAGACATTAGAAAAAACAGGAAGTCCTCCGTGAGTTACCGGTATTTCGGTATTTCACATAATCTCATGAGGTTGAGATTATCAAAACGTGGAGCTACAATAGCTGAAAACGCCCAAGGAAGAGGAGATATATTCGGTAGATGATGGAGTACGGGGGCGGAGGCATGATGCAGTTTGGCGAGCATAAGCAACAACCCCAGCGGAACGCACCCGTGGTGAGTATCGATACGGAGCACAATGACATGATTTATGATATCCAACTGGACTACTACGGGAAACGCCTTGCAACCTGCTCAGGGGACCGCACGTTCCGTGTCTACGATGTGTCCAAGGCAACGGCACCACCCACACAGAAAGATACCAAAGCGAATAACGATGATGCCAACAACGCACCGTCAGCGCATGTGCTGCAGCATGTTGTCTCACTACCAGAGGATTCGGCCGCACCCGTGCACCGTATCGCTTGGGCACATCCAAAATTTGGTAGTCTCCTAGCTTTGGCGAGCCAAGACGGGCAAGTTTACATATATAAAGAGGAACTGCACCCGAGTGGCGCTACGGAATGGGCCTTGAAGTTCGTACACAATTTCCATTCGTTGGCGGTCGTGAGCATCGCATGGGCGCCTTACGAGTATGGACTTTGTCTTGCGAATGCGTCTGCCGATGGCCAAGTGTCGTTCCTTACACGCATGCGTGAAGGGTGGGTCACATCGTCGTCCTTCCTCAATGCAGAGGATGGTACTGGGTGTACATCAGTTAGTTGGGCGCCATACAATTCCTTAGGTTCGCAGGGCCCGCAGGGACCGGTGCAGCGCGTCGTTACTGGCTCCGCTAACCACTCCGTCAAGATCTGGCAGTTTGCTCCGCAAGAGAACCAGTGGACTCAGGTACAGGATACACTGTTTGGCCATAGCGATTGGGTGCGTGACGTGGCTTGGGCACCGAATGTCGGCATTCCTACGAATGTTGTTGCATCTGGATCGGATGATCACACGGTGCGCATATGGACGCAGGATGAAGCTGGAGGAGACTGGAAAATGCACGTCATGCATACATTTCGATCGCCCGTGTATCGGATAAGCTGGTCGCTGACAGGAACTATACTCAGCGTTGCAGCAGGTGATGACGAAGTGAGTTTCTGGAAACAGCACAGTGAACAGGAATGGGTGCAGCTGTCGTCAGTCAATGAGCACGGCGCGCACGTGATGAATTCGTGATTGACGGCACTGGATCCCAGTTACTGAATGTAAATCAAGTCAAATGCAAAATTTGATAATAAAAAACTATGACATTAAGCACAAGAATGGTTGCATATGCACTCACTTTTGAACACAGGCACTAGCGTATTTTATATTCTTTGAGTGTTGTTAGGGGGAATGGTAGATGCGCATGACGAATGACGCCACATCTAGCAACTGAAAGTGTTCACTGGCACCATCAACAAGTTTCTTGTCGGCCTCAGCGATGCGTAAACACAATTTCGCCTTTTGTGCATCATTCAACTTGGGATGAGAGAGGATATTGTCATTGAGCTGCTTCAAAATTGTCAGCACCGGGTAGCCTGACATGAGGATATTCTCGATGTCATTCTTCATTTTGTCAAAGCTATTAGAGGCCACAGAGGCCCAAAACTGCTCCAAAAGCTCTGGAGGTGCCAGCTATATACACACAATAGTATTTTGTCTCAGTGACACACAGAAATACGAACAACTATAAACAAACAGGTACCTACCCCAGCTACATCGATGACATCTTGCTTTGAGAGTGCCTCGTCACCGCACAGTTGCTTGGCGCTCTGCAGAAAATTGATTGCCTTCCGCAAATCTCCACCAGAACATTCCAACAGTGTATCGATCACATCATCGGAGCTCTCCATTTTCTCTTCTTGGCAAATGTAGCGGATTCGCAACGCCATGGACACACGCTCCAGCGGTGCAAACCGGAACTTTGCGCACCGAGACGCCACTGGTTCAATGATTCGACTCACGTAGTTGCAAATCAAGCAAAACCGGGTAACCTTGGAATAGTTTTCCATCATTCGGCGCAACGCCGACTGCGCATCGCCTGTCATGGAATCCGCCTCGTCAAGTACGATGATCTTGAATGGTGGCATGTTATGCATGTCACTAATAGCACCCTGCGCAAAGCTTTTGACTTTTTCCCGCACGACCTTAATACCACGATCATCAGACGCATTCAGCTCTAGAAATCTACCGTTCTTGCGGAAGTCAGGACCAAAGAGCTGTCTCCCCACTGCAACGATGGTCGAGGTTTTCCCTGTACCAGGCGGACCATAGAACAGCAAATGCGGCAGTGTGCCACTGGTAATGGATGTCTTGAGTGTCGCCACGACATGCTCTTGGTGGGAGATTTCGTCCACATTCTTGGGTCGGCTAGCAGATAATGCTTGAGTCAGTCAGCAAGAGCACAACAAAAACTGGCAACGATGCAACCGCTACTCGACTTACTATTTTTCCACCCACGGCAACGCCGCCGGTGGGGCACTTGCTTTTGATGATCGCGAAGTACTGGTGGTTGCGAACATTTGCAGCTACGATGCTGTGTGGAATGCGTCGAATGCAGCGCCTCTTGTCCTATTGTTCCCGCCAAAATTGGTGTGCTTACAAACTCCAATAGTTCTATTACAGAGATTCGGATTATTAGTGGAATCTCCCTTTATAGGAACAATCATCAAGGTAAAAGTCCGCGGGCAAGTGTGTTGATGAGAACAAAGTAATGAATGGAAACGTACACGAAGTAAACATTGGGGGATAAGCTGAACGTATTTTGTTTAGGACAGCATTGTATTTTTATTCTAAACACCCAATAGCTGAAAGCAAAAGAAGTACAAAAACAAAGGTAACAAGCATTTTATCATTGCTGCTTGGTAGACATAAATGAACGCGACCGACCAACGTATGGTGCTTACATTTATGCAAATTTCTCCGAATGGTAGTCGAAAATCGTACCACCAGGGGCCGTAGACGAATATTTTTTGCACATCTCGTCCAAGATCTTCTCTAACGCATGTGGACCGCAGAAGAAAACCCCAATTTCTTCACCAGGGTGTTTCGCGCGGGCTTCTTGGAAGACTTGGTCCCAATCGGGACGACCAAAATGCGTTAACTGCTTGGACTTCAAGCCTGATACGAAATCTTGACCTGTTTGATCGTGCACAAACTGCTGGAACATTTTCAGCTGATTCGTGTTTTCGCCACCCTTGACGGTACTTAAATATTGGTGCGTTTCAATGACGTTATCCTTGTCTAGAGCACCAATTTGATTCATTGTGCCTTCAAACCAGCTCAGTGACTCTTGGCCACGCGTGATATAGTGGAAATAGAGCTTCTTGATGCGGAAGCTGCTTGGATGACGGACATGCTTGCAGTTTTCGCATCGGTATTCTTCCCACAGGTGCACAACATCCTTCAAAATAGAAGCAAATGGAGTGACACCAATACCACCCGCCACACAGATAACAGTCTTGAAACGATGATAATCCTGCGTTGGCGCGCCGACTGGACCATCCAAATACACATCTGGGTATTGCGTCTGATTAGCATGGCAATCAGCAATAACGCGATGCAATGCACCTGTCCAATCACCAGCCTTGCGAACGTGGATACTCACATAATTATCACCAGGTGCACTTGAAATGGTGAATGGATGCCATTCATGCGAGGAAATCATTGGCACGTTGATGAAGAGATACATACCCGGACGGTAATCGAAACGTTTAGGCTTCTCCATGAAAAGCGCGCACGTGCCGTCCAACTCGACGGCCTCCATAATACGAACTGGGGCAGCAAACACCTTGGCGTATCGGAAGCGACGTTCAGTCAAATAAACAAGGAACGGAGGAATGATCCACCAGTAAGACGAAGCCGTCGCCAGCCAGGACATAGCACCGTGGAAACAAAGCACCACCAAGAATGGTCCAAATAGCATATGTGAGTACCAAAACAAGTTGAATCGTCCCTGGCGAAACTTGGGAATGGCAGCCAGTGGGAAAGAAATGAGCGTAATGATGAGAAGAATCGCACCCGTCCACACCGGAAGCTCCGTTAACATTGTCGTAAATGGTGGTACCTTGTAAAATACACCACGGGTCGCAAAGATCGAATCACTGACTTCTTCTGGAGTCGCAACCAGATAAAGATTGATTTCGTTGGAAATGTGCGCACACGTGTGAACAAGACCTGCCGTGAGGAGCACGGTACCACAGAGTTTGTGAAACTCAATGTGATCGTCAAAAGGGATGTACTTCCACATCAGCTTGCTTCTTTTCATCACCTGAGTGATCGACCGACACATAGGTAGCAGTACCAACAGACAATTCAACATCGCAATCTGCGCGGCACCACGAGCAATTCTCAAACCCCATCCAATAGCTGGATCAACTTTGTACGTGGATGCTCTCAGATAGGCAACTAAGGCATTGGCGCAAAAATAAACCACCAACCACCAGAAGCGGATATGGTTAGCCTCATACCACGTGTCAAACTTACTTCTACTACGTTGGTAGGCAACTGAGGAACCGTGCACGTTTTCTTCCTTCTTGGTTTCGTACGTGCCGCTCACGTACGAGTGGAACACTGTCTTGAATTGCGAGTATGTCATTTTCCCATTATGAACATTGGCTTTGCGAAACAGCATTGTCGCTACTGATGTGAGTTCCGTACCCATGACTTGCAACTTGGCGTTTGAGAAGTTTCCCTTCATCAACTGTACGACTTGGTCTTCGATAATGTACCCTGCACCATCCGCGTCCAGTGTTTCAAAGATAAACTTCAGCTTCTCTTCTGTACCAACATCAAGGTCCATGACCGCGTCGATCAAGATGGCATTACCATCAATCATTCCATTGGTACCATCATATTCATCGTATTCATCGCCATCAACCTCAAAGGCTTGGCTAAACGTGGCGCGATCGATGTACCCGTTCTTGTCGGTCATATTACCCATCACATCACGAAGAGCCTGTAACTTGTCCATAGGAGTAAACTGCTGGTTCTCACCTTCACAATAAGCATTTCCATGTTCATCCTGTGTCAATGCGATAGAATATTTTTGTTCATCGGAGCAGTCACCCAAAATGGGTACTGATACAACATCGCTGACAGCGCATGGGCCGGTCAACGATGCATTAGAATACGACATCGACATCGACAAGTTCGAAATGCGCGACAATCGATCTGCTACAACGGATGACCGCAACATGGCGTCGACATTCGGCCGCCGTCGTCGGCGTGGCGTCGGGCCATGTGTGTTACCCATGACATGGACTGGACTGTTATCTGCCAGTAAATGCTCAGCGCTCATGAAATTACTCTTGGTCACTTGCTTCATCGGTGGTAGTGTTGCTGTTTCAACTGACATAAAGTTGTGGGTCGTCGTCATATGCGGCTTGACCATCGAGATGCCATCAGTTTTGGGTTTATTAGACCGGCGATTATTGGGTGATGGTGTCGAGATATCGATGAACGTTTGGCCATTCCCTGGTGTACTAAATTCATCTTCTTCCTTTTGAATCGCCGCTGGGAGCAATCCAGCATGCTCCATTTTTTGTCGATCACGCGGATTCATCTTATGGTATTCTGGAGATAGAAGGCCAGTGACTAGATCGTCACGGTCTGACAACAACGGTCACTTGAGCCGTAGAAGCTTGTCAATGCAAAAAGGTACGTCCTGGTCCAAAAATGTATAAGTGCTGTTCTTGATCACTTTTTTCGCCACCCAGTCAGTCTAGAGGATGAGGAGGAAATGCACGTAGAAAAAGACGAGCAGAGCTCCGTAACGGAAGGCGCGCAAATACTGGAATGATAACTGACGAGTCGTGATGGCACAGTGAGAGATAAACAAAAAAACTGCCCCAACGTTAGTTTCAGTCCGTCGTCTTAGATCCACAGAAGGGGAGGGTTACAACGTAACCACATGCACAGATGCCAATAGCGAAAAGGGGATGAGTTTAACAAAGAGTTGGACGATGGGTGAAGGTTAACAAAACACCTGGACGGGGGGGTCGGTTAAAGTAGCTGACTGACTTACATATGGAGGAGATAGTAGGGATTAGGAAATTCTATCACCACCTGGTTCGACAGAAGGTTAGGAATCATAAATACGACAGAAAAGTGGATAGAAATGAAACTCGATGATTTTCGTGTCCACGCACCGAGCTTGCGTGTCTATCATAGAAGGAGTTTACCACTCATCAAGGAATTCTTATCGAAGGTCATTCAGTTTGAGACGTGGATTGGACCATTTGAAGAAAAAAAAATAAATATCACCAGTCACATGTCAAACCAGCTGGGTTTTTTAAGGATGTACTTTCAGTGTCAACCTTCATCCCCTTGTGATATGTACCTCACTTGCGAATAGAAAACTGGTTTAACGGGCTGAACTGAACGCAATTACGTTGCGAAAAAAAATAATCTGTGATTCCATAAAACAGATAACCGAGATGCCTTCTCGCACGAAAGGTATCAAAACGTATCCAAATCGGTAGTGAGATGATGTTCTGGAAAAATTGCATCTAAAACTATCCTCTTTTGTCCAAAACCAAAATACCTCAGGATTCTTTCAAGAATGATGCCATGTCTTGTGCATGTTGATGTGGCTTTTCCTATACAAACGATGGGCAGTGGGAAAACAGTCCAGCGTCACACTAGTAACAACATAACAATACGCTTTGGATATCGTAAAATCCCACTGTTATAGCCGAGTATGACCAGGTGGTCGACATGCCAAACCATAATTTGACGCGATTTGTGCTTGCTATTGGATCAGCAATTGGTATTCGAAACCATGATGACAATATTCCATACACTAGCACAATAAAAAAAATAATTTCATGGGATACTTTAATGTTCAGTGAAGGAGAAAAACATAGATGGCGACTAACTGCCACAAAAGTGCTTGACAGATCGACAATATCCAGGAAACGGTGTTTACTTGTGAAAGAGTGGACTGGGGGGAACACAAAACTAATGGCGCCAAACGAGAAAGAAGGCAGAGAGCATGGCAAATGTTGTTCTTACTTCTTCATCACAAACGTCTGGATCGCTGGAACATAGCAATTAGGCTCGTTTCTATACAAATCCAGTCATCGTTAGGCAATGTGTGATATGGCCGAGTGTGTGTATGTGTTCGTTGGGCTTTCTCTAAGCCATCATCACTAACAGATGGGTTTGCGGAACATTGCCACAGACCTCCGGTAAGAGTAGTATGGATAATGTCTATTTTAATAATCGAGAGGGTTGGTTAATTACATCGTTTTACGTCATAGTTTATACTTCATTTAACCTCTCCATTTTTCCTACGAGTAGGATGTACCTTCCAGAAAGACCCAAACAAAAAATAGGAGGTCTCTCAAAATTACCGGTATTTCGGTATCTCGGCTAATTTCATGAGATTAAGGTTAATTAAGAACGTGAAAGGATTTAGACAAAGTCAGGAGCTACTCAATGCAGAAATGGATTGCGTTCGTGTTTCTTCTGCTCTTTGCAGGCTACCGCAGTGATAGAGCAGGACGACCGACCGCAACTACTGCTGCTGCAAATCCACTCGTTGATACTGTTAGTCATGGCTTCACTCATGTGGCATTGATCACTATTCACCCTCACGACACACGCGCCTTTACGGAAGGTCTTTTCATCGATGGCGATTCTTTGTTCGAGTCTACTGGCTTACAGCAGCAATCCTTCATCCGCGAATACAATCTGCCCAGTTCTAGTGCAGAGGCCGGAATCAGCCAGCCGTTGGATGTGATCCAGGAGTTCCGCTTTCCAGCCAGCCAATTCGGTGAAGGAATCACACGCATCGGCGATTGTCTGTACGCGCTGACTTACCGCGCACAAGAGATCCTCAAGCTGTCGCGAGAAACGTTCGAGTTACAAGGAAGGTTCCCTTTCCACACTTCTACATCGGAGGGATGGGGATTGACCACCGATGGCAAATTGCTCATCGTCAGTGATGGCTCTGCCAACATTCAATTCTACGATCCGAGCGCTAATAATTTTACACTCGAGCGATTTATACAAGTGCACCATAACAACGAATCGATAACGAACATCAACGAATTAGAGTATGTAAATGGCGAAATTCTCGCAAACGTGTGGTTCCAGAACCATATTTTGCGAATAAATGCTACCAGCGGCGCGGTGATCGAGAAAATCGATTTGGAGTGGCTTCGCAATATGGCCTCGAATTTGCAGACACCGTCGATTTTGAATTCACGCTGGCGGAATGATGCTGTGATGAATGGTATTGCATACAATCCAAAAAATCGTCACATCTATCTGACCGGAAAACTCTGGGATTCTATCTTCGAAGTGGAATTCTCGTACCTTCGTCACCATCGTACAAATCACGTTAGCCAGACCTGAGATTCAAAGTGAAAACGATACACTTCATAGATGGACTGTAGTACTGTGTATGTCTTACCTTAGATTACTTATTTCTGGATGAGCATCCACGCAATGATGAGTGATAGTATGGTGTAAAAGGAGACGGCAACCTCTGTGTAATTATATATTTTAGCAGCCTTTCAACAGAAGTGAACCGATCGACTGACGACAAAATGGCTATCTTCTGGTGTTCAGTACACATTACATTCGAGATAGCGAAGAGATTACGCGGGTAATATCTCATGTTAGTGAAATGATAGGATAGATAAGCGTCAAGCAACCACTGGCAACTAATTTACTCTATTATTGAAGGAACAAGAGCTATATAATCTCGCTCCAGGCGCTGTGAGGTCGTATTCTGCTTCCGTCTCTGGATGAATAGCCGAGAGATCACATGATTCATTTTGGAAATTCTTTACATCAAGCAACACAACAACACGATTACACATCATCGTTAGCTTCGCATTCGCCAACATGCAGTATTGCACAGCTGTGAATTTGATATTTTGCAGGTACTTTACCTTGAAAGTGGTAATTCGGTTGCTTGCGGTGCCTTGACAGGGCAACGTTTCACCCAAACCAGTTGCTTCAGGTGTGGGAATACATTCGGATTGGTATCCAGCCACCTGCGTTCGATAAGACGGCGATCGCCTTCGTCGTCGATGCGGATCTGGTGCGACTATTGAAAATGACACATTCCGCTCACTTTGATCGGCTTCATGGTCCCAGCCAGCCCCAATCTCCTCTTCGTCTTCTTCTTCATCTTCACGTCCGCTGTTGCTATAACTTCTTTCATCATCTTCCTCCTCCTCCTCCTCCTCCTCCTCTTCTTCTTCTTCTTCTTGTAGTGTCAACTCGTGTATTGTTACTGCCTGCTCTTCGACTCGCTTTGTCAATTTGGCTTTATCAGCCTGCAGGTGTTTGATCTTCTGTAGCAATTCAATTGTTTTCTTTTCATGCTCATTCTGCCACGTGTCTTTCTCTTGACGAAAGTGAATAGTCAACTTTGCTAGTTCGTCTCGGAGCGATTGGCATTCATGTTGTAGCACCAAGACAGTCGTGTCATGCACCATATCGGGTTTAAGTGACTTCATATAACCGTTTAATGACGACACGGGCGAGGAAGACACGATAGACGATTCGACGCTTTTGTTAGCGAGTTTCGCTTTCGAAGGAGACGTATAAACACTGTTTATCTTGGCTTTCAGGAGATCGTCGATGGTGTGCGCCTGCTCCTACGAACGAGTTTGCTCAGAAAAGACAGAATGGCATAGTATGGCACGACAACAGCAGTATTTTAGTACCTCAATCAACAGGTTGGCGCTAAGCTGTGCTTCGACAATTTCCTTCCAGTGTTTTGCCTTCTCTTGTTGTAGCAATTCATATTGTCCCAGAGATTCCTCGTATCGGTGATGAAGCTCCTTTCGTTCTCCCAGCAGTTTGGCTTTTTCGGCTTCAAGCTCTTGTATATGCTGTGCCTTTTGCTCATTCTTCAACAAGAGAAGCATGCAGTTAAGAATATTACCATGAATATAAAGCATAGACATCAGTATTTCTTACCTCTTCTCGATGCGTCATATCCATTTCTTGCAATTTTTTGTTCTGTTCAGCGGTCTATCAGGGAGCAACAAAGTAAGACTTCACTTATTAACCTCGTAACTGTAGACAAAATTTACCACTGCGGTGAGGTTGTTCAGATTGTCCATCAAATCTTGGATTGTTTTCTTGTTCTCCTCCAGCATTTGTGCTTGCTGTTCACACTTCGTTGCCGTTTCCTGCATATTATTCTTGGTCAATGCAACTTTTTCAGTCATTTCCTTCTCCTTTGCTTGTAGTTCGTCGAATTTGGCATGCAATGCCTTGCATTCCACCTGTAATTGCTCCTTGGCATTCATTGCCATCTGAAGTTGCTTGGACATATCCATGTACTTGGCAGTCACCTCTTGGTACCGATCCCACCGTCCCAATTCCATCTCCTTTTCCACGGCGAGTCGAGTTTGTTCTCGCACAGCATCCATTCTCCGTTGCTCCTCCTCCTGCTTCTGCTCAGGGGTCTTCAGACACTTGGAACAAGTCGCACTGGTTTTCTTCATTTTCTTCTCCAACTCCCATAACTCTTCATCCTTCTGCTTCAGAGCCTGTTCGTGTCGCAATTTCATCTGACACATAGTTTGGTACATGCGTTCATTCTGTTCGACCATGCACTCCCGGGTACGATACAGTCCATGGTAGTCTTCCTGCAACATCAACAGTTGCTCTTTCGTGTGCTGATGGTTAGTGAGAACCTCGCGCCATTTCTCCTTCATTTTCTTGACCATCATAATATGCTCTGATTTCAATTCGCTTTTGCCCTTAAGCGCTTCCTGCAATGCTGTTGATAAATCGGCAAGCTTTCGCTTACACTGTACCAACTCACTGTTCGCCTTCTCCTTCAATTGTAAACTTGAGTGTTCCCTGTATCGGCTGTCCTGAAGTTCCTTGTCCACGAGCTGAATCTTTAATTTGGCTTTCTCGAGCTCATCAGTCATCGGTCGCTTGATATTCTGCCATTCTTTGCGTTCACATTCCAATTTGCACCGCAACTGGTCCACTCGTTCACGTAGTGCCTTGCGCTCTTCATGGGAAATGTTCACGTTAGCAGTAGCTTCTTTCTTCACGAGCGCCACGGTTTCTTCGTGTTTCTTCTCCATTGTTCGAATTTTCTCTGTGAGTTGTGAGAGCTTGTCTTGGTCTGCTTGATGTTGATCCATCGCTGTTTCAAGTAAAGAACTTGTGTGTGAGAACTGTTGTTGGAACTTGGTACGCTCTTGTTCAGCCACGTTTAGTGCTGACTGTAACGATGCGATCTCTCGTTTCAATTGAACTGCATGTGCACTCGCAGTTGCAGCAGCTTTGCTCGCGCTTTGGTCTTTCTTGACCAATTGTTGCCGCAGCGTCTCAAGATCGCGTAGAAAAGCACGCCGTTCCTATTCAATGTATACAAATGGCAAATGTGACTTTAAGAATTTGTATATCATATTGATGATCAAGTTCAAGGCACATACTTTCTCGAAGCACCGCTGAACGTCCTTCATGGAGAGCGTGGACGCTGTGGACGCCATTGTAGTCGTGTTAGATGGGATCTCACTTCTATCTGCCCATGGATTTTTTTTGTTTTCGTAGCTCTTCATTTTGCTAAGCTTGGCATCTTCAAGCTTTATCAAAAACGATCCTGTATAAATTGATTTGTATCACATTACTCATTTCCGTTACTTAATTTGCTTAAGCCAATTATCCTTAGATAATAAATAACCTGTGAAAATAGAAATTTTATTGCCAACGGTGAGTTGGTTACGAAACGGCGTCATCTATTCCCGTGCCCAACAAAACGCGATGATAGTCGGTGAGGATAGCAACCACATATTGATCGTTCTTGAACATAAGCTGCTTTTCCATGACATAAATGTGTTGCATCCCTTTCCTTATTTTCGCAAGCTGTCCGTCCGTACAGAAAACGTATGAGATTCCATTTTGTCCGTCTGGCCAAACCTGTCACACTGACTAGAAAACCTGACAAACGAATTACCTCAAAATCTTATTTTCAGTATAACCAACTGTAAGTGTCTCTTTACAACCAGTATGAGGATTTTTTTTACTGGTATATCATTCGACAATTCGCCACCATGGCGTCAAAGCACTCGAGAAGGAACTGGCAAAGCGCGCTACCGTTCGTTCCGTCGACGAGTTTCGTACAAGCAAGCGATGTTTCCACTGTCACGCTGAACTTTCGAAGGTAGTCTTCCCGAAAATGGTCAACGGCGTTCCCGATGGCACAATTGAATCTCGATCCGTTTTGCACTGTGAATCCAGTGAATGCAAGACGTTTTGGGATCGCGACGTGAACGCTTCGCTGAATATTATGCGCGTGACGACAGAACTTTTCAACAATCGAGCAAGACCAGAGTACTTGCAACGATAATCAAGTGAGTCGTAGAAGCGCAAAAAAAGCGTGAGCTCGGGGTCTTCGGACTTGAACGTGCTCACACGGTACAGCCCGTATTCTAGGTGTAGTCAGTTGGTAGACGCAACTCGCTTCGCGAGTTGGAGTAACCTAGTTGCCCAAACGAACAATCGTAATAAACTTCTACTATCAAGCAGCAAAATAGATAGTTACTTGATGTATAAGTGATCTATCTTATTATACTCAGATTAGCCCCATTCTCCGCTCATTATCTGATACTATCCTCAGTCTAGTCTGGAAGTTGACAAAGCTGAACAGGAACAATGAAGCCCTTTCGTTTGCGTCAACTGCAAATCATCCATCGTCATGGCGATCGTACGCCGCTGATCAATGTCTTTCAAGGCGCCGGCATATCCGAACTGGACGAACGCCGGCGGTGGGAACCACTATTGCCCTCCGCAGATGAGCTGGCCCGTTTGAAGCAAAAGTATGTAGTGCAGGAACTATTCAAAATGCAACAGCGGAACCAGAGCCGGCCGTTTGGTTATCTCACTACTACTGGGATTCAGCAAATGAAAGCACGCGGTCTGCAGCTGGTGCGCTTTTCTTTTAGTAAGCGTGAGCGGATGCGTACGGGAATTGTTTACGAGATTTGATGTGTGGAAAGTAGAAAGAGTACTGTCGGCAGGACGAGTTTGATGTAGACACTATCGCTAAAGATGACGTTCAAATCTTCAGCAATTCCTACACACGCACGCAATTGAGTGTTCAGGCGCTGTTGAGCGCCTTCTTCCCAGAAAACACTCAAATTGCGCCTCCAGTATGTGTACTATCACCTGATCGAGATATGATCAACAGTAAGTGATTGACTCATTGTTATTCACCATACATACAATGGTTTCTAAGTTATGTCATACTTTTGCTTACTTATGTAGCCTACGCCGCGTTTCCAGAAATTACCGATTTGAAGAACGCGTTGGAAAAGGAGAATGCTGAATTTGCGCTGCGTGAGCTGGAGATGACACCACGGAAGGCTGAACTGATGCAACTGCTGCCGGCATTCTCGATTAATCAACCGTTTACTTGGATGGCAGCGCAGGATTATTTTGTATGCCGACGCGCACACGGAATTCCATATGTACCAGGCACAGAGTGCCATTTGGAAGCTACCATCCACCACTTGAGCTACCGTTTTCATCACGTATGTTCCAAACCTGAGCTGCTTTCGATGCTTGTGCAGTCGTTTTTATGTTTTTGTTGTTGTTGGATCAGTTCTATTCACATCGTAGAATTCTGCAATTGGTTGCCGGCCGCTTGATGCAGAATGTGCTTAATGAGGTAAACTTTTATTTTGAGTTGTGAAGCCTTTTCCATGTTCCCACATCTATTGTTGCCTTGATGCAGATGCATAAAGCAATAGCCGGCCATCCTGAAACCCGGAAATTGGTGATCTACAGTGGTCATGACATCTCTTTGCTCGCTGTAATCCATGCGATAGATGCGGAACTCGCCCAGAACACACAGTGGTGGCCCTCATATTCATCAGCAATTTCGCTGGAATTGCTAGAAGATACCAATGGTCGGTGGTTCGTGCGTGCTCGATTAGATGGACATATCCTAGCCATGCAGCAAATTTCTGACGCTGTGTACACGAGCAAAGACTTTTATGAGATCGTCTCGGATCGAATTGGTGGAATTCCGTAACTTCCAAAAGTATGCATTGATGGCAAACTATAGTGTCTATTGTCAATAGCATGAATTCAATGTATTCCGAACCTGAATAGAGATGTAGAGACAAATCCATGCCTACGATAAAAGCTCTGCGACTTGTAGTGCACGTTTGTATCGCCGTCGAGCAAGTCTTACTCCCAAATCTGCTTCCTCTTCTCCTTTATCGTCACTTTTTTCAGGCACACCAATATCAATGATCTCATTCGCAGAATCCAAAACGCGCTGCACAAGACAACCATGGTGTGTGAGGTATCTACAGATTTTGCGTCGAGAACTACAAAGTAGATTGCTGATTACCTTTCTTGCTGCACCTTGAATGCCGTCGAGATACTCCAACACGATAGAGAACATGGACTTTGGTACCACGTCAGCTTCATACATCCATCGCAGAATCCACATTTGCTTTGTTTTCTAATATCACAATCGTTCAGAGACAACTAACCGATCAAATTTTGTCATGCAAACTTCACTTCGCTGGTTAGCTATCTTACCTTGAATTTCCACGGAATGTCGTCTTCACCTTTTGGTTCGTCGCGCATTTTCCATTGTTGTAGGTAGTATTTTGCTTGCTGAATCATTTCAGGCGAGCGATCAGCCTTGCCGCCACCTTCCTTAGTTCCATTCTCATCTTTCGTTGCATTCCCTGGAATCGTCCGAGGGCGCTTCTTCTTTGTGGAATTGCCATTTTTTGAGATTTTATCGCCATCGTCATTGAATTTGATGTGCGTCTTCTTCTTGTCGCTCTCCGTTTGTGATGCTACTTTTGCCTGTGCTGCTTTTTGCTTGCCGCGTTTTTTCTTCGAGGGTTTCGTTGCAGTCATAATGTGTGTGTGATTGCTAGCAAGCAGATCTGCTCAGAAACTCAATTGATCTGATGATCTGAATTGTAGCTTTTCATCCACCAACCAAAAAGCACAAGAGGCATATTCAAGATAGATACGTGGTCCACACCAACTAACCTATCTACCAAAACTTATCGAATATATAGCAGTTAAGGTATGCTCATAGACATATCTATTGAGTCGATGGTTTAGATATGAGCTATTGCTACTACATGCATTATGAAACTACACGATGCAATAGCGCATATCGCTTACTCGTCTACCTGTGCTTTTGGCATTCGTTGGGGTGAATATCTCCACATACTCCTAGATGAAGAAGATTTGATAGTCTTCGCCCAAGAGATCATATAATCCTCTCTGATTGGTGGAATGGATGGATATTCAATTGTTGATTGGTGGAACGGAATTACTATGTGAAAATACTGGCGAAAGTCGATCTCTCCTAAAACCGGAGATAGGACAAAAAAGAGTCAATCATGGCATGGGCATCAAACAACAGATGCTCAACTCGCGCCAAAAAGAGCAAACGCACAATGGCGCGTTGTATCACTTCTCCTCTTGCATCGTCAAGGGAAGTGAGTCTATTATTGTCTAGCGAAGCGCAACGAGTGCTTGTGCTTACTCCACACCATCGCCACAGCGGGTGACTATTTATTGCACAAGGATGTGCCAAGTTCGAAAACGTTTGCGTAGCTCCTCCCCATCATCATCAACAGACATTGAGCATGGTGCCACGAAAATCCGCAGAACCTATGGCTTAGCAACCAAGCAATATGCGATCGTACCGAAAACCATCGCACGCATAAAGTCCGCGAAAGAACTACAAGAAGATCAGAAGGAGTACGCGACGTCGATGCATCGCGATGAAATCGTTGCAGCGATTTTGACAATCGCATCGGCATTGGGACTCGCCAAGGAGACGTTGCACTTGTGTGTTGATATTTTGGATCGGTATATGAAGGTGCAATCAGTTGAAGCCACAAAGTTGGAGACGTTAAGCATATCGTACGTGATGTTGGCGATATAGTTGGATTCTTTCCAAGCGTTTTTATTGATTAACGAGTCTATTTTCGTGTTGATAGATGCCTCTGGATCGCAGTGAAGATTATGGAAACCCCAGAAACAATTGTAAATAAATCCATCAAAAAGATCCTGAAGCGACGGCGACATTCAGGAAACGTATGTAATTGCAGTTACTTGCGAAAGTATGTGCACATGTGATAGTGACTAACAACTGATTATTGTCACCTTTGTGTCCTTCAGTGGAAATGGGAGGAGATTATTCGACTGGAGTCCGAAATATTGAATCAACTCAATTATCGAGTTCTAGCACCAACAATCCTTGGACTTTTGCAGAAGAAGATACATGCCGCTGAAAAACCCTTATCACATGAAAAGGTATGTAATGTTCTTCATGCCAGTTATACTACTGTCAATACTGATGAACGCATTTAAATGTTCCTTCAGATGCAATTGGCGTATTACTTTTCGGATCTCTTACTGCTCAAAGACCGCGCCAACGTCTACCCAAAAGACGTTCTCGTGGACGCCATTCTGTATGTTGTGTCAGGCCATCAAATCACAGATGTACAGCCGCCGCTGTTAGCTCCCGTCGTTCTCTTGTTTCTTGCGCATCGAGACAATATTAACCCCACGCATGTGGTGTACAAGGCGTGGTTTGCCTTGCGGTGTCAGTACGGCCCATTTCTGCCATCACCCTGGCAAGTGCCATACGATCCACACTGCGTCTGCCGTGTGTGTCAAAACGTGGAAGGAGGACAGATGTAGCTGCCAGTTAATGGAGGGACCGCGACCAGTAGTGCTCATAGAGCAAATGTCAAGTCCGTCAGCACCGATGAAGTATACTTCTAGCGTAGAATAGAGATAGTACACATAGATAGGTAGAACAACAAACTCATCAAAAAATACCATAGACTCTTTGTACAATTTGTAGAATGCTGACTGTTTAGTATCGCTGTTATTTCCCATTCAATGCAGCTCGAACAAAACGCGATTCCCATCTATCTCTTCCACCTGGAAGTTTTCCGCACATATACACGTAGTATGCAAAGATATAAGTAATACGATTAGCTCTGTTCATATTCTATACTCATCTGACTAGGATGAGCAGCATGATGTTGTTCATTAGATATGAAAGAATTGAATAAACAAGAAACAACAAAGACAAAAAAGATGACATGTTGAAACGCAGCAGAACATAAGGATACGATAACATGAAAGACAGCACGGAACAAAAGGGAGCCAAATGCAGCGCCTCCAATCAGCGTGCAAATAGTGCTACCAATCCGCGACTTTCCTGTTTACGATATGGAATCCTAGCTAGCCACTCACATCGCCTAAAGCAAGTGGGACTTACGCAAATCTTGGTACTTCTTGTATCCGGCGGCAACGATACCACCAAGGACGAGGATTAAGAGAAAGAATGGTGTCTTCCATCCTGAAGTCTTTTCTGCAGTTTGCTTCACTGTCTCGACCAGTTTTTCATCCACTTGTTCGCGAATTGCATCCACTGTGTTGGTGACACGTTCATTAACCTAGTTAATTATCAAGTACACGTTGATCAGTGCTTAAGGATTAAAAAAGGTATAATAATGCGTATCAATCGTGTCCTGATAGCCATTTACGCACCTCTCCGTTCGCCCATGCCTCCAACTTTGCGATCATCTTGGCATCTTCTGCTTCTTGTTCACGGAGCTTCGCGATTGTATTTTGTGTCGACTCTTTGAGAGCTGCATTCAGTTTCAAATTACACTTCACCGGTCAGACTCAAAAGTACCAATCTAGATGTTTCACTGTAAATTTACCTGTGAATTGATGCTCGAAATCTTCAATAAGTTGCTCATACTTCCGCTTGATAAGACGGAGTTTGGATGCGTTGTCTCCCTTGCTTAGCCCTTCATCGAGATCATGGATGGTGTCTTTCTTCACCTTTTCATCCTTGATGGCATGATCCATATCAGCCAGGTCACTAAGAACACAAAGCTGAGTCAGCACATTACATATACAAAGATACCTCCATCCAAGATATAACTACAACATACTCGTAAACGCTGAGGCTGATCACATCGTGGTTGTCTGCCAAGCCACCCGTTGATGCAGTAATTCCAACCGTTGCACCCATTGCCCATTCTGCAGGGAGCTTTGTCTGACCGACGTAGCAATCGTCCCACTCACCCTTGTTACCTGAATCTACCGATACCATAACCACACCTTCCTTGTATTGGATCTTGGCCCGCGACATATTCAATGACGGACTAAACGCAGCGTTCTTTTCGTGGTAGCGAATACTGGGAGCCATGCAGCCAACTTTCGTGGCGTCATTTAGTTGGTCGAGCGTTTTTGTGCCGTCATTTTCAAAAACCGTCACATCTTTATGCCCGCCTGAGTGTTCCGTATTCACAAACGTATCAAACACGAAGCCCAAACCTATAAAGATGACAACGCGTAATAGTAAAGCAATGTGCGTAAGTAAAATTTTAGCAATTGCGATTGATATGACATCTGGAACAGTGTAAAATACAATATCGTACCAGTATATGTTCCCGTGAAGCCGTGATTATCGCCGGGAATATGTTGCTGAGCGGTTGTGATCCAGAGCGCGAGGCCATCGCCGTACCAATCCTTGGCTTGGCCACTGATGCGGAATGTGAGAATGAGTGAAAATTCCTTGCGACCGATCTTCTCCTTGCTCCAGATGTGCCCACGTTTGCTCTGCCGATCGGGCGTCAGTCGTGCAAAATGGCGATTCACAACTGTTGTGCCACCGATCGTCCAGTCCGGGCCGACTTGGCGGTCACCATCAGCGCTGATGGTGTCGAATGGTTTCGAGAAAGAGACCGACTTAAGCAGTTCCGACGTCACTGAAGTAGTGAGCATACATAGCGAGAGACCAAGAAGCTGCAACGCAGTGGTTATCATCATATTTCACCTGCTAACACTGCGAGAGGAATGCAATTGAAATGCCTATTGTATGCAGTTAGGAACTCAATTCAATCCTGCCAATTTAGCAACTGAATGACGTGGAAACACAAGAGGACACGCAGTGTACCAGATGATTTCGGATAAGTGCGATTATTCAGCGAGCTTGTGAAATAGCATACCGTACCGTTACAGCAGTAACGGCAAATATAATGATGACACTATTTAAGATAAAATGGTGTATCGAAGTTACCCAATTACAAGACCTGATAATAGGAAGATGGCGAACAAGAGAGGTGTTTCTCGTGGTCGGTGTGAAGATGCATCGTTGCCTCTAGAATCGCTACTGCTCCCATCTATGCTTCCAGAGTTGGAGGAACTTTTCCCACTGTGCTCCCGACAGCTGTAGCGTTCACCTGTGAGCATGTAGTCGGCGTAATTGGTATCAAAGTTTAGTGCATTCGCAGTGGCACAACCTTGTTCTTTGTCACCTTCATATTCAATACCAAATACTGCCTTATTCTTCGCAATAAATGGCTTCAACAAATCACATTCATCCATCTCCACACATTGCTCGTTGACTTGAAAGTCAAAATCATCAACCAGATCCTCAACTTGCTCTAGATCATTCTTCAAACCAACAGACAGATCAAGAGCATGCGCTGTTTCTGCTAAGAACTTGTTGAAAGAAAGTTGTGTCGCAGGTGTCAAATCGAAACCCGTATCTACAAATGCTCCATTGACATTGTCTGGATCGACACCATCACAACCTTTCTCTTTAGCAATCTTGATTCGATTCGCACACACATCTCGAACAGTTTGGTCTTCAGTGTTGACCCAGTATTCACCTGGCCAACCGTCCATGGCTTTCCCTATGGCATCCTTGGAAAAGTTGGCAGTGTAATCTCGAAAATCTTCATAGGAACCAGCACTGAAGTAGCAGATGACTTTGATACCGCGTGCATGAAGTTCGTCGATTTGGTTAGTGGTGACTACGTCCAAATCGACATCATACATCTCTACATCGAATGATAAATCCAATGTATCACCACCCAATTGGATTTGATAGGATGTTCCTGGAGTAGGTTTCCACCACGCAACCACGGACACAATTTGTTGTATCAGTGTCAGCACAAGTAGCGCGACAACCGCCACCTGGTCCTTACGTGGCATTATTCAAGTGTTTGCTTAGTTGATATAGGTGTTAAGTATTGGTAAGAAAGACGAATGAAGTCAAAGCAACCCACTCACTTCTAGCCATCAGATCACATGGTATTAAGACAATGAGCCGTCTCTACAGTGTCTGTGATCACCTATTTTTGTACCGGTACCATGTATTGGTATGGGAAAGTGCAATCGCAAGATTGAAGTTGGGTTTGATGATATATCCACTTCGGTAGTTGTTCGTCGGGCCTTTGCAGTAGCTAAGAAAATCTAGCTGACTTCATATATGTTGCCTATGAGCACATTACACTCGGCTGCTGCTAGTGCCGATTAAATCTCGCGAATTACACACTGTTAATTGAGTCTCTGCATACCAAGTAATAAATTGTGCCATTTCACCAGCGATAACAAAGGCGCATCATCAAATATGCAACACAGTTTATTAAACAGTGAATATTTACATGCAGCCAAAATAAAGGATTTTACAAAATTTCGTCACTCATGTTTTAATGGCGACGCAAGCAGGAATGCGGAGTAGTTGAGTCTGCTGGAATGTTGCTACTGGATTCGGATCCTTCTGCACTGGTTGTGGCTGAATTCGTACCTGGTGTAGTTTCTTCGGTTTCAGAGCCACTATGGTTGCTTGTAGATGACACATCCTCTGCTTCACCATTCACATTGTCAGAATTTGCTGATGGTGATTCTTCGAGATGTCCTGATCCATCTTCGCTCTTTGACGCTGAAGTACCCACAACTGAGGTTCCTTCCGTTCCAGAGCTGCTCCCGTCTAGTGAAAGTGAGTCCGATGGTGCATCAGTCGCATCTGCACCAGTCTCGATGGCACTTGCACTTGACGTGTTATTGTCCACATACTTACGACATGCATAGCGTTCACCCGAGAGATCAAGGTTTGAGAAAATAGCGTCAAAGTTTAGTGCATTTGCAGTGGCACAACCTTGTTCTTTGTCACCTTCATATTCAATACCAAATACTGCCTTATTCTTCGCAATAAATGGCTTCAACAAATCACATTCATCCATCTCCACACATTGCTCGTTGACTTGAAAGTCAAAATCATCAACCAGATCCTCAACTTGCTCTAGATCATTCTTCAAACCAACAGACAGATCAAGAGCATGCGCTGTTTCTGCTAAGAACTTGTTGAAAGAAAGTTGTGTCGCAGGTGTCAAATCGAAACCCGTATCTACAAATGCTCCATTGACATTGTCTGGATCGACACCATCACAACCTTTCTCTTTAGCAATCTTGATTCGATTCGCACACACATCTCGAACAGTTTGGTCTTCAGTGTTGACCCAGTATTCACCTGGCCAACCGTCCATGGCTTTCCCTATGGCATCCTTGGAAAAGTTGGCAGTGTAATCTCGAAAATCTTCATAGGAACCAGCACTGAAGTAGCAGATGACTTTGATACCGCGTGCATGAAGTTCGTCGATTTGGTTAGTGGTGACTACGTCCAAATCGACATCATACATCTCTACATCGAATGATAAATCCAATGTATCACCACCCAATTGGATTTGATAGGATGTTCCTGGAGTAGGTTTCCACCACGCAACTACGGGCGAAGATGCTACCACCGCAAGTAGTATGAATATCAGCGAGATGTTCCCAGACATGGGCATGATTGATGGAGATGTGAAGGATGCTGTACTTTGAATTAGTTGCTTGGAGCTGAAAGGTTAATACAGAAATGAAGCAACTTTTCAACCGGTCACCACTGGCTAATTTAGCATGGAAGTTGCAAGGCACAAGCAATCCATTGTTTGCAACAGATGTATAAACGAACAGAAAATGTCGTGAACAAAATCTTCTTCTGATTCTCCATGTGCCCGCTGGAATAGGTTTCTAGCCACGAAGGCACGATGATGACTGTCGACAACTGGGCTGAAGAGTAGCCACCTGTTCTTCACGAACATCAAGCTTCAAGCAGTCATTCTTCAGCATACGATATTTTAAGTGGATGCAATTATAACTGCAGTTTTTTGTATCCTGTCGACTATCATGATGACATCATGGCAACGTGAAAATATTGCCATTTTATTCCACAAGATCAAATAAATGAAAGGCATTCTGATTTAACCACAAGCTGCCATGGTTAACGTACAAAATTTACAGCCATAGAAGTAAGGAAGGTACTAGATATGTTACTATGTTTCTTAGGAAAGCAATGAATCGCTGGTTGAGAGTGAACGCCGACGACGAAACTGTGCTGCACGTTTTGGTGGACTGGTCAGAGTTTGTCGGACTTTGGCGAGGACAACAGGATCAACATTGTCTAAGATGAGATCATAAATTTGTGGGACCAATTGTTCACGTTCTTTGGTCACAGTCGATACTTGGTCTGCGTGGGTGGCAATACTGAACACAAAGTAGAAGTGCTCTAGTAAAGGACGACTTTCTTCAATAACGCGAATATGCGAATACAATAGCACAGGTAATGCAAGTGCCATAGTATAAGCGTATGACGAACCGAAAAAATACCACGTCGCCAAAATTAACACGAGCCACTGTACAGGCACCAGAATGCTAGAGAAAGCAGCAAAGGAGTTGGCAAAAGAGAAAACATGAGGATATAGAAAAGGCAAATCAGCAACTATACGCACCCTGCAGCGAAGATTTTGTACATGGACTGGGATTCGACAAACCCTGCAAGGCTATTCATTTTCGTTCCTGGTCAAAAGCATCAACAAGAATGAATATGTCAGCACATCTCTATCCCAGAATCCGAAATATGTTGGGCCGTGAAGCACTACATACCGACAAAGTAGTAGGGCAGATTCAACAGCAGCCCTGGCGTTGCTAGCGGCAGCAATACAAGAAGAAACAATATCCGTTCCGTAAAGATGTGTACCAGCGAATGCTTCTCAATGGCCGGCAGTACAATATCTTGGTCCTTGAGGCGTAAGCGATCGAGTCGGTCTTTATATTGTTGCACTTTGGTGCGAAGATCGTCGATTTTCGCTCGTGTTGCTTCATCTTTCGGCTCGCTTTCCAGCAAATTGATGATCTGCTGGGTGAGTTGCAGCTCTTTGTTGGCATCGATTGAGCCTGGTGTGTTCAAGAAGAGTCGACGCATCACACGCGCGATGCGGATTGTGTTGAAATCGGACGCATTGAGCGTTAGCGCGTGCATTTTTTCTTCCAGCATAAGCGTCAGCCGCTTAATTTCACCAAATTCGTCCTGTTTGAATGCCTCCGACTGGACGTGTTCCGGTGTAATCACCATCGGTGTGCCGAATTCGAGCGACATTTGACTAATCAAGCAATGAGAGTAGAACTTGTATAATTAGTGTCTCCAAATCAAGTGTACATTGCGCAATTTCTTCCCCTTCATCATACCTTCGAAAGTGCTCCTTATTAAAGTAGTTCAGCCCTACGGGGATAATCGGAATCGGCTGGTTGTAATGCTGAACGAATCCCGTAGCGACTCGCATCACGCCTGTGCGAAGCGAGAGCATCTTAGGCGCTGTGTATGATGTACCCTCGGGGAACAGCACCATTACATTGCCTTCCGCGAGTGTACGCCATGTATGTTCAAACATCTTCTTGTTCGCATCAGCAATTTGCTCTGATGTTTTATTCGAATCCACGTCCATGAGCGTATCAGTCGCTTTTCGGGGACGGTACACGGGCACAGCGCCGAGTTTCTTAAGAAGGAACGATGCAATCGGGTTGGCGAACAACGAACCTTTCGCCCACACATAAGGATCCCGACCATGTCGACTACACTCTGTGATGACCATAATCGGATCGACCATCATGTTCGGATGGTTGGGTGACAGAATTACTGGACCTATACATGTTAACAACTCAGGTCAGTGCTTCAGACACATACCGATAATCAACATGGATATAAGAAAGACCTTCGCGTGGGAGGTTGTTAATGCCATAGACGTCGATCCTACGGAAGTACATGTGGAGTAATAACCGCAAGAAGCGATTGACGATCGTGTAGGACTGACTCGCTAACACAGCGATGGCCACCACGGCCCATACAAGCGTTTCCGAGACCATTTTCTCTCTGTCTCTGCTTTTGTTCGCCTGCTCAAAGGATTAAGTGAATACCAATGAGTTCAGATGGAAAATGATGGGGTGGATGGATCAACCCATGACGTCTCATATCCTCAAGCTCTGATGCTATAAAAGACTGGAAAGCGGAGAAAACAGACGCAGTTGCTTCAATATGAAGCATCGTCACAGATAAAACCTTTATAAAACTATATATCTTATCAAAATAATATACTTTAAAATTGTATATTATAGAATATTATTTTGTAAAGGTAAAACAAAAGTATTCTATTCGGAGGGTTCATAATGACATATGCCAAGGGTGTCAAAAAGACATCATGGTCAAGGGATAGGGTACGACCAGCAGAAATGACCATGTGAAAGGCGAACTGGACGCACGCAACACATTTGAACTTCATTTTGATTCTGTGTGCTTTTTCGCTCATTTTTAGAAACCAACGAGTCCTTCGAAGCATTTTCCAACCTTATTCTATCTTCTTACGCCAGTAGCAATAGTGTCAAACGGATTTTCATGAAGTTCCGATCCTTATGTATCTCAACATCTCTTTAATCGTTCATGTCGGATGTAAAATTTTCTGTAAAGTGGAATCACAGGTGACATGCAAGCATTACACTCAAGGATTTAGACACTTCTATTACCTCACGTTTCAGTAGAATCCATGTTTCTTTGAAATAATTGTTCGAAAAATTTGGTCGTCAACATAGCCGATCCTTCATCGCTAGTATTTGTGGTGTGGAGATAATGCGATATGCCTGAAAATCCACGCAAAAAAAGCAGCCGATTTGTTTACAAAAATTATATATCACCTTTCATATATATATATTTATTTATCTATGTAGAAAAAGCATCACGTATCAGCCAAGTGGTTCTCCTCCTTACATGCAAGAAGGTGTTTGCCATATGAGCACTACAACATCCTTTAGGAAAAATCAGTAATGCTCCAGTGTACCAGATTCTTTTACTGGCTTTGTAATACTCAGTACACCTGTTTTAAATACATTTAGTACCTTTGCAGAGTTACTTCTCACAAAAATATCGTCTGCTAAAACATTTGTCTTCCGACCGTCAACTTCTGCCTAAACCCGTCACGGTTGTCGCTAAACCCATTTTCTATACAAACCACCGAGATATTTGTTTTTTATGGGCATGGGTTTCAAAGGAAAATTGGCCGTTTGGTCTCCCTGTTTTTATCGGATCTCCCCACCCAGTTGAAGTGTCCCAATTCTTTAATTGCTTGTGATTTGTTGGCTGTCAGTTGTGACTGGATCGCGAACGGACTGACGCTAACGTCTTGAGGAGAAACAGGCGCGGATGTGGCCCGTATATACCCTATACAAAACGACCGATTGCGGCAGACTGGCTGGCTCGCCTTGACTGAGCGTCCGTCAGTTCGAAAACTCGCTCTTAAGACCGCGTGACACTTGTTCTATCCGCTTTCGTACTGTTGAAGCAGGACAGAACATTTATCTACACTATCCACGACCTCCTAGCGTGTATATCACCCACCATCAAGCAGAAGAAGGAGAACAGGTCGCCTACACAGAAAAAAAACAAAAACGTGCCTAACCGTCCGCTTCATTTTATATTGCTCATTATCCACAAGTTAGCGAAAAAGTATGTCGAATCCCGCGTTCGCTTCATCCACTATCTCCACGACCAGTACAACTGGGCAACCGAGTGGCGTGCAAGTGTTTATCCCCGCGGCGCTCAACCGCCCAACGCATACACTCTACAGCATTTGTATGGTTGTGCAACCAACTGCCCAGGAATGGACAGTCAACCGCCGATACTCGCAGTTCCTGCAGCTCAAGAAGGACATCATCGCCAAGCTCACCACACGTAATAGCACCTGTCCAGGATGTGCATCCTTCCATCGCGCAGTCGCCAAGTTCCCGTTCCCGCACCGCACACTCTATCGATCGAATTCGGTAGTGCGCAAACGTGTGGTCGCACTACAGGATTTCCTGAAGTTATTGGTGGAACGGATTTACAATGATGTCTTCAAATGCCAGATCTGTGGTGACGCTATGAAACAACTCACGCGACCGTTCTTGATGCGCGGCGCTCAACCCATGAACGGGTCAATCCAGGAGAAAATTCAGATGTCTCTCTCACTTGTTTCGTATGCCGTCGTCCCGAAGGACCAGTTCTTGGCATCACGGATCGTAGCATCTCCTCGAACCAAGAAAGCGTTTATGAGCAGCTATGCCAGTAGTGCGAGTACGAGATCTGATGATTCCACGACGACATCATCCTCGTCATCTTCCTCTGGTCATCAGCAGGAGCCATACCAACCCCAACGCAATGACTCGGACCCACCAATGCTGGAACTGAGCAGTGCCAATAGCCCCACCAACGTGGCCCATCCATATGGGAATGACGATGAAGAAGACGAAATCGCTCGGAAATACGCGGATGAAAAGTGCCACGACCCGTCAATTCCATTGTCGGATGCAATGAAGCAGGTCGTGTTGGCACCTGGATCTGTTGGCACATATGAGGAAGTTGTATTCCGATTGACGTCTATGTGGGATGCCTACGATATCGACGAAACTATTGCACAAATTTCTCCTGAACGATTATCACGACGAATGTCAACGATGACCGAGGAAAGTGTCACGTTTTAGTCACTTAACAATTACATCAACAACCATTACAATGGTTATCTCGCAGACTAGCGAAAGGAAGGGAATAAGTGTTGCTTTTATATAAAAGAGAAAGTGAATGAACAATCGGAAGAAATGTTCACATCTAGAGCAACTTGTACAAACCAAAGAGAATACAATCATCACGATTTTGACCCTAGTATTTCTAGGAAACGCGTTTTATAGATTGACTTGTGAGGTGCGGTACTAGATACTCAACTACAGTGAACGTCTATTTCTTGTCTGGGTCTGCGATGCCAGTCGCAACAACAGACACGCGGAGTCTGCCATTCATGGATTCATCGAAAGTCGAGCCAAAGATGATGTTGGCGTGCGGGTCCGCCAATTCCTGAAGATAGAGATCACAATATGAGGCATTTATCAGCATGTACATCGATCAGATAAATCAATATGAGACTACAAATGTACCTGCGTCACACGCTCAGCTGCTTCATCAACATCGAAGAGTGTCAGATCTGATCCTCCGGTGATATTTACAAGCATTCCCTTGGCATCCTAGTAGTAAAGTATGATGAACATTAGCTTCAAATGGCATCGTTTTCATGTCCTGATGAATCAGAATAAACAAGACCTTAATGGAAATGTTGCCCAGAAGCGGAGTCGAGAGCGCGTCTTCGGCAGCACGGATTGCGCTATTCCAGTAAACAACTGCTTGGTTAGATATGCCTTGCTCTCGAGAATCATGCATATGTGCATAAGCCTCACCGATTGTCTCCCTCAGCTTCACCGCTGCCCATCATAGCGTTTCCCATATTCGACATCACCTAATAACCAAATTATGAGTATGCTTCCTATGTTGGCACAGCCACAGCTGGCTGGTGTTAAGAACATCAACTCACCGATTGCACATCAGCAAAATCGAGATTGATGAGCCCAGGCATGACCATTAAATCAGAAATGTTCTTGACACCACTCAATAGCACATCATCTGCCAATCTAAAGATATAATAGCCAAAACAGATCCACACAACATGCTTCACAGTTAATACAGCAAGTAATAAAAGAATAGGTGAAAGGAATGACAGACCTGAAGGCATCCATGAGGCTCGTGCGCTCGTTCGACATGTTAAACAAGTTTTGATTTGGAATGACGATCATGGTATCCACGCTTTGCTTCAACTCACTAAGCCCATGTTCCGCAAGCTTCAATCGGTTGTGTCCTTCAAAACGGAATGGCTTTACGGCAATAAAAGTATAGCTTAGATGCGAAGCAGTTGGTAGAGTGCGGTTTCACTTACTTTGGTAACTACGGCAACTGTAAGGATCCCAGCTTCTACAGCAGCTTGCGCGATTACAGGAGCAGCACCAGTACCCGTACCACCTCCCATACCAGCAGTCACGAACATCTGCAAAGTCACACAAAGACATTATTTACGAGTCGATGATGGAGATTGTCAATCGTGGTAAAGTCAAGCTCCTTACCATATTTGCTCCTTGAACACGTTCCATGATCTCATCAATAGCAGCTTCAGCAGCTTCACGACTGGAAGCAAATACATGGAGTATCAGAAAAAAATGATGCATCTATAACGAATGGGACCACACTGGAGTTTACTCACCCAACTTCTGGATTAGCACCGCAACCAAGTCCGCCAGTCAATTCAGGGCCCATTTGAACGCGATTATCGGTTAAGGTCGTGCGCAAATGCTGCGCATCAGTGTTGCAGACCAAGAACTCGACGCCTTGTAGCCCACGTGCAATCATATTATTCACTTCAAGGACAAAACAACCACAATTGCACCAATCAATCTACTTCGATGCATTCTCATCGCATTTTCAGGTCCATAACGCACGCACCTGCATTTCCACCAGCTCCACCTACTCCCACTACAACAATCTTTGGTGCAAACGCTGATAGATCGGTCGTGCCATGGTTCTGTGGCAGCCAGAGCGGTTGGGTGGACGTCACCGGTGGAACAATTGCTTCCAGCACAGGAGCGGTATCATTCGATGCTTCGACAGTTTTCTCTGCGGCGGCATCAACATTTGATTGCTCCTTTTGCGATTTCTTGAAACCCTACTCGTGCACCCGGAATCAAATTTGCGTCAGATCAGCACTGCAACTAGATGTAATCAGGGCAATAGTACTGTGTGAACAAGCACCTACCATCCGCAAAGCAGCGGCAGCAGCATCCGTAGCTTGCGTAGAGAACGCTAATGGATGCGTCAGCCGTACAGGTCCCTGCTGCGCATTGCGAAACACCCGAGAGGCAGTCGTTCTCAGCTGGAAAAGCGCCATCGTCTCTGCTTCCTGGTGGTGGGCTTTTCACGAAGAGCTCATTTGATAACCCAACGCACTAAAACAACGATTTAACCTTATATGCCCAATGAGGTTATATTGTGAGGTTTTTAAAATTGTCACTAAAGCGAAAAAGCGCTGATGTTTTAGTAAAAGTTGGGCAGCGTCATGACCATATCGATGATTGTTGTTGCCGTAGTTCCTCCATGTTGGCTTTGATGTAGAGCATGACCTCAGCTTCGTCTAAATCCAATTGGACTCCATAGGTACGAAGTGCAAATGTGGAAAATGCATCCATATCGGTGCAGAGCAACCGACAAGTATCGGTCCAAATGATGACGTCACAGATCACGAGATTCGAGGATGTTGGCACACGGAAACTACAGTAAAGCAAGAATCAATAAATTGAGTCGCGAGTGCAACATCACGGAAGAATGAGAGGATATGGCATGTTGAAGCACCAGACGTACCCATATTTACGACTCAGTTCAGCAGCCTCCGAGGGCCATTGGTTTGGTTTGTAAGCCGCTTTGGATACACTGAAATCCGGCAACGTTACGGACAGAATATCTGCTCACACCGAGGTCAGGACGAACGAGAATACGTTATGAGCCATCAAAAATAGCATCTATTGCATCGTAGCTCTTGGTTTGATCAGGTATCCTTACCCAGCAAGCGCTCACAGACTGCATACTCTTCGCTATTGACTCTTCCAGCGAGGTGATAATGCACCATTTCTTTGCCTGAACACTTTGTTTTCTGTAATGATAAATGAAAAATGGCACCGTTGTCATTATATTGAGGAAATGTAAATCAGATCATGAAGCACTGACTAGTGATGACAAAGAAAACTGAAGACATAATCAGATCTGATGGGATAAGATCGATGAGATGGCTACATTTTTATGGGTACAGAATTTATTGTTTTGTTTCCACTCGTTTTTTACCCTCAGTACCTACACGTTTGAATTTCTTGCTCGCAGTCTTATTGAGCCCTCGGTACTTCTGCTTGTCGTTCTGGGACATCAAATTTGGGTTTCGGCAGCCTGCTCCACCTTCCCAATGCGATGATTTCATTCTCTTTGCACCAACCTCGTTCCCACACATGCACATCTTCACGGAACTCGACTGTTCTTTCGAACATAGGCCACAAATCATGCGACTGGCAATTTTACCCGTGTTCGCATCTGGACAATCGCTTGAATCGTGACATACATCACATGGGAATGCTTTACCGCAGCACTGGAAGCGAAACCACCTCAGTGAATGTTTGTAATGATCACATGCACCGTTGCGTGGAAGCGGTTGGCCCACTGGAAACGTCTCGACAACCTTTTTCACTGTTTTTGATGGACCTTGGGACGAATGTTTTGTATTAGATTCGACGGTGGTCAAATGACCCACAACATATCGTTTGGTCATAATGGCTAGTTTCGTATGGCACGAAAAGCATGCCTGTTCAGATCGACGCCGTGCTGTCACGTTGGTAAGCAACACTTCGTTTCCGCAATCCAAGCATGTCGCCAATAAGTCGCTTGGTAATACATCCACGAGGGAGCAGTTTTCTGTGTCAACATATGCGAGTATGTTGCTTTGCGCGTGCGCGAACACTGGTCGTAGCGACACGACATGCAAAACGCTACATCGAGGGCACCATTTCTGGACATGCGAGTCATCCAACGCCAATTTTGCATCAAACTTGAGTGGACAATTTGAGCATTGGATTTGGCATATCAAACGATGCGGCACGATAGTCCCAACTTGATGCAGAAACAGGTCTTCAAGTGCAATTTGGGTACCTCTTACTTCAGGTTCGGTTTCGATTGCAATTCGCGATATTGAGGGGATGATTCTTGCGTCTCGAGCATTGTCTTCATTGTGTTCTAAATCTGCTAGTGGTGGATTATCATCCTTGATTACTGGAATTGCTGTCTCCTTCTCATTCTTCTGTTGCTCTCGCACAATTTGACATAGCAACTTAAATCGATCGATACATTCATTTAGAGATCTGTCTTGAACTTCGCTTGCAATGCTGGCCCATCGCTCTTTTTTATCCATCGAAGCTGGATATTTTTTCAGAGCCAAATCCAATTGACGCTGCTGCTTCGGAGTCCATTCCGCGCTCGATGTTGGTTTATCCTCCAAGTCTTTGCTATCCCTTATCTCGTCGGCTTTTTCTAAATCGATGACTTCCATAGATGGCTTTTCATTTTCATCTTGTTGAACGATTTGCAATGACTTCTGCTTGGACTTTCGCTCATGAGAAAATTTGCAATTGTCCCCAGCTTTGCATTTATTGTTTGCGAAGAATTTGCAAAATCGCGCATTCTTTGTAGTACTTGGAGGATGTGGAGTATCTGCTTGAGCGTCACAGGATTCCAGTTTAGTAGAATCCTCAACATTAACGCCATTCTTGTCTTGTATCTTCTCTTCATTACTTGCTTTCTTCTTCTTCACCGTCTTTATTTCGTGTGAAAATTTGCATTCTTCACCGCTTTTGCATTTGCCACGTGCAAAAAAATGACATGGCTTTCGGCTGCGTGTCTGCTTTATTGGTTGCGTGTGTTCATCTACTTCCGTAGATGCCACTGAGACTTCCACGCATTCGTCAGACTGCTGTAGATCATTTCCATTTTCCGTCGATGAAAAAAGTATTTGGTAGATATTGTTATCCAGCCACGTTAACAGCTTTCGAACAGAGAATGTTCCACGCAACTCTGCCGCTCTTGCCTTGAATGCATCGTTCAATGCAGCAATTTGACTCTGTGTTAGTCTGGTACTCCATTGCTGGAAATCTAATTGCGGAGGATCTACCGGATATCTCTGTGGGAGCGTCAACAATAGCTCACTTTCCCCTTTGAGCTCCATTGTCAGATCTGGATCAGATAATGTAATGAAAATTCGAATCTGGCATCCATCTGTATCCATGCCATCATCATTTCCGGAAACGAGTTGTGCATGATATCGTCGTTCGAGCGCCATCCATTCCTGCTTCGCTGCATTCTGTTCTTGCTGCAATTGTTGTTGCCAACTTAAATCAGCCATATTGTATCGTGTAACAGAGAAGTTCGACGCTGCTGATATTGTAATGTTGCTTCTGTCGGTCAGTTGGTCAATTCCAGAATGAGCATCCACTTGGTGCACCAAAATCCTTGAGAATTTCACCTGCGCTCATTATTGGTCAAAATAATGCACATAAACGTGAGTGATTGGCCGTTGCTTCTTCATCGATCGCTTTTTCCGGGAATCTTCGACCAGGTGCGAACTTAACCAATGCTGGTGTCCAAAAACTGACCAAATTTCGAGGATACTTTTTCTGAGAATCCTGGACTGAAAAACTGGAAAACCGGCGCTTTGTTTGAAATTGGGTCCATTATTCGCAAGGGAAGCAACGAAGATGTGGAGCTTCCGATTGCGCGGACCGAAGGGTAAGGCCGCGGTGCTGGAGATCGACCCGGAGGAGAACGTGCATCGTTTTTGCGGTACGTTCTGTCTGGGCACTGACTGGTGTTTGTATGGTGCTATTTTCTTGACAGTAACGAGTGTGAATGAATACCATGCATCATACAGAACTCGCCATCCAACAGTTGGGGTTGAAACGCAACAGCAAACTCACGTGTAAGTAGTTCTTTTCTTGATGCTTCGATGCGCATATGTGGTAGAAATAATCATTATACCTGCCTTTTTTCGATGTGATGAAATGTGCATTTTATAGTTCGGTCTGGATTCCCACCACGTCCAGTCGAGTATAACCTGACAGATGTTGTCAAGAATGTGTTTGCAAATAACGATACGGTAGTAGTAGATATTGCATCTCAAGCAAGTAGTACGGGTGCAACAGCGGATCCAGTCAGCCAGTCTGTTTGTGCTTTATCAGTAAAGAAGCCACTAGCGAGAAATGGAGCGAAAAAAGAACCAAAGAAAGCGCAAGGCATACACACGCTACATGGCTCCACGAAGTCTACGAGATCCACCAAGACTGCGGCGCCAAGCAAGAGGAAATTTACAGGCAAAGAATTTAAGCTCGGAAGTTCGCTTAATGATCCTCCTGTAGCACAGACAGAGGTCCAAGAACAATCGGAGGGAATGGGCTCACCTGGCAATCAATCTCAACGAAAATACCGTCGGATACGGAACATTCACTTGACTTCAAAGGAAGATGTAGAATTGTCACTGGTGAATGCAGTCAATGGTGGCTCCAATGATCGCGCAGCTAAGTTCTTCAGAGGAGCCACTAAATCGGCAGTGGAGTATCAGTATCAAACAACCTTGGCGAACGCTCGACTTAATGCAGCACTATCAAACAAGTTTGAAATCCAAGAAATCAATACTACCCAAAGACTTAACAACGATAGTCCGGTGGAAATGAAAGTGAGATTTAAGGAAGGTGTGCGGAAGTGGAAGGAAGAAACAGTGACGCTCTTGCAAGCCGTCGAGCTCCAAGCAATTTTGAAGTATGTTTTGTTGTCTGGTGGTGAAACCGGTAGAGAAATGTTGAAACCATTCAATATGGCGCAGTGTTCGCCGAGGTAAGACATTTTATTCTATTAAACTGTTGTCTGTACAGAAATTGTGTTTTCACGACAGCTATGTAGAGTGTTTTGGAGTATTGCGAGGCTTTATGGTGGAAACGTGGCAGCAGGGCTTGCAGATCTTGTGCCTGATGTGGAATGGTCGTTTTTGGATGTTCGTACACGGTATGCTAACAAACCGTTCTAGAGAAATGATTGTAAATGAAAAGAGAAATGACTGGATACTCATTCGTATGTTGGTGTTATTTACAGAACAATGTCCGAGAAAGCTAAAGCAGCTAAGGTATAACAAATGGATACATGTTTGTCATGCTGGCATGTTCGTTGCGAGTGTTAATGAGCCGGATCTTCACAGGCAAACGAAGAATATTGGAAACTGTGGAAAAAGTCAGGAGGCTCTTTGACGCAAGAGCCGAAGAAGACGAAAAAGACAAATAATGCAGAACTTGAGGCGAAAAAATCGGAAATTATGGAAATTGACTCGGACCGAACAGCGACAGAGGAGGAATTTGGTGCTGACAACGTGAATGACATCGCAACGAAAAATATTCCAACGGAATCTGTTGCCTTATCAAAAGAGCAGGGAACTCCGAATCTCTTACGTCAAGCAATGGCTCGAGCTGCTCAAGCACGCTTTGACATTAGAGCTCGAACTGCAGAAGTGGTGGCAGCTTTCCAGCAGCCAACAATAGTCCAACCAGTGAATAATGACCGAGAGGTCGATGAAGACGTTGAAGAGACAACAACGATATATTGTGATGCATGCAACAAAGCTCGGATCCTTTCGACACAGGAAGCAACAATTGTGGGCGTCGGTGACGATCGGTGGACCTGTGCTAATGTGAGTTCACCTTGTTGTCCAATTTTCTCCTTTAGACGCTGACATAATAGGAATGATAATTCTCTGTTTTGACACTGTAGCTTGCACGTATCAACCGCGAAGGAGTATGCCAAACGGTTGATGATGAGATTGAACAAATTGCTGGCAAAACGATTGGTACATTGCTCCAACAGGCTGCCATCTTCACGAGAAAGGACTTGGCCAATGCGACGATAAACCACACGTTGCGGCAGCTTATTAGTCCAGATGAATTCGCCAGCACTCCCCTCAAGGCAAAGCTTGAAAGCATGATCGATGAAGTATGATGTTGTGGCAAAATATTGGCATTGTTAATCGTCTTTGTATATTAACAGATTGAATCATTCTGTAGGCTCGACTGGACGAAGTCAACGATATGATGCAGGAAATCGTTGGCGATGCAGACCTCGTCGGACAGCTGGAATTACAAAAGCTCGGGACACCCGCGGATTTGCTGACAACACCCACAGACTTGATTTTTAAAGCTGCTACTGGAAGCATGATGAACCACGATTTCAAGATGGAGCGGATTCAAGAGTGGCAGGAAAAGGCTAAAGTTTTGGTGGAACAGTATGAATGGTTAGGCGAATGGCGAACAATTTAAGAATCATACTGCAAGAATAGTAGTCATTTCAACAAAGAAAGCGAAATCAATCATCCAAATGCAAATCAATCTACCATTCATCCATAAAAAGCAGCAAATGCTGTCCAGTCCTATCCCCTGTCGCTTTCGGTCGCTAAGACAACAAATACCACTTCATCTGTGCTCTTTATCTTCTGCTCCATTTTTGTCTTGAGTATAGTTGCTTCTCTAATCAATTTTGATCGATCCGTAGATCTTTCGCGTGAACCACAGGCAAGCAAAGTAGCCAATGGTACCAGTGAGGAAGAAGAACGTGACGGAGATCATCATCATGTAGCCAAAGTACAACAAACCCGATACAAATGCCGTGATGTTAAGCTTCGTGAAGAAATAAAGAAAAGAGTACAGGAAGAGATAGATGGCTGCTGATCCGGATGTCAAGAACGATCGCCACCACCAACGATAGTCCTCCGCGCACAACTGGAAGTAACACATCACCACGGTCACTTCTGCACAGGTCGCCACCAAGATGAGCAACACAATAAACAGGAAGCCAAACACGTAGTAGATCTGGTGCAGCCAAAGAGCCGACATGATGAAGAACAATTCGATGAACACAGCGCCGAATGGGAGAATGCCGCCCACCAAGATGCTGAATGGCGACGACAAGTACCACACCTGTTCGGGAATCTGACGAGCGATTTGGTTTGTACGCACAGGTTGTTCAATCATGGGAGCCTTGAATCCAAAATAGCTACCAAGGAACACAAGCGGCACCGAAATACCAAACCAGAGCACTAGCAGCGCGAACAACGTACCAAATGGTACAGCTTGAGACGACGCCTTACCCCACAGCACGAGATTCAGGAAGAAAAACAACCCAAAGAGCAAACCCGGGTAGAGCACGGCAGTCAGTATGGTGTTTCGCTTCCAGTCTTTGCCGCTGAACATTTTGTAAGTGCGCGATGAGTAGTAACCGGCAAAGCTTCCCATAAACACAAACAACAGCAGCAGCGTTGTCAGCAGCGAGCCACGGTTGGCAGGGGAAAGCAAACCCAAGAGAGCAATCACCATTGTGATGGTACTCATTGCACACACTTGCACACCCGTACCGACAAACACGGAGAAGAGCATAGGCGAAAATTGCGGTGGACGGAACACATCGCCATGCACCAACTTCCAACCGCTTTCTTCTTGGGCTTCTTCGGTGGTTTGAACTTCGTTATAACGCGCGATATCACGATGAAGTGTTCGTAGCATGATCATAGCAATCATACCAGTGAGGAAGAGCACAATCATCAGCGAGTTGATAATCGAGAACCAATGGATTTGATCGTTTGAGCTCTTGCTGCTAATGATGCGATCCCATCGTTCTTCCCACGCGATGTCCGACTTGATGAACTGCACATCGTACGTGTACAACACCGTGGTTTCACCTTCGGTTTCCAAGTATTGGTAATTGCCCTGCGAGACTTCTTCAATGTTGACAAACTTGCCACACGTCTCGGAATCCAACTCCTGACCTGCCAGCGGTTCATTTTCGTACTTGTGCTTGATCGACGTCGGTACGACTTCGAATCCAACAATACGCCACTTCTGAAGATTTTCTTCGGCCGCGTATGGATCGGTATTGACCGAGATGATAATGCGTACGTGGTTGTAGAGCAGGTACTTGCCAGTATCATCGACTTCACCAACAGGAAAGCCACGCTTGAACGATCCAGACTGTTGTGACATATCCGCCGCGTCCCGGTAAAGTACCGGCAAGTTATCGACCACCCATTGAACATAGTACTCGTCCTTGATCATATCAATAAACTGCTGCGATTCCTCGGCGGTGTACGTCATCGGTTTGCAAAGTACTTGACAGCGGGCATCTTTTTCCATGTGCATCACGTAGAGCGAGTCCATGATGGTATCCCCAGACATGATCTCGCCAAGGTTCTCCTGCTGCTCATTCGTCTTAGTAGGTTTGCAGAACGGTAGATAGTAGTACTCGTACGGCACAAGCGTCTTAGTGGATGTGATCTTGTTCACATTCAACTGCACAGTTTCCCCCTCAGCCCAAGATTCTGGGGCCACACCAGGCACGTAAAACGCAGCATCAACACCTTTAGAGGAGAGGAAATTTCCCCCCGCCGCCAGTGCGCAGGCAGTCGCCAGCACACTCGTGAACTTCATCCGTTTTCTTCTCGTCTCTTTCCCCCAGCCTTTCCCCCTACCTTCCTGTGTGGAGCTCTTTGCTGAGTGAGGGAGGGGCGAATAAAAGTATGAGAGAGAGAGGGAGCCTAAACACATACCTCTATCATTTAATAAATCCGAGAGTTATACTCTTCAAAATAAATATTTGATATGCCCAAATCTTAAATAGGTACTGTGATTTTGTCCAATGAGGAGGCACCACATTGGCTCTTTTTATAGCTTCAGTTTTGATTTTTTGATATGAAGTTACAATGGATAAGAATAGAATAGCAGATTAGCATGAAAAAGCAGGACAGTCGTCCTACAGCTGGGGTGCTTCGTGTATCTCTCCGTTCATACGGGATGAATTACTTTGAGCTCTGTGGGCCCTGAGCCTCAGTAGCACAGTTCACTGTTTCGAAGAAAAAAAGAAAGAAAAAACTGGATCTTCACGGAATTTGGCGACATGTTTCACACTAATTATTGATCCTTATCAGACTGGGTCGTCTTAAACCTGGGTAGGCCAGTAGTGGATGATGACCCGAATTTTCCGGGTTGAACTCATACCCAAAGTGTCTTTTTTTGGTGACCTTATCTTGGAGCTATAGAGGAGGAACAAACGCAACGACAAGAACGTCATTCGTCTTCCGTCGCTCGTTTTTCACGCGCTTGGTCATCGACAGGCAGACGGTGGAGAGCATTTTTAGTCCCATTAATATAGTTGGAAACACCGTAAGCCAATCTATCCACCTGAAAATTTCTTCCACACGACTGTAGCTGTTGGAAAAAAATCATCTTATTGACCATCAGGGAAAGAAAAAAAAGATGATAATGGACGCGGCGGTGGTATCAGAAGCGTTACAGCAGCTCTACAATCCGTTGAGCTCACCACGCGTGCGTCGCCGTGCGGATTCACTTCTACAAAACTTTCAGCGGTCACCTGAGGCGGCCCACACGGCGCTAAGGGTGCTACAGGCTCCTATCGTGGAGAGTAATCCATCCACTGCGGCGCTAACAAAGGCGGAACGAGCGTTTGCGGCCTCGACGTTGTACTTCACCGTGGCAGCGTATGTACGAAAATGTAGACTGGAGGCTTCAGCGACGTGGACTGAAGAAGAACGCACGCAGCATGAGGCTGTCACCAAAGACTTTGGTATGCTGTGTCAACAGGTGTGGAACGTGTTGACGGGTCCTAACGGTGCGATGGAGGAATTCAGTACGCAAACACAATTGGGATTGACAATCGCAGTGATTCTGTTGCGTTTCCATGAACAGCGTGCCGATTCGACGATCGTAGCTGCTGTAGAATGGCTCGTGCGTAATCAGGAACATCCGATGAAGGACGAGATGTCCACGAACGTGACTAATTTCGCGATTCTGCTAGTGCTCAAGTTAATTCCAGAGGAAGTTGAGAACAAACGCGTCAAATTTGCCAAAGTGAGACGTGCACAGTGTCAGATGATGGTCCAACAGTCGGCTGGGCATGTGATTCAGAATGTACTTCCGTCGATAGCGAGTGCGATTGATGCGACTGAGAACCAGAATCGATTGCGGTCGTTATTAATGAAGACGTTCTCGAGTTGGGTCGAGTATGGCAATGTATCGCCAAGTCTGATCCTAGAATCGGGCTTGCTGGACCGCGCATTCCGTGAAACCATGATGCCTCCATGTTATGAAGATGCTCTCTTGACGATTAGAGAGGTTGTAAGAGCATGCAATAATGTCACGCATGTCCCCCTGATGGAACTAGTAATGAAGAACTTTGTGGTCTTAGGCAAGCACATCGCGGAATGCATGGCAACCTCGAACGAGATGTTGTTCTGTCTCTCTGGCTGCGCGACGGCGATCGCCGAATGTGGACAAGCGTTCATCATGTACTTCGTGGATTACACGTTGGACCTTCACCCTGGATCTCTGGTTTATGAGTTCCTAGATACGATTTTGTACTTTACCTCGCTGCACGACCTAGATATCTCCAAAGAGACGATGGATTTCTGGATAGAATTCCGAGCCTACATTTCGGGAAAAAATGAAGACAGAATACAGCAGTTTGAGGCTTTCATTTCCCGAGTTTTGAACATATTGGTGGAGCGAACGGAGTTTCCTGAGGACTATGAGAATTTCCCCATAGCAGCAAAAGATCGGTTTGCAAGCTATCGGAATGATGTGCGAGCAGTGTTTCGATCACTCGCAACGGTGAATGCGGCGAGCGAAGATAAATTTGTGGTGGATACGATCCATGTGATTTTCCACCAGTACGAAATAGCAGAAACCGGTCCAGTTCCCCCCTCAGTAAGATTACTATTCGATTGACTTGATAATGGTTGATACATTTTTACTTATCGCTTGATTTTGTTCTATCATAGTGGTGGCGACGTACAGAGGTGTACGTTCATGCTCTAACTGCTGTATCGAAGTCGATCCGTGAAGAAGATACATTCTTAATACCTCGGCTTTTTGAATGCTTGTCACGGAAAGAGCCAACGCATCGTGCGCTTTCTCGCACGATCACACTTTTTCTGGGTGTGATGGGTCATTGGTTTGCCCGTCATCCTAAGTATTTGGAACTGTATGCTTTTCAGATCCTTTCGCATAGCTTCGAGTTAAGCGAAGTTCATGAGACCTTTCCGTTTAAACTACGTGGACAAGAAGACCACGTAGGAGCGGTATCACTGAAGAAACTGACGGCGCGCTGTGGTGTCCATTTCTTCAATCAGCGGTGGCTGGATGCGATGCTTCACTTGTATCGCACGAACCGAACAGTTGCTGGCACCAAGGAGGCGTGTCTTGTTGAGGGCAGTTTGCGTCTTGTCGTTGAAGCTGTTGCTCAGGTAGTGGCAACTGTATCGTACAAAGATGCCTTCCCAGTCGTCGATGAATTGTGCGGAATTATGTTCCAGGATTTGGCAATGCGATATAGTGTCTTTAATGCGGAAGATGAAGACTCGGTCGAGTTTCTTTGCGAGTTATTTGATCATTTGAGTGTTCTAGCGACCCAGGTTCCGTATCAAATCGACCAGGACTTCCAGCATCCGATACTTTGTGTGCTAGAGAAGCGATGGAACATCTTGGACTCCATCATGCGCGTGTACAGTAGCTGTGAGGAAGTGACAGAAAGATTCTGTGCTATGCTAATTGGGCTATTTGATGCGCTTCGATTGCAGTCGTTGGATTTTGCGTCTGTGATCATGCCTAACTTATTGGAACACTTTGCAAGAAGCTATGACGGTAACTTTTTAAAGGTGATCAAGAGCATCATCGCGTGTGCAGGTGACGATGATGCAACCATAGCAAGTTTGACACGTGTCATGGTGATTGTCATAGAGAGCGCATTGAGCAAAATTGCGGCTACAGGTAATGTAGATGACAATCCGGTACTGGTCGTGTCGTTGTTCGACTTAGTGAGCAGCTGTGGATCCCATCGGCCATTGATTTTGGTGCATTCAAATCACTTCGAAGCTATTTTAGCCCTTGTGTTGCATGCACTGAAAGCTCAAAACCCAGAAGTTGGGAATGCTGCATTGATGTTTCTTCTGGAAATCAGTGCATGGTACGGTGAAGTTGTGCGCACGCCTCCACAGTTATTGAAGTCCAAGGAATGGGAGGGTAAAGTTTTGCTTCATCAATTGATTCAGACGCTTTTCTTTGAGAAAGACGTCCAGTATCTTTTGCTCGTCGCATTGTTTAATGCTGCCAGTGGTGGGATGCCCCCGAATTTACTCGAGAAAATCGCTGAAGTGGTTCGTTCGTGCTGGGCATGTTTTGGTCGACAACGAAGCGAAGAATTGATGCAACGCCTGCTCGCTGACGATGGATTCTTGGGTGCACACGTAGCGCCACGTACTCGCGGAGAATTTGCGGTAAATATCTCGAAGCCTGAATGTGTGGAAAACTCGCGCAAGTTTAAACGTGTGCTTAGCGCATTTTGTGACCATTTCCGAAAGAATCTGAATGGAAGCAACACGACAGCGAGTGTCGCCACATCTTAGACATCCAATAGTGTAAGCAATGTCACTATGTAGCCCCATGAAGGTCGAATAGGGTGATCAATCGAAATAATAATCGACATGGAGCGGATTAAAATACTCCCATATTGTATTACACAAACTCAATTGCAAATCACGTTTTGATTCACTCAAACGCCTAACGTCATATACATGCACCCACTGAAGACAGAGGAGAAAAATACGCTGGAAATACGTCCTACGCGTTGTCGTCTTTTGTGGGCAAACACGTGACTAGCTCAAAGGAATGGGTTGCCTACATCTTTCCAGGTGTTTGCATTCTTTTCGGTCTGAACAGTGATCAAATGACCCGATGGTGGTCGGGCTGACGCAGAGGCTTCTGACCATTCCAGGATTTTCGAAGCGATATCATCGACCTGCACAAACACATCGAAATAAAAGATGAATCAGTCACCTATTAGCGCAATCGACTAATTGCAGACACTTTTCTTACCTTTGTCCAGGATGAGAAATCAGCATCTGCCATGAATTTCCGATTCATGGGCGTATCAATCGTCACGGGAAGAACACCAAGCACCGTCGCTTTGTCTGGAAGTTCGGCACTAAATCAAGGAACGCAAATAACGTTAGATATTACGAGCAGCAGATACAATTTCGAGAGTGAGTACACGCATTTACATGGTGCTGGCGATCAGATGATGGGTAGCTGCTTTCGTGATACCATAAGAAACCATGTCAGGGGTGGCTACAAACACAGATAGAGAGCATTATAAGCATCGAACAACTAGAGCTTTGCCTCTTTCCAGATGAACTATTTTACCTTTGAGAGCGGCAGCAGCGCCAGTCAGAACCAACAGGCCTCCTGGGTTTAAGAGGTTGGTTGCCACATGGGCAGCTATTTAATGCGGTTAATGCGGTGAAGGCGCAAGAATGAGTACAAAAATTGTCAGTTGTAGCCGTCCATAAGCTTCTACGCACCAAGCACAGCCGATTCAGTGTTCTTGGCATGTAGTTGACCCAAGTTCGTCAAGGATTCAGACGACTTAATGCTTCCGCCTACACACAGTAAATGAGGAGGATAAGCAAAACCAAGACAATAAAGAGCAACAAGGACAATATACATACCTGCCCAACCACCAGCAGCACATACTACTGCGTCCACTTTGCCATATCTATGTATATAACCCTCGTGTCAATATCCGTAAAATAAACAGATTCATTCCCATTCAGCTAGCACTGGCCACTGTACTTGTTAGCAACGTGATCTAGCACTTTTGAAGCTTGGTGAAGGGATGTCCCGGCTGTTTTTTCAAGCACGAAGGAATCCGACACTTGATCGTTTTTCCTGAAATACCAAAGCCAATAAACAGCGAAACTGTGTGAGAAATCCATCAGAATAATCGCTACGCGTTGAGAAAAGCTACAAGCACATACGTAAAGTCCACTGAGAGCGCATTCCATGAAGCTCGCAAAAAGCGCGCAGTGACACCTCGTCCTAGCGCACCGGTGCCACCGATAATCACCAGCGTCTTTGACATTGTATCCAAGTTCGAGGTGAAGAAGTATTGTGTGTGAAAGAGTGTGATTATGCGTTTGCTCTTCGTCGGGGTAATGGATCACCAATATGGGTGAGCTACTCTAATCAAGCGCAAGTGGATCGATTACACTGAAAATTGAAGTTTTAGTTGCTACTTGGAAACTTTGCCTCTGTGGTGCACAACTTTCACAAATGACAGGTGTATATGGTTGCTACTTTAGGGTGGAGCGTGAATGGCCAAAGAGAGTGACATGTGGTGATGATGAAGAGATCCACATCAACTTCTACTAAGCAGAATTCAAGCTACCAGATGCATGCTGTCCAGAAATTCCAATAGTTAACGACATTCCTGAGTTATCTCCTAGCCTAAGTCGCAACGGTTGATTTCACACATGTCTGTATCTGATGTGTGCTCTCTGTATTCCGAAAAGAATGCATGGTACGGTACTCAACACTCCGCAAGAAACTGCTTCGACACGTGAGTCAGATCGCCGCGCTTTTTTCCTGGTGGTGAAGTGCAAAGTGATTGCTCTCTAAGGCGCAGCGGTGCTGTTGCGCAATTGTAATCCAACATCGTATCGCTGCGCTTCCTTCACTTTCAGTTCGTCTACAAAGAAAAAAATCGTCATAACAACACATCACGATCACATGCTTATGTTTATCAAGACAGTGAATAGTAAAGTGCCATGTACTTCGCTTTGCCTTCACGATCACGTCTCTCTTCTCAAGAAAAAATACGCTCGCTTTCTTGATGTATGTGGTCTATCGAATGAACAAAGCCAACCCACACATGGAGGCACACACAAACAAAAGTATGGGCAAACATGATGCTAGAGCAGATCTACGCATGCTAGAGAGCTCAATCACGCACTTTTTTCGGTCGAACGGTATCTAGTTCCTGCATGGCCACATTCAAGTGACGAATCTGATGGCATCCAGTCGATCCCAAAACAAAACCATACAGCACATCGTAAGTACGCTATTTCAAGTACGCATGCACTCCCTATCAAGCACTAAGAAATCTACACATTAAATAGCACAATTGACACGCATAAATGCCATTCATCACCTCGCCATCCAGCACTTTCGCCGTCCTCTCTGCCTGCAATTGCTCCAGCATTTTGCAATGGATACTTGGGAAATGGTATTCTTGGAATACTACTCTGAATACCTTTAAAACGAGGTAAGCAGCCTTCATAAAAGGAACATTTTCTTGTTCACTTGGGCACAAAAGCTTGTGGATAAATATTGCAAGAAACAATGGCAATGATGAACGAAGAAGAGGAGTTTGGCATGGAGAAGGCGTTTTCACAGGACATGGACCCCATGGAAGCTGACGGACGATCAGCTGTGAAAGATCATCCTGATTTTACGTTCCTCGATTGCGATGTACTCGCAAAAGAAGATCCACGCGGCAACCTACCGACATGGATGCAGGCACTACCCATCGAGAAAGATCCTAAGAAATGGACAATTTTGGAAGTCCAGCTACGACCCGACCGATCGTGGGAGGTCATGAAAGAGCTGATTGCAACGCTCTGCATCAGTAAAGGCTTGGTGGTTGCGGAAGAAACCCATTCGAGCGTGCTGTTTAGGAAGAAGGTCGCGCAGGAGAGTCTTGCACATGGCATGGCCAATACGGCAACTTTCCAGAACGTGTTTGTCCGTATTGGGGTAGTGCCATCGAAACTGCGTGTGCTCGATATTTGTTATGTGGTCTCTGGAGAGAATTCGCTCTTGGGTGGGCTCATGACTAATCAGCGAAATCCGCTGGCAATGGAAAATAAGATCATGAAGTCTTCAACGTATGCACTGGATCAGTTATTGGGAGCTATTCAGTCCACGATCAACAGTCAATATCTCTCTCTTAGTCACTTATTCATGGCGACGCCCGAGAATATCCCTGAAACTGGTTTGTCTAATGTCTAAAGTGACCTGGAATTGTTGCTGATACTAATAGCTTGTCTTTGTCAACCCATGCTGATATGTATAGTTGTGGAAGATGCCGAATTGGATCCAGGTTATGTGAGTGATGTCAAGAAGATGTTTAACAAGTAAGATCTCTAGTTTGGTGGACAAATATTTATGACTAAGACCTTAACGTTCCAATTCTGCTTTTCTTGTGTGGTTGCTCAGTGAGATGAAGATGAACATGAGGGATCTATGTATCCCGTTAGAAGAGTACGCATACGAACAGGAGTTTGCGTGTGCAATGCTGATTGGACTATTAGATCCATTTTTGAAGAAATACAATATTAAGTTGACGGAGTCACAGGCTTCGGAAAATGCTTCCTCCACAACCGAGGAAGAAACGGAATATGCGGAACCAGACGACCACCTACCCAAGAAAGAGCCTACGAATACTCCGTCCGTGGAAGAATCTCTTCCATCGGAATCTCAAAAGTCTCCATCCATTGCGACATTAAACAGAAAAGTGAGCAACAAGTGCTACGGAGAAGTCATCACCGATATAGTCCACAAGCTCTGGGACGAGCTGAAAGTTGAGTGCGACGGCAAAGTTCAAGTCAAGATTGCTGAGAAACGGAAACAAGTGTCGTCCCGTGTCGAGGCTGTGCAACAATTACGAATGCGAGCGATTAAGTCAATCATGGACGCGTACGCAAACTTCTTTATGTGTCACATCCTGAAATTTTGCCACTCATAATTAGCTTTCCCTTGTGTTATAGTGACAGCGCTGAACTGACAAGTCTGAAGACTACAACACCTGGCAACCGGTCTTACCATCTCCAATCGCTCAACATGTGGGTGCTCTCGCACAACTTACGTTGTTTCACGTTACCGTAGGAACGACGTGTTGCTTTATGAAGGATCGTGTGTGATCAATACCATTCCAGCAAAACTTCACGTGACCTATGGGTAATGGCCATACTTCATGCTATTGTTGTTGTATATGTGGCCAGCTAATATCGTGAGTGCGTTTCCAAATCTAGGGCTTTGATCTATCGGACAATGATTCCTCTCTTTGTGAATACAAGTATCATCCCATTTGAAGATATTATCAGCGTGGCTCAGACTTCGTCGTTTGGAATTCGAGTGCTTGCCGTTGAACTCAATCCAGAAAAGCATGCCAAGGGGTTGACGATCGCAATGGGGTTGGAAGTTGATTTACTTTACCAACTGCTATCGGAGGTACGAGACTAGAAACGAAATTTCGTCCTTCGATCATAGGCTGTCGTTCATATTGCATTCTGTGTTGTTAATTTGTAGCTGTTCGCGATGCACAAGCATGAGATCGAAAGTAGACCGCCATTACCTCCATTGCATCAACAACTGATGGAAGAAGACGAGGCGGCGATGAAGAAATTGCTCGGTGATGAGGAAGAAGAGAAAGAGGCAGAGCAAGGTGACGACGCAGTCACATCTAGCAAGACAACTAATCATCCTTGATAAACTGGGAGCATTTAATGATCAGTTTGTTATCTATGTTCTCACATGAAAAAAAAGATACGAGGACTCTGCATTCACTGGAGTTACCATAGCGATTGAGATATATAATTTATTTTCACGCGTTTATTGCTTTGGTTTTGCCTATTCTTTTCTTCTATGTCACTTTCGTTTTCTTTACATGTTTCCAGTATTGGCACATCAAGGAGACTGAGGTGGTGCCGAGGGTAAGTACGCATATGCCGGTGGTGATGGCTCATATGGCGGGGGTTGTTCGTAGTCTGGTGGTCCAAGTAGTGGCTCTTCCATATCACTCACAAGTAGCGATGCTTGCGGTACGCGCACCATAGGTGTGCGTTCACGTTTATGCCGTTCCATGCGTGCATACGGATGCGAATGATTGCTTCTCCAATATTTTCCTCCTCCGCAACGGCGACAGAAACGGCAATAAAGGAACGACACGCATAGGAACAACGCGATCGACACCACCACGATTAGATCAGCTGACTGGACGCGAAGTAAGTGCGCACGCTGCAGTTTCTGCTTCGTTTCCATTGCGAAAACGCTATCCATTTGGTCCCAAAACGCCACCATCGTTTCTCCTTCGTTTTTGGCTTTGGGTTTGTACTTCAAAGAAAACTCAAAAAAATGCGTATCTGATATTTAGTCAGTTATATATCATATGTTAAATACCGATTATAGTACCGGTATTCGGTCAACCCAAGCAGTGCACATTCATTCATAAAAAGGAAATTAGCTGACGTGAGAGATGGCCGCGCGAAGCGTCTTCGGCGGCGTGGATATCGGAGCTTCGATCGTAAAAGTGGGTCTAGTGACACAGGAAGGTAAACTACTGACGCGTTTGCAACAGGACATCCATCCGCAGAAGCGAGAGCCACAGGATGTTGTGAAACTGACAAGCCACTTGCTGCATAGAGTATTGCATGAGGTAACGTAGCCGCGGAAACGGTGTCATTGCTATCTTTCTTTATTTTACATTAAAAAATCCATCTCACGTTTGCGATGTGGATATAGGCTGGTATGCAAATGAAGGATCTAAAGGGTGTAGGCGTGGGGTGTCCAGGACAATTAGCACCCAACGGCATTCTTCATGCGGCGGCTAACTTCCCATCGTGGTTGGATGTGCCATTACAGCAGCTATTGGCGGAGAGCTTCGGTGTGAAGGTACGTTTAATATGAATGTGGTTGCATTCAATTACATCAGTGGATAATGCGTAGATCTAATGCTTTTTGATGTTCTGTGATGGATTTATAGGTGCACATATGCAACGATGCCGACGCTGCTATCTTGGCAGAACAGTGGGTAGGGAGTGCAAAGAACGGAGTCAAGGATTTCATCATGCTCAGTGCGTTATTCAACACTCAATCACGCCACCCATTTGTGTTCGAAAACCTCACACGTGGGTTTTGCTACTATTGCTCTGCATAGCCGTTGGCAGTGGAGTGGGCTGTGGGATTGTCGTTGATGGGAAACTAGTTCGAGGTGGCACGCATACAATCGAAGGCGGACATTTGGTACGTCTGCACACATGAAGATACTGTATTTTAAGCGTGAATTTCTAATTAGTTACGCGTTGTTTGTGCTATTAGATCGTTGAACGCAATGGTCGACTTTGCGGATGCACACAACGAGGCTGTCTAGAAGCTTACAGTTCTGCTGGTGCTCTCGTATTGGAAGCACAGGAACATGTCAATGCTGGTACATATCCGAAAGTGAGTCAATTTTCGGCTGTCTACTATAATTATTGTGCTAATATCGTAATAGGAGCAAATTCCAAACTCTCAACGTATCCGCAAGCCGATATCAATGCGAAACTGATCTTTGATCTCGCGAATGAAGGCGACCAGATGTGTATTGGATTAATTAGCGAGGTGGAATCACACACGCACCTCGCTTTGTGTTATTATATCATTTCACTAACAGCTTGCGAACACTCAACCAGGCAGCCGACTATTTAGGTTTTGCGTGTGTCAATCTTGCCCGAATTCTCGATCCAGAGGTAAATGGCTGATCTACCATTCATATTTAGTAGTTCGTTTGTTAATCCTGTTGTATTCGGCATTCGGGTGTAGATGATCATACTCTCTGGAGGAATGGCAGAGGCAGGAGAGGATTATATCCAACTTGTTCGAGCTGCACATAACAAATATTCTTGGACTAAATTCCCAAATCCTGTAAGTGGTGTCGAATTCTAATGTTGCTGGATGCTACTACACACTGAATGTCGCTGTACCGTTATTTTCCTCATATTGTCTGAATTCGAATGAATAGGTACGGATTGAAAAGTCGACGGTAGGCTACGATGCTGGGATCATTGGAGCGGCAGCAGCGTGCAGACTCGATCTACCTTAGATAGTATTGACCATGTGCCCAATCTGTTCGTTCAAATCATTCGTAATCAGAGTGATAAAGTCTGCGCATCCACGTCACCAACTACTTGGTGGTAAGAAGTCAGATGCCACCATCAGTTCCTGCAGAGTAACCATGACAAGCAAGACGATCATCAAAGACAAGTTAGAGAGCACCATCACCGGATATTGCTTCATTATGTATTTTTGTTCTTGCTGGCTACACGTTCACTAGCGACATTGCTTAACAAATGTTTTGCCAAAGGTAGAGGCGTTGCAGTAAAATAGAAAAGAGCGAAAACCAATAGCGCAAACAAACTGTTCTCCAACACAGCGTCGAGTTGATCCATCGGACTTTGTCTAGTCACTGTCACTATCAGAGCTGCTGCTACCATCGCTGATGGCTGGACTGCCATTACCATCGCTTGCCTCCTCTGGTTTTGATTGCTCTTTCGATTCTTCTTTCCTTTCTTCTTCTTCTTCTTCTCTACTCGATTTTGTCTCTTCATCTGCAGGCTCTGTTCGCTGCTGTTTTTGAGGTGGTTGTTCAGAACCGGATCGTTTTTCACCGGATCGTCGGCGTTTGTGTTCTTGGACAAACTCCTCATCATCGAGCGAGCCATCGTAGATAGCACCATATTCGAAAAGAATCGACGTGCGGCGTTCAGTTTCCGCTTCGGAGTATTCACGACGATGAACAATCGCCCCACGACGACGCTTGTCTTCTCCATTCAGCTGTAGCCACACATGACAAATTCCTTCATCAGAACATATTTTGAAAACTCTGGGCATAATGTGTGATACCTTTGTCTTCTTCAATTGAATACGATGAAAAATATCACTGTATGTGAACTGATCCGATTCTGGATCAAATATAAAGACGCAATGCTGCGAATCTTCTCTACCCCTCTACAAATTTTAGAAATGAAGCAATAAATCAATGAAATAATTTAATGCGCATCAAAGCTACAGCCATGATACTTACGCTTTCAAGTGAGTGTACAGATAGTTGGTATTCTCGAAAGTAGGCAAACTTTTCACGATCGTCGTTATCCTTCTGTAAAGTGACAAAAAGCAAGTAGAACACCAAACTCAGTGAACAGATGAGCTCCTACTGTTCATCGAACAGCGACGAACGTACCATCTCATCATCATTGGACGCGCTGGGTAACAGGATAGAGCCTTGAATGAGATCTCCGTTCTGTGATTTCTTTGAAACACCGCACAAAAGGGCACGACATTCCTTCTCAGCGATGCTTTTGCTGTTGACATCTGCTGACGGAAGCACATCATAAGACTATGTATAGACAAAACCAAGCCAACGTTAGAAGAATCCACTTTTTAGGACGAACAACAGATAGTGACTGCGTCATCAGACCAAGATGGCATATTTGTTGGAAGACAAAACTTGGTCTGGAAATACATCCCAGGTCTTGGCGATCTTAAGGTTCTTGTTAAATGGGTGCACCAATGTTTTTGGATTGTTGATGTCTTGGAACGATGCCTCAGCACGATCTTCCAAAGTGAATTGCACCACCTCTGCTAGCGCGTTCTCAGTGCCTTCACGTAATGCGCTTTGAATTTCGACCTCGCTTTTGAACTACAATGTTAATATAACACGATATTTCGTAATCAGATTCACATCCACAGTTTATACGAAATCTCAAGCGCACATACTTTATGTACAGAATCATAGAGATCATTGCCCATGTATTCCGTTCTGCGCAACCACGAGACTTCTGGTCTGATTTTGTTTTTGCCCGATTTTGCGGTCTCTTCCTTCATCATCAATGCCTGTTCGTCACCAATCTCCATCGGAGGAGGATGCTCAGGAGCTGTTGAATCCACCAACAGTCGACAAAGCAACATATCAGATAACTCCATTACTATTAGTATCACGAAAGATAAGGGTAGCAAACCTTCATATTTTGCGGGGTCGATCAAGTCGATGGGCAAGCCCAAGTTCGCTTCTTCATGAACCTCATAGCTGTAGTCCTGCTCCAATGTATTGGGTTTATACTTGATCAGCCTGTAAGAGAAGCAATTTACCGTCAGCCCGTGATCAAGTGATCAAAGCAAGGTGATCTGTTGCCAAGCATGTACCGCTCGGATTCATGTGGATATTGCAGGAATTTAGTATCGAATGGCAAGTCAGGTAGCGCATTCCGAAATTCCAAGTTTATGAGAAATTCTGATTGTTTCCCCAGCAGCGCACGGCGTTTTGCTTGTGCATGGCTCTCTAGGATCATTCTTGTGTGATCTCTGCGCGCCTTTAGCTTATCCTCTTTGTACTTCGCTACTTTCTTCCGCTCCAATTCGTACGCTGCGCGTTCTTCAGGAGTCGCGCTTGCACCTGGCGGCGCGCGTCGCCGCTTCGCCTCTTCCCTTGCTGCTCGTTCCGCATCTGCACTGCGACTGGAACTGCTGGTAGTCGATTTGCCATTCGAGCTCTCACGATAACTGTGTGAGCGAGAGGGGGCATCTGCACCGGCGTCGTTACTACCCAAGCTCTCGCGCTTCCTATCATGCACCCCCTCCACGACGGAACCTTTTGCATCCACTGCGACCACGTCTGCCATCGCACCTATTGGTAGATAACTGCTTCACTTGCCTTCTTCCGTTCCCCTTTCTGGCCGACGTTCAAAAGCGGTAACTGGTGTTGGTGTTGCTAGAAACTGTCATTCTTTATATAATTCATTTTAGTGACATAGTAAGCCGGTCTATTACTTTAGTAAAATGAGCAAGATAAGTCTATTTTAATAATATTTTAATATATAAGCTAAATTAAGATAATTATTAATATGATAGAGTATTTTTCAGTAATTTATATGTCAAAAACTTGAAGTGCAATGCCATGTTTCTGGTCTCATTTGCGAGCAAAGTGTTCGTCAAATTGAATTTCCCAAAAGAGGTCTAAAGGAAGAAGCCAAAGGAAGGATCTTGACCTAATCAGTGTGTGCATTCGTTCCCCCTTCACATAACAATTAAAAACAAATGCACCAGATGCTCAAGCTCATCCTGCACCACCCCGCCAAGCTGGCCGCGTCATTGGTGATAATCAGCATAGTCTATTCGTATGCGCGCGTGTTAGTGCTGCAATACCTACTTGGTGCACTCCAGGATTCGATCCATCGATATCCAAAGAACTTTCCACATGGTTTTTTCCTGCCGTTCTTTTATGTCTCGACTACCGCCATGTTTTTTGCTGCTATTGCGCATGATTTTCTTGTACTACATTCGACTGGATTGTGGAAATACGTGTTGCCTTTACCATTGACCATCAGAAGAGGATGGTACCGCATCATTGGCGTACCATTGTATGCATTTGTGCTCGCGATTATTGAAATCATGCAACTGTTCCGGAACCCAGCAATGGAGAGTGATCTGAGTCGATTAGCAGCATATTTCCAGTCGTTGCGCCAGCAGCAGACATTGTTGGATGACGCGACGATTCGAGCGTTGGTCGCCGACATCAAGTGGCAGGCATGGTCGTTGCAAACGCCAACAAATCCAACGACATTGTCCTATATTCGCTTACCATTCGACATCATACTCGCTATTGTTGTGTGCGGAGTGTATGGGATTGCGATCTTCTGCAATGAGCCTCGTCATGGTATGTTTTTTATCACAGAAAATGCATGAGTATCAAAGTGAATGACAATAGCTTCTGTAAACGTTATTGTGTGATAGATGGTGAAGAGTTGCGGGAAGCTGCACGGAACAATGACATTGCGCGCGTGAAGATCATTCTCGATCGTGGCGTAAACCCAAATAGCCGCTCAGGAGATGGATCCACAGCATTGCATATCTGTGCGCAGCAAGCCATGCCCAACATCGCTCAAGTATTGCTGAACTACGGTGCAGATCCGAACAAAGCGGATCGTCTTGGATTTACACCGCTGCATTGGGCCGTACAGATCCGTCGTGAAGAAATCTCGTCCACGAACCGCTTAGAGATGATTAAATTGCTAGTGAACAATGGTGCCGATCCAAGGCAGGCCGATGCCAATGGCGTCACCTCACTATCCATTGCCTCCAAGAAGGAGAACGAATCGTCCTTGGCAATTCTCCAGGAAGCACTGGGCGACATAGTTAGACAATAAGGAGCATATTAACACTATTAACAACTAATTAACCTCGTGCTATGTTCATGTGCATGTGCATCAAGCAATAACAAGTCCACGCCATCTCTAACGGCTATTAAACCCAGTCACGTCCATTTGAATCACCTACAAGACCAATGAAATGTAAGTAAGCGCATCCTTGGAAAGATTTCATCGATATGCATCAACATACCATCAACAAAATTTCTTCCAGTTCCTCTTTAGAGGAATAGACACGTAAATCTAGTCTATATACACCAAAATTCACAGTCAACAATGGGACAAATAAGTAACAAGAATTCATCAGCTCTCGCGCAACGTCTCCATTTACCTATTTACACACGTGCTTGCATGTGGGAGCACAGTATAGATCTGTGATACTGCCTTTCCCAATTGAATAGTAAACGGCTGAATCTCACCGTCCATTCCCGTAAGGCCCTACGATATACAAGAAATTGGTCACACCATTATTGCGTTTCCAGATAAACAAATAGTGCTCAGTTCAACATACTTTGAATCCTTCAACAGGGACACCACTTGATCCCGTGACGTACTGCAAGAGGCGACTACGAGCGTCTTGTGTGAAGGATTCGACAATCTCCCAAAACCACCCAATGAATTCAATTTCACGTTCCAAGTTTTCACCTAAGAAACGCACGTCCGTGTGGGCTTTCCAATCATCAACGTCAATATCTGGCAGTCCAGAGAGCAACAAATCCAATTCCTTATAGTCAAACGCGTGCAGCATCGTGTCAGAGATGACGCTACGAACTCCTTCGAGGATACTCGCCAGTTCCGATTGAACACTGTCAAACAGGTAGTATTGCATCACTTTTTCGACATAGAAGTGTTTGTTGGTATCATCGACTGCCACTTCCGAGCCATTCGGGATTAAATCGTATCCATCGACGGCAAAAGTCAGGGACAACACGTCAGTGTTGTCATTTTTGAGAATCCACATAAGACTGGCATGGATGGTTTCATCGATCAGTCGCAAATCCGACAAGCACAACGGTGCGCCGAGAATGTGTTTTAACAGAGGAATGGAGAGTCGAATGTTGAGGAGTAGGCCTTCCAGTATTGTTTTTCCGAGGATCTTTCCAAAGAATTGAAACATTTGCAAGTGATTACGACACGTCTTCGAGGCGTTGCGATTGACCCAATAGCCCTGGTGGGTAGATGAATTGGTTTGTTGAAACAGCCCTAGGCCATCGGAGAAGATTTCGTTGCATATTAAATGAAGCCATTCACGAAGGATGCCACCACCATCAATGCCTGGTTCTTCCATGAAATCAACTCGGAGCCGGCGACGAAGTGTCGTGGAAGGAGCAGTCATAAAGAGATGAAAAGATTGCTTTACCACATGCTCTCGATGCACTCCTATCGTATCAGTACTTGATTAGCATTATGAAAGCGAATACAACAAATGACAAATGTGTATACAACACTTACGAATTGTATGAAAGCCTTCCACGATCGAGGACGAGAGCTTCTCCGAGTACTGAAACATCCACTGAACTTTTTCATGAAACGGCATATAGGCAACTTTCTACATGCATTGAAATTTACGCATACAATTATTAGACACAGCACAATTCGAGACAAATATGAATTGTACAGCTTACCTGTATGTCGCTGCTGTATTTCCGTACTGAAATTGATACCTCCTCTGTATCGTTCAGGAGAAATATCATTAGACCAAGTTGCATGGGATCAATGGAGTTAAGCTGCATAAAGATTGACAAGCATGAGTAAAAATACCTGCTCGTCTCCATTTGGTCTTGGCCTCCGTGAAATCATCGCGCACAAATGCTGTTTTCTCATTAAACACCGTTGTTTGTGGCTGATCATGATTAAATGGGAATGCGTTTGTCGATATGAACGATCCTTCTTTGATAGCTTCCGACGAACTGGATCCATAGCAACAGCACCTGCTCTCGCTTTTGGATGGATTTTGAGCGCGTAAATGCTTTTCGACGACAATCGTTCCCCGGAGCTTCAGATTCGTCTGGAATGTAGCTACAGGAATCCGCATCTATAACGAGCATCACACATGATCAGCACCAAAAGAAAACTTCATATTAGTATGTAGATCGAACAATGATGCCCACATACGAGAAAAAAAATCACCCACCCAATAGACTCCTCGTGACCCAATACACCTCTTCCATGAATGTCTATCCATCGCCACTTGTTGGCGTTCGTTCAACCCAACCTCAGATCGAGAACTAGTTGAGGAGCTATTCGATCGTTGGCTTCGCAGTACACTTCTTCGTGGTGTGGTCAATAGGTGAAAAACCGAGCCAGACGAAGATGCACTGACACGGCTTTCTCGTGGTGGCTGCTGCACCACAAAGGTGCCATTCGATGCTGAGCCACATAGCACACATGCCACTTGTACCTGGTCGTTCGAGTGATAGCAAATCGGACACGTCCACCCAGATCGCCTACAGTCATCAATATTCCAGTCAGTTTCCTTCTTAACATGTTAAACGATTTATCTGCTTTGGCTTTCATGTCTCTGTACCATAGCACACAATCAAGTAAAGCCTAAAACAACTGAGAGCAACACGTACGAGTATTTGATGAATGCGCGATGGTGGGCGTTGCGGCTCGGTCGCCGCCAGCACTCGACCAGATTTGGCCATGAAAACCAGAGAATGATCAACACCATCACACCACCAAAACTGCACGCCAGAATCATTTGATCCGACGACCCTTTCGCTTTTTCCTCCTTTGGCTCCTGACTAGTTGCATCATCACCATCACTCGTACCTGCTGTTGCAGCAATGATATCCACCAGAAGCACCTCAAGTAAGAGCAGTACTGGTATAAACGCGTGTAACAAGGTGTTCTTTTTCACTAATATTCCCATATTAGTGTCATCCAGTGACGGAAGATCCCGTCGCGTCGACGCACTTGATTTTGGTCTCTTTCTGAAAAGCGAAATGTGTGATTGTGTGGCGTAGGTGGTCGAGTCTACGCACTTCAACACCCAACTGGCCAAGACAAAAAATCAACGAAACCGCAAACTGGTGCTTTTTTCTTTTCTTGATTTGATCACATTCGAGAGGGGATTGCATCATTTCCTCCTCAGGTGTCTCTTCTTTCTTCCGTTCTTCTAATTTTCAGGATCAGTCAGGTCATACTACTAAAGTCAAACGAGAAAAATGGTGGATGATGGACCTCCGACCCAAATTCACACATCATAGCCAGAGCAGAGGGAGAAAGAAGATACACACTACAGTATTCATCCATGTTGTATTTGGAGCGATATGCTTCTCTTCTTCAGGATGAGCAAGCAATCTTTTCTCATAATGCGACCTAGAGAGACCCTCCACTTTCGTTGTTAAATGGTCACCATCTACACTGAAGTACGACAAATTTATAGAGCTCCTCCGGCATGAAATTCTTCACGATTATACCGTTGCGTTCATGTTACTGCAGTCTTGATACGAAATGATCAAGTGAGGACCCAACAAAACCAGTAACGAAAGAGACACGCAATAAATGTAAGAACGCAAAACCACATCGAAAATTCACGTTAACATTAATACAAGCTTCTTACTAATTTTATCCCACCGTTTTCTTTATATCCTCACCAGCATGTCCCTCTTCATTTGATTTGTTGGCTGCTATTTTCCATTGAGTAGCATTCTGAGATGTGGTATGTAACTGGCAAAGCCAATTCTTCCATGTCATTCCCATATGCCTGGGAGAAGAGGTGGATTATCTATAGACTTCATTCGTCCATAATATCAACCACGAGGTTAAGGGAAGCACAGAACACGATAGGTGGAGCGTGAAGCATTTCACAATACAAAGCATAGTGCACAAGCTTTTTTCTCTTCACTCTCTCACATTCGCTTGACTTGCAGCAATTCATCGGTTCATTTGAATTCATTCTTCGAGAGCGGTGGCTGGCAGGGACGATGACAGTTTCATTCACTGTCGCATGGGAGAGTTTACATTGATGGACCGGTGCTTTAGTAAGCTTGGCAAAACTTTCGCACGGCGTCCATACTAGCGAGTACTTCGTCGGTGCGGATCGCATCAACGAACGCTTGGATTTTCTGTCGACGTGCGTTTAAAACGTGGTCGGTCAGTTCTCGTTGCACAAAGAGAATGGCACCACTGGAGAGATGCGGAACCTTTATATGACGGCCAGAGTGTTTCTTCTTGACTTCCTGTTTCAGCTCGCGTTCTAATTTCTTAAATTCATCAAACGTGGCGGAAATATCCCACATTATGACTGGATTCATGTGCTTCTCCTGACCATTGGGAACTCCACAATCCACACGCACGAGGTACGTATCCACCTCTTTGCCTGTACCAGGGAAAGCACACATGTGAGCCTTGCCGACACGAATCCGAGCTTGGTAGAGCGACATCTCCGCGCGTCGACGAGTTTCTCCAGCAACGACGTTTACGATGGGAGGACCACGGCGAAGGTTGTTGAGTACGCGTCGGCGTACGGATGAGATCTTGACCGGCGCCCCTTCTGCATTTTTCACAGTGTAGGTGAACGGCTCCGTGGTAGAAGGAGCCTTCGTGGGAGTTACCGAGAGCTTGGGGAGTTTGCTACGTTGTGTCGATGGTTGTTGAGGCGTAATGAAAAACTCCTTATGACTCGCCATCAGGAGGTCTTTTTGTTCTGCAAGGATACCTCGTGCGAGCATTGTATAGGTCGAAAACGTCGCAAATGCGATCAGAAGCGTCACTAGCATGTTGAAAAACATAGCTGCCACAAGTCTCACAACCTGAATCATGACCACAGACACAACATATGCGGACGCCAACCAAAGCACTTTCTTCATGATCCCGAACGTGACTTTCCAAAGCGTCTCGCTCAGATTCGAGAGCAACGGCACACGGAAGCCGTGAAAGTGCAGCACAACCGTTGGCACCACACTCACCTCCATTGTCTTCTTTTTGTCGAGAAAAGCCATTGACCGGCTGAAACCGGAAAATACAGGGTGGTGTTCTTGCAGCGAGGAAGTGGTAGCAGTAGAAATGCGCTTGGAGAGAGCGATATCTGCTTGTTGAGTGAGTCGAACAAGCACGTGTTGCTGCTTGCTCTCGTCAGCTACGCCAAAGGAGCGCTGAGCGTTGTTGTTGCTTCCTTCCCCTGCTTCGTTCGCGGGTCTGGTGTCCACTCCAATTTGTGTGGAACTTCTTTGTATCACCTTCGCAAAGGTGTCAGTGGCCTGCCACTGCTGTGCACCTGGAGCGGCAACAGGTGGATGTTGAGCAGCTCCATAACGGTAAACGGGTTGGCAACAGTGCAAACCCATGGCATAAAAACGGGTTATAGTGGCCAACAACCCGCCGAGTTTCATATATACTTCCTGTTGATTAGGTCGGATCATGGTTGTTATCTTGGTCCGGGTTTGGATAGAACGGCAAAGTCAACGGGTCGGACCACGTTTTGTTCCAGGAGCTTCAACGTGTGCAACTCTTCTCTGAACCGAATACTTGGCGGCTGGTAAAGGTGAGGAATGCAAATGATACGTACACGTTTTGCCACCTCTTCTTTGGGATATGGTGATAGTCGAGGAAGGGCCTTCTTCTCGGTGCTTGGCGCGCCACTGCGTGTGCGCTGCCGTCGAAAATGAGAAAGTGATGGAAAATCTGTGATCGCAGCGATCTTTGATGCCCGATTTGGCCGTTTTTACTCTATTATTATATTGAACACCATCTGGGAGGGAGAGAGCGCAAATAATAAAATTGCTCCAAGAGATCATATGCGTTACCAAAGTACGAGTACCTCAGGAAGGAGGAGCTCCTATTTTTTCTTTGGATTCGATTTGACTAGACGAGTGCGGAATAGACATCTCCAACACCTAGACTCTGAAAATATGTCTTTCTTGTATACTGCTCTCCACACTCGATCACACATCCTCTAGTCCTTTCCATCTTCTACTTCAGTAGCATTTTGAACTTGTAATGAGACCATGTGAGCATCGCTCTTGACATTTTGCTTGAAACTCTTTTTTTGCTTGGACGTCATCTTTGAGGTCCCAAAAGATGGAAGAAGGACTTCATGGTGGTTGTTCGACAGCCACTTGGAGATTTTGTGATGCATGTCTGACGTCATCGCTTTCATCCATTGGAAAACTTGATACAAAAACACAATCAACTTTTCATACAAATATTGTACACTCGAACTTTGATATGTATATCAACTGAAATGTGTGGTCATCACAGATCGGAATACTTACAGATGAAACTTGTTACTTTCAAGCTCAAAAACAAAACAAGAGCCTCTGGAAGTATGGAACTTTTGGGAACTATGGGTTACTCATGGAAAGTAGCAGCGATATCTCAGAGCAACGAACATAAATTAGTGAGCTCAAAAAGTAGCTTCAGAGGAATCCGAGTCTCCAGCGTCTTCGGAAGCGAGATAATCATCTCCGTTACCATCATCGTCTTCTTCTGCACCATCCGACGCATTAAACCCATCTTCTCCAGCATATGTATCAAGTGGATCGGTAGAAAAGTGTTGTCGCTGTACAGCAGCTCGACGTGGTCGCCGTCCACCTTCAATGATCGCACTCGTGTCAATCCCATCTAACTCTCGTTCAATAGCTTTTTTCTTTTCTGCTTCACGGACGTCTTGTTTGCTGGGATATGCACCACTAAAGTGAATATTGGCCTTGTCTAGAACCTCACGAAGGACATCTTCAGCTGCATCTACTGATGACACATTCTTTAATGCCTTGTAGACATGAGGTCTACACCGAAACGAAAATAGTTAGAGAAACAAGACAGAGAGTATTGACCACTTAACCAAACGTACGTACCCCATGAGCCCTGCTGCGTGAGCCAATGCTTTTAATGAGGCTAGTCCAGGAGGATCAGGTTCCTTTTGTGTCTTTGACTTATTTGCTGTGGGAGAAATTTTGCTCTTCTTCTCTCGTCGTGGTTTGCTAGACTTTGATCTAGAAGTTTGCTGCGAGTATACAATAGTCACGCAGTCAAGAATATATACTGCAGAAAATATCTACAGTTCATCATACATACCACAGCGCGTTTCTTTTTCGATGGTGGCGGATCATCATCCGATACATCCGAATCACTATCTTCTTTTTTCTCTTCACTCTCATCGTAATTGCCCTCATCAGTGTCGTCGTTCTCATCGCTATCATCCGCAATCACATTCTTACGTTTCCTATTCTTCATTCTACTCTGTTGACGCTTGCCTTCACCATCTTGTGGCATATCTTCATCCTTCTCCTCCTCTTCTTCCTCTTCAACACTATCTGTCGCATCTGTTGATTCTGTCCCAGGGTGAAGTGACCGGAGTAAATCTGGCACCAGTTCTCTAACGGTCGGTTTCCAGCCTGACAATACCGATGGATCTACATGAAGGTGTTCCGATAGATGGTCCATCAGCATTCGTGTCGTCACTATTTCTTCGTCCACCTGTGGAAGAATTTCCTTCAACGCATGCTCAAGTACTTGCTCATTGATCTCGATGTCCGCCATCTTTTCAATGTTAGACATTTTGAGGTACTTGGCGCCAAAAGGAGTCAAACCCCCTAAAATCCGATAGAGCAGATATCAAAGGGGACTAAATTTGTATCACAACATAGAGCAAAATTGTGGCTACACTTTCTCCTCTACTTGCTCACTCGCCAACTATGCATTCCACTTTCTCATTTCTCCTTTTTTCTATGCCGGTATGACCGAAAATGCACGTCGTCTAATCGTTCTTCAAGTCCTCACCTTCCGAATCCGAAGACGTACCTTCATATTCGTCCTTGCCAGCCTCATGGGCTCCTTTGGTCAGCACACCGATGAGCACGCGGATCAGTAAGAAACCCCACCAAATATGAAGGAAATAGAGTGTCACAAGCAGGACGTTAAACATAAACCATGACGGCGGTCCCGGATATGGGAAGAGTTGTGTGAAATCATGCGCATCCGCCATGGTCATCGACGCTTCACGGTTCTCAATCAGCGTCGTGTAGAGCAGCTTGGTTGGGTACAAATAGATACGCATGTACGCCCATACGGCAAGGACGATGACGAAGAGAATTTCGCTTCCAAAAAAACCGCGAGGACCTTCTAATTTGAGATAGTTGGCCATCTTGAGCATGTCGAGCGGAATGTCCGAGAAGTCATGTAATAATAAAACAATCACCCCCACAGGAAGAAATCCCACGCGATACGACCATGTCACCAAGGCAATTGTAACAACATGGTGGGTCATCATCACGAAGTAATCCTTACGGATCTCTTCCAAAAATTTGCACGAAAATGCCGTGTAAATCCAAATGGCCTACAATGGAGAATGCACAGTTACTGTTAGCATGATGCCATCATCATCATCATACATACTATGCAATTCATCTTTTGCGTAGACATACCAACTGAGTGATATAGAGCAACTTCGTCAAGAACTTTTGCTCAGGGAAGACACCAGTGTCTGTGCCTTGATTCCACACTAACGGTTTCAAAAGCATCAAGGTAGCACACATTAGCACCAATTTATTATTCTAAGCCAACACACATTCAATTGCAAACAAAATCTTACATGTCGTAGTGTCTTGCCACCACTGTTCGTCGCGCAGTACAATCAATTCGAAGATGGTCATGCTGACATGAATCACCAGTTGCCACGACTGATCACACCACTTCTTCATTGCTACAGCTTTCTTCAACGGGTCCCCCAAGTGTTTCAAGAATGTTCGCGAGAACCACCCACCGGTTATCGCAAACACTTTCTTGGTGATCATCACTGCTACGGCCACCACGCCAATCATCCCAACCAATATGGCTAACATTTGCGTGTCAGTTCGCAAGGTGTCCGTAATGATAATCAGTTCAAGGACCAGCAACGCCATGAGGAGTCCATCAAAGAAGGCGTTGGGTTTTGGAATTGACTTCGCCATGGTATTTCAGTGGTTTTTATTACTCGCCCTCACTTGCTTCACGTGGTGCTCCCCCAACTCTCCTTTCTTCCTGAAGTGAGTCGAGGTCCTTTGTTCTTTGAATGACGTGCGCAAATAAAACGCGCGAGTTGAGGGAGATGACGCCCTTGCAACTCACGATTTTAACGTGGCCCACTTCCTTTTTCTATGGGCTCAGCCGATGGTGATTGGTCCAAAACAACATGTGGTTATTATCATTAAACCTACAGTGCTGGCCAGCGCTAAATGGATAGTGGTTATTTTCTGGCCAATAAATACCGAAAATTGAATCAAATAACCCTACTTAAAAATGATTAAGGTTAGTAATCTTATTTTT
>BCKE01000002.1:351077-390346 GCA_001600495.1 Pilasporangium apinafurcum
AAAAATAAGATTACTAACCTTAATCATTTTTAAGTAGGGTTATTTGATTCAATTTTCGGTATTTATTGGCCAGAAAATAACCACTATCCATTTAGCGCTGGCCAATAATGTATCTGTATGAAAAGTTGATTGCATTTTTATATGTGTAGCTGTAGAGTATTTGACTTTTTCGTTCACAAAAATGATGCCAATGAGAACAAGGGACCAGCTCTTATTTCATTGAATGTCATCTATCTTACTTGTCAATTTATTATCACCTCACAACATCAATTTCAGTCGAAACCCATAACCGAGCCTTATTACAAGTTCAAGATTCTACTGAAGTACAAGATGGAAAGGACTGGAGGAAGGATGATTGAGTGTGAGAAACACTATACAACAAAGACTTATTCTCAAGGTTGAGTCGGACTCGAACAGCAAAACAGGAGGTCTTCCCTGAGTTACTTGTACGTTGGTTTCTCATATGATCTCTTCAAGATAAGTGACCAAGAAAACGACACATCCTCTATGAAAGTCGACCGAAATCATCGACTCCATATGTGAACTTGACATGAATTGTCGCCACCAGATGACTTTAGTGAAGGATGAACACAAATTGCTCAGAAATAATATGAAACAATAAATCTCACAATGCATACCATAAAAGATATCATCATCACTGCAATCACACCATATCTGTCAGATAAGCTAGTGCTACTGCGACATAAGACATCCACACAAGTACCAACGTGTCTATTCGAGCAGTCCGAATGGGTTATCATCATCGAAGTTGTCGAGCACGGACAAGCACGCACGACGGTTCACCTCCTGGAAATGAGCATGCAATTCATGGCGCAGCTTTTCAGTGCGGGCGTTCGAGGCAAGCTGCTTGCTAAGCTTGTCGTAAACAACCAGGATGAGGAATTGGTTAAGAACACACAGGCGGTAATGATGCTTCCAGTGTTCAAGAGTCAATGTCGATCGGCCCTCCTTGACCATCGTCTCGTGGTAGATCGACAAGCATTCCTGCTCCTGTGCCTGACGATCCTGATCCGTTACACCCACAATGAAAAAGAATGCCAGGTCTCGCATCGGATTACCCTTGCCGCAGGTGGCCCAGTCAAGCAGCCACACGTTATCATCAGATACGTCATTTGGAAAGAGCATATTTGCGACATGGAAATCCCCATGGATAAGAGTGGATGGACCATCTGCAACTAGATTATGAATGGTTTCAAGCTGACCAGGTTTCGCACTCAAGATTTCACACAACGTAGACAAGCGTGATTTCTCGGTACTTTGCAACGGAATGTCGTCCAGTACAGCAGCCCAACACTTAGGGAACTGAAGTACTTTTGCTTCGCCACTCAGGTCGCTACCAATTCCGGCTGGAGAGGCGAGACCAGCACCGTCATGGTTCCAGAATCGAGCATGCATTTGCGCCAGTTTCATGACTATCCCTTTGATTCGATTTGAAGGACAGCCGTCCAGACAGGTAAATGTTGAAACCGCAGGAACGCGATCCATTACAATCAACATATTTGAAGTGAAGACTGGCGTTGGGATCGCAAACGGTAATTTCTTGGACACTTCCTTCTGTCGCTCGTTTGATTCTTGTCCAGTAAGTCCAAAGTCGTGGTAAAATTTTGATTCCACTTGAAACATCCTTTCGAAAGGGAATTCTGGACGTAGAAACTTTGCCACGACTTGGTTGTCTTGCGTTTGCCCCGTCGTGGAATCTTTAAGCGTTAACTGGATACTGACAACCTTTGAGATCACCCCCACATCGAGATCCTTCCATGTAAAAGACTGCATGACCTGGTGTGGATATCGCGAAGCAATGATACTGCGCAGAAACTCGATGGTGAGCGCTTCGGGGCTCGCAGGCACCGTCTGGCTCGCCATGTTCTTCAATCTTCACACACCAATTGCGCCTGTTTCTTCGTGTCAAATGCCAGGCTTTTTGATGACGCCAGCATTTCATGAATGTTGGTACCGATTCTGAAGGTGATTTTTTAGCTATGCACATATGATTTCACCCATTTATCCAAATGGGTTGACTGGGTTTTTTAAATCAGCGCAAGAGTGTCGGTCGGTGAAGGGAAACATTGATGAACATAATGAAGCAAGATGCTGCCATCCCCACAAGAGAACGATCTTCATGGTGGAGATGTTCGATCTAGTGTTAAAAGCATGGCATTCTACGATGGCGAGAAAGAGGATGAAGGTCTTAGAAATGTCAAATTTGCCGAAAGAGGACATGAAGACGAGCATAATACAGTCCAATTAATGCTAGAGAGACTGCGACGTGCCGATTTGATTCTATCTGATAATACCAAGAGACAGAAAAAGGAATTATTGCTTTATCTTCCAGATATGGCGTTAAAGATTGTGACATCACGTGATAATCAAGAGCTCGACCCCAATAATGACAACAATCACAGCATCCGTGTTTCCAGTAAATATTCATCCGCTCTGTCATCTCTCTCAATTCAATCCAATAATGTGGATTCGCTAGCGGCGTCTCTCTATTCAACTTCGACACGAGGCGCGCCTGGTAAATTCTACGATGGACAGACCCCACATTATCTACAAAGTGTATTGACACAATCAGGCGGAGACAATACTGACGAAAGTAAATCATGCACTGATCATGACAACAGCAGCGAAGAAACTTCAGATTTGGATCTTTCCAGCAGCAATGATAGTACGAGCGACCATTTAGAGTCGCTCAGCGATATCGACGCTGCGACTGATGTGCATGATGGGTCACTAAGCTCATTGAGTTCGCTTAGTCACCTTTCTGATTTTGGTGACATGCTTGTCCCTGACGTGATCGAAAACATCCCGTGTGTAGCTGGACAAGACAGCACGAGGGGATCCAAGAACGATTATCAGAACTCACGGTCGCAACACGCGTATGCTAGAGTTTGGATGGAAGATGAAGTCGTGGATGCACAGGCCTGTCTCCCTCAGGAACATGAAAGCTTATCGGAAGTTTCTTCTGACTATGACCTAGACACCAGTAGTGATGATGCTCTAGAGCTTCGCCCTTCGACAGCCGCGTTGAAAAACTTGCCTCTTCGGCAGGAGTCACACAAGCGCTCAACCATTACACGATGCCAGCGACACTTTATCATTCGTGAAGAATATTTTCTTAACTTTAGCGAACTACAGGCTGTCTTCGATGTACATCTACCACGTCGAAGAAGTTATTTCTTGGATGCTGGCTGTGGAACATCAAATATATGCAAAGAAATGGTGCTGCATGGGTATAACCACGTTTATGGGATCGATATTTCGACAGCAAAAGTTCAATTTCAGCTAGAAGAATGTGCGGGACTGTCAAATTTTGTTTATTTTGAGACGATGAGTATATCCAGCATGGCATTCCCGGACAATTTCTTTGACTGCATTTTCACAAAAGCAACTATAGACGTATTAGCAGCACAGGGCAAGGAGACTGACCTGGATGCAGAGATCGCCCAAGTAGTCGTGGAGCTGTTTCGCTGTCTGCAACCTGGTGGGATTTGGATCTTCGTGTCGTGTCAGGCTCCGCAAATGACTGGCTTATACAGTGTCGAAGGAAATTCCAGTCAGACTGACAGTACTCCGTGGTGGGAGTGGCATGAGATTAAGAAGGTGATGCACCATAACTGCGTACGAGTGAAGGAATATCGCGCGGGTATACCTCTTGTATGGGATGGCAAACGGCAAAAGCCGTTCATGATTCGAATTTATCGACGAAACGAGTCGTCACGGCAACGTCTTGAACGGCTGTTATCGGAACAAAGTGAAGAGAAGCGATTGATGAAAGAATATGACTCATTCATGAAGTGCCAGAAAGAACGTAGTCGCATGAGAACCGAATTCAACTTCATTGTGACTGAAATGAAGCTTATGGTCGAAGAAGATGCGATCTCGCAATATATAAACGCAGCAATGGATTATGATCGCGAAAAGGATATACGAGAAGTTAGGCGAAGGGACATATACAACGTGTTACTCAATGCCGAAAGGGAGGCAATGGTGAATGCCGATCTGATCTCGGCTGCTCTTCGTGAGGAATATCTCGGCATGTTGTCGTTAATCAAAACTACGCTCGATTCGATAATTTGCGTTGTAATGAGATTAGTTTCAAACGAACAGGTTCACGATACCGTTGATATCCACAAGCCGCCATGTGTACACAGCGATGAGATATGTACAACCGAGCGTACGCATGGTGAGAGCTGTATTGACCAATATATGACCGAGGTTGTTGAAGGAATAATATTACGAGCCACAGAATCAGTCGGAAGTGGAGATGCCAGTCATGATTATCCTTCAGGAATTGATGGGCACTTGCACATACCAGCCATTCGAGACGAAAGCCTACACATTAATGATCATGGATACACTGAGGTAGAAAATGTGAAGAGTGCATCAGTACAGGAGGAATCAGCAACATCGAAACGATCAGTTACCGATGTGCTAGAAACCACTTCGTCACATCTACAAGAGAAGTTTGGCAGTGACAGTGCTGATAATGTAGTAGCTTCAGCACCCCCTACTACAGACACTTTACTTTCTGCGACTGACTTGAATGAATTACAATGCGATGAACAACCACACCTAAAAGAGAACTACAAAATCAATAGCAGTGATGAGGTACGGCATGATATAATGACTGAATTGGCATCTGCGAACCATCAATGGCTGGCAGAGAGCACAACACATTATGCACTCGTTGTGGAGCAGGATATCCCATTTGCATCCGATCAAGAGATCGCAGGAAATGATAAATGTTTTCTGGTGTCTGAGGATGTACAGTGTGATGCAATATACTGTGCCGTAGCATGTTTGACAGATATCATTGATGAGGCAATGGACCAGTATCCTCTTCTATCTGCCACAGATACATCAGAGTTTGCAAAAGAGAATGTGGCAACAGTTTATGAAGACGACAAGACGGTTACTGATCATACCTTTGTTCGCGAGGAAGTACCAGAAAGAAATGAGCAATTCCCTATTATGAATCTTTTGGAGAATAACGAGATTTACCAACGTCATAGTACACCAGAAATATCATCGGAAAATCAACAGTGTTCTGTTGAAGAGGTTAATGACGAAGAAGAGGAAATCATACAAGCATGCCGTGAAGCTATCGAACGTATTGTTGAGGAAATTCATCATGTAGAAGAAAGATCGTTAAGATAGACACACATGCACACAACAATAACTAACTACTTTTGCTAGATGTTACGTTTCTCCACACCCCAAACTGATTAGAGCTCAACACCCTGGATTTCAAACGTTTGTACTGAAGCGGCAGGAAACGATGCTTGGAAAGATTTGTTGGTGATACTCTCCACTGATGCAGATGTATACAACGCCCCGGTTCCACTTGTCTCGGTTGTCCAAGCGTTGATCGGTCCAGCTACACTGGTATAGCCAGTGAGGTCGAAGGAAATTGTTTGTGTCGATGTGTCGGTGTTTACGGTCACGATAACTAGAAGCTTGTTCGTCGAATCGTACGCAACCACCGTTTTCGCGTCACCATTGCTTACAATCGTCATTCCAGGACGAATATGGCGAGAGTACTGCGCCATGACGTAGTATTTGGGATTAGGAGTACCAATCCAGGCGTCGCCAGGGTTGGACTGGATCAAACCCCATCCACCACTGTCTAATGCTTGCCAGTACACGAAGGCGGAGACACCCATTTCGTTAATGTCAAGTGCAATGGATTCCGCCATGGTCAATCCACTCGCGTCACTTTCACCGTACTCAGAATCCCATACTCTCTTGCCAAGCTGAGCACTGAGATCCTTCAAAGTGCCACGATAAGTTCCTCGGTACGCCGAGAGACCTTCGTAGCCGTGTGTATTCACTTTATTGATGGAATTGATGACGGAAACATTCGAAGACATAGACTTTAGTGTTGTATACGCAAGTTCCGGGGAGTTTTCATCCGACACTGCGACATTGACGGTGCTGAGACCCTGACTGTCCAAGTGCTGCCGCAAGTACCCCACTACTTCATTTTGAGTTGCCAGCGTGAAATGACACCCTTCTTGTGTACCGGGATATTTCCACCACGTACTCATGGGCTCGTTGAACGGTTCGACGTAGTTGAAGTGAATTCCCCAATTGTCTTGAGCGTACTTCACCACTGTGGCAAGGTAGATAGCAAACCTCTCACGATTCCAACTTTGTAGATTGTCTCCTGACCCCTTATCACCACCTGCAGTGGCGTGATTGTTCGTCATCCACCAAGGAGGCGAGTTGGAAAACGCTTCAAGGACGTTTGCACCGCGCTGCTCTGCGGCTAGCAGCATCGCACGCTGTTTCACATCAGCATTCCAGCTCCAACTGGACGTTGTTGGGTCAGTACTGAACCAATCCAACCAGAACAATTCAATCGCTTTAAAGGCAGGCATATTCTTGGATGTGGTCATGGAGACCTGCTTACCGCTATCGTTGATGGCATTACTACCTGTGCCACCGATATTGTATCGAGCAATGTTAAGCCCAAGCGCCGGGATATCGGAGACGCCATTAGAAAGACTGACAGACGTATTGAGCGTGAACAGCATATCGGCAATATCAGTCTGGTCACCAAATACATTCGCCCACCAACACAGGGACGTTCCCCAGCCTTCCCATCGTGCGAGCAGAGTTTCCTGCGCTTCAATAGTGACTGTATAATCTCCTGCGACGCGGCTCGAATATGTAAGCGCGAAGATTGCCATTGCCCTCACGAGTGTGTTGACTGACATCATTGTGGAGCGCTTTGCTACAGCGATTACTGCAGCACACGGTCAGTGACAAGTTGAGGGAATTGTAAAATGAAACGATCGAAGTATGTGACCAGTTCGGTCATGGCGTTGATGAAGGGACATCAGAAATGCAAAGGAGGATCTGTTGCTGTTTGTGCTTCGCCGCTTATACTCGACTGTGGTATCACGAGCAACTTATCCGGCTAGAAACGTGGGATGGAAACGTGACAGCCTTCACCATGAAATCAGCTGGACGGATACTGGACTATCATGCAACCGCTTGCTTACAGCAAACGTTCAAATCCATGGGGAGAATCAGAAGGAAAGACAGCTGTTCCGTCACAATTTTCCTCTTGTCGTCTCAGCTTCCGCTCTTCATAGACAGGCTCAACTGGGCCATGCATGACTCGCCCATCTCAAAAACTTGAGCACTTAGATGTTATAGTTGCGCCCAAACAATCATTTCGGAGGAGCAACACATTGCAGGTGACCGCGAGATATTAGATACAATTTAGACGTGGTCGAAGATAGAGCACTGGTCGATAAATAATGAACCATATGATTACAGTGACTTTCTGTAAGGATTTTCCATGCAGTTATTCAGTAACTTGTCTGGAGCAATGGCAGCTTGCTCACGATCGTGCACTCAATATTGGTGGTTGTATCAAACAATCACCAAGAATCCCATGATGCGGTCAGTGTACCGATGTAGCAAGTGCGGGGAAGGCAGTGAAGCCACAATACACATCCCAGCAACTACAGTAAAACAACATAGATATCGATGTGGTATCAGGTGATGGGATAGAACCGGCCATTGCGGTGCGACTCAAATTCATGTGCAAGGTGACATAATAGTCGCTCAATTGCGATACTCTGTGTGGCAAACGGGTGGTCCACTAGTGCGGCCAGAATCAACACGGAAGTCTTAGTCGCCAACTGTGCTGTGCATGTTAAGCAATAGTAAAGCGCCAAGGAAATGGACTACAATACTACTGGACCTGTCTGTATGCAGGGTGTGTTTCAGGAACCTAGCATGCCACTCTTGCTACAAGAGTGGTGGGTACTCATTTTTTTGTAGAACGATCGATTGCTTCCCTTGACCATCTCAAGACACCACCAAAATTTCGAAGCCATTGGATAAATGACCATCACTCACAATGGGCAATGTACCCAAATGCACCTACGTAGGAACCCAAGAGATCTCCTTACATTTGAGTTTTTCCCTTCAACAGAACCTGATCTAGTCAAACCGAAACAAGCAACGCAGAGCACAATGGTGAAGGTAGCAGTGGTGGGTTGCACGCACGGGGAACTGGATGCCCTATACGAGACAATCGACGCAATCAATGCTGAGCACCCAGGAGATCCGATCCGATTGTTGCTGTGCTGTGGTGATTTTGAAAGCTTACGCAATTCCAATGACCTCAAATGTAAAGCCAGTCCGCCCAGGTACCGACACATGAACTCATTCCATCAGTACTACCGAGGCGAGAAAGTGGCGTCGGTACTGACAATCTTTATCGGTGGGAATCACGAAGCGTCAAATTATCTCCAAGAGTTGCACTATGGTGGATGGGTGGCGCCGAATATCTTTTACTTGGGTGCGGCCGGCGTTATTCGTATCGCTGGATTGCGAATTGCTGGGATATCCGGGATTTATAAAAAGAAATACTACAACAAAGGTCACTACGAAAGAATGCCGTACAATTCCAAAGCACTCAACAGCGTCTATTGCGTACGTGAGTTCGACATCTTCCAACTTTCTCATTTGGTCGGGATGCAACGGTTCGATGCAATTCTCAGTCACGACTGGCCCACGAACATCGAGGATCATGGTGACATCGATGCGCTACTTGCTGTAAGACCGGATTTTCAGGTAAGTATGGACTTGGGCACATTCGGCAACCCTGGAACTCACCACTTGCTCCAGGAATTGCAACCGAAAAAATGGCTTGCCGGCCACATGCATGTCAAATTTGAAGCAGTGGTGCATCACAGTGACTCTACCGAAGAAGAGGACAAGATAACTGAATTCTACGGTTTGAACAAATGCACACATGGTAAAGCATGTTTTGAGGTCATTGAGTTCCCAACATTGGATACAATCGACAATGAAGAACCGGTTCGAGTCTTTATGGATGTAGAGTGGTTGGCCACGTTGCGGGCGTGTCACTGTTTAGCATCCAGAGGAACTGACATCATCGTACTTCCCAAACACAAGTTTGTGTTGGATGTTGATTGGGTTGAGAGGCGCTTAGCTAAGTATTACAGTGATCCTAGTCATAGCCACAAACAATACGGAGAGTGGATCACCGATTTTGTCATGACAGCACCGCCTCTTGGAGAAGAAGACACAGAGTCACCAGTGTATGCACTCGGGAACCCACAAACTGATGCCATCCTGGAGTTATTGGAGTTATGTCATGTGGTTACCACACCATACATAGGGGAAGAGCAGTAGGCTGTAGTTGACAAAAAAGCACGTAATAAAGATGTTTATCCTCCTCTCTACTATCCTTAACACACAAAATTCACTATCGAACTCACAAAAAATAAGTTACAGAACAAGAAGAACAGAAGTACAGAGAGTAAATCTCAGATTGTTCGGTTTGAATCCATATCCAGTCGAGCAATATATTGTCAGCTCTGATAGTCTTTAACTCATAAAGCACCAGCCGTCCACAATACGGTTGAATTTGATCCTACTGTCCCCAAGAGATGTCTCTGAGGATTCCATTGCAAATCTACGACTGGACCATGATGCCCACATGGAAGTGTATGTACTAGCTCTCCAGTCGCTGATTTGTAGATAAAAACTCGACCATCCTCGGATCCAGTTGTCACATACGCTCCATCAGCACTGTAGCCGCTTCCTAATTTGATCTCTCCTTGTTGACTCGCTTGATGTTTGGCTAACATATGAAGTAGTTGGCCTTCGAAGGCATCCAAGTGAAGAAACACGCCTCGATTAGTCGCCACGAGCAACTGGTTGCCATCTGGACTGAACTTGATCTCCTGTGCATGCAGTTTCTTCTCATTTAAGCTTGGACCCTGCATGTGAGCAAAGTACGGCTCCAGTACTCCGACAATAGACGCATCATAAAGCGAAAACTTGGCAAATGGCCCTTCTTGGTAATTTCGGGCGTCGTACATGCGAATAAGGTGGTCGTCTGTGTATACCCCAAAGACCACGCCTTCTTGGTCGTAGGATGCGCAGACATGAGATACGGGCAAGTGGTCAACACGCACAAGTGCCTACACGAAGAAAAAATTGTGTGAGGACCAATTTAAAGCACCATGACGCAGGTAAAGCTTCAATTTGACTTACTGCTGCATCAGAGTTGCGAATATCCCATAGACGGATCGTGCCATCCAAAGCTGCAGACATGAACTCGTCTGCTGTTGGATGCATCATCAGCGAAGTGACTCTATAAGAACACAGCTAGCAAATGAGGAACAGGAATTGAATACAATAATGACTACGTGTTGAAGATTCCCGGGGTGTGTAGGTGAACGTACTTGTCGGTATGACCAGTGTAGTAACGAAGAAATTTATTGTCGAAAAGTGAATGATAGCGAATGCGATCTAAGAAATGATGGTTCAAAACGAGAGAGGAATACAAGCATTAGCGAATAGCATACAAATTAACTAGTGAATGCGAGCAACATGATACACTTACGATCGTTTACATCATTTGATGAGGAGAACAGAATGCAATCGGGATGATGTGTGTACTTGACCAGGTCAACACCATATCGCTTGGTAAAGATCGTCTTGGTAATCCTATCATGCGTAATACAAGCATAGCATCACATTCATTAATACTCATGTCGAATTGTACATACTAAAAGTATCCAGCAAGAAATCATCAACTGATGTGTGCAACTCACATTCCACTCAAGCAGTTGACCAGTGAGATCACCCCATCGCTTCTGCTGGTAACACAAAACTCTCCCTGCTGATGAAAACTCAAGGATGACACTTGTATATCTTGGTCTTCGTCGTCCTACGAATAACATCCAATCAATCTGTCGTTATCCACAAGTCAGCAATAATGTCATTGACACATCTGTATGTCGAGTGCCACGATTTTTGGTGTTTCCATAACAGACCAAATCTGTATATCATTTCCGCATACAGACACACACACAAGTCACGTATCTATACCTGTGGGCTGAAGCTACGTCCAACGCCGTACTTGCGGATAACGTCGTCAGTCAAAGCTACCCCTTGGCTGCTCATATTCCCAATCCAATTGCACAAGCCACTGTTGTGAAGACAGAAGTTGTGCTTAACATCCGTTAACACCCATCCTTAACTCCATTTAGATGACTATAGGACCACTACAAAATCGTTTAACTGGTACTACTGTTACTCTAATATTATTAGGTTTATTATTTGAATTTTAATGGTCCGATAGCAGTTGTTTCCCTTACGTGGCACGACAGCGCACGAGTGATTGTCATTATATCTTGGGGCATTTTCGCTGTGGCACGTGGAGCAGGAGTTGAAAGGGAGAGAGGAAGAATTTATCCTCCTTCCTTCTTGTATCAGCCAAAGCCAGCAAAGAAGAAGCAGACGGTTGATTTTGCGTGTCTGACGTAAGGATAAGAGTATTTCACGCCCAACCAACATGTCGGGCGGACATTTATCGAAAGATTTCTTTGAATTGGTCAAGTCCATCGGTGAAAGCAAATCGAAGCAAGAGGAAGACCGCATCATCATCCATGAGGTCGCGCAATTGAAACGCAAACTAAGCGAGGTCACCGCGACAGGGAGCAGCTCAGGATCGCAGGTGAACAAGAAGAAAAAAGAGTTTTTGATTCGCCTAATGTACGTCGAAATGCTCGGTCATGATGCCTCGTTTGGGTATATCAAGGCTGTCGAAATGACTGCATCAACCAATTTGATGCAGAAACGTGTCGGATACTTGACTTGCAGTCTCGTGTTGTCACCCACACACGAGTTTCGTTTCATGATTATCAATCAGTTACAGCGTGACCTGCAGTCGTCGAACCAACTGGAGGTGTGCTCGGCATTGATGGCGGTGTGTAAGTTGGTGACAGTTGAGATGATCCCGGCCGTGCAGCCGATGATTTTAGATTTGCTGCGTCATGACGCGGAATTGGTGCGTAAGAAAGCGGTTATGGCTGTTCATCGATTCCATCAGTTGAATCCGGACTCGGTCGTGGAAACGGGTGATGCTTTGCGTCGCTCATTGTGTGATCGTGACCCAAGTGTCATGGGCGCGACACTCTGTATCCTGCACGACTTGGCCTTGGTGAACCCAAGTGACTACAAGGACTTGGTGCCGAGTTTTGTGAGTATCCTTAAGCAAATCACGGAGCATCGCCTACCGCGAGAGTTTGACTATCACCGCATTCCTGCGCCATGGATCCAGATTCGCTTACTCAAAATTCTCGCACTGCTCGGTCAGGCTGATCAACCGACTAGTGAAGGTATGTACGAGGTGCTTCATGACGTCATGCGTCGTGCAGATACAGGGATTAATGTCGGGTATGCAATCATTTACGAATGTGTGCGCACGGTGACGACCATTTACCCCAATAATACACTGTTGGATGCTGCGGCTGCCAGTATTTCGCGATTTATTAGCAGCGACAATCATAATCTCAAATACTTAGGTGTCACAGGATTGGCTGCTATTGTGAAAGGCTATCCTCGTTATGCAGCTGCCCATCAAATGGCTGTCATTGACTGTCTAGAAGATCCGGATGAGACATTGAAACGCAAGACCTTGGATCTCCTTTACCGCATGACCAACCCTGTCAACGTGGAGTTTATCTCGGACAAGTTGACGCAATTTTTACGTGAGGCTTCAGATGTCTTTCTTCGAACGGAGTTGGTGTCGAGAATCACACAATGTGCTGAGCGCTATGCGTCGAGCAATGCCTGGTATATTCAAACGATGACGAATGTGTTTGAGCTCGGCGGTGATTTAGTGCGCCCAGAAGTTGCTCACAACCTTTTACGTTTAATTGCCGAAGGCAGCGGCGAAGATGAAGACCAAGATATGGAGTTGCGTCGTGATGCCGTGGATACGTATTTGGAGCTTTTGGAACGTCCTGTCTTGGCGGATATATTGGTGTGCACGATGGCTTGGGTACTTGGTGAATACGGGTACTTGTCGGATGTGATGGAACTGGAAGAAATATGTGAGCGTCTCTGTGAGCTGGTGGATCGTCCGTTTGACCAAGAAGACACCACCCGTGGCTATATCTTGACGGCTGTAACAAAAATTACTGCTCAAATGGGACACACGATTGAGGTTGCTGATGCGATGATGCATAAATACAAGACAAGTCGCAGTACGGATCTCCAACAACGATGCTTTGAGTATTTAGCGATGACGAAGAATCTCGGGCTAATGAGAGAGGTGTTCCCTGAGGATGCAAGTTGTGAAGATATTGAGGTTGATCCCAATCTTTCGTTCTTGACAGCTTTCGTAGAGAAAGCTGCTGCTCAAGGTGCTCCTCGATATGATCCACCTGAAGAATCCGATGATGAGGACGGATACGATGGGCAAGGCAGCCAATCCAACCGACTAAACTTTGAAGCATACAAGAAACCAGAGATCCCATACGCAGTCAAACTTCCAATGGAAGCTCCTGGTATGCTCTCGAACAAATGGGGTACGCCAGCTCCAAATCAACCCATGCAGGTTAGTGGCCCTAACGCATGGCCAGCTGCTGGAAGCCCAGATGTCGGCGGGTACAATAACACGAAACGTGGTGCTGTCAAGAACGTGTGGGGACCTACTGGATTGAATAATGGTGGCGAAAGTGTACCACCTGGTCCAGGTGCCTCACCGGATCCATACAACCAAGGGCCTCAAGGATATGGAGGAATGGGAGGCATGCCTCCTGCTCAACAACCACCAATACAAAGTGGATACGGTGTTGGATACGGTGGACAGCCACAGCCAGATTATGGGCATTCTGGTGGGTATCCCCCCAGCGAGCATTCTCTCCACGACGAGGATGATGATGGTGAAGGTCAAGTTGATGAAAGACAAATGCTGGCCTCTGCGATTTTTGGTGGTATTCCAGGTGCTCCTACTCCAATGCCAGGTACTCGACGCACATCCTCAACTGTACGTGGTACCCTAAATTCCAATCGACGTACAAGTGCAGGGCGATCGGCTAATAGACGGATATCTGGTCGTCAGGATCAAATGCCGCAACATGCTGATGATCCTCAGCATGGTCAGCAACTGCACCCTATGGGCCAAGCCCCTCCTCCAGCGCAGCAACCCAGGGCAGAAGTTGATTTACTAGACTTATTTGATGCACCAGCGCCAGCACCAGCACCAGCACCAGCACCTCAAGGTGTAGCGTACCAGCAGCCGGCATCAGATCCTTTTGGAATGGGTACACCAATCGTATCAACGCCCGCAGCCCCAGTACCAGCCCCTGCTCCTGTGGTGATTCCTGGCGCCTCGCTCGACCCGTTTAACATGTCAGGACTGGCGTCGAGTATCAACAGCGGTAAGAACATTTGCTTTGATGTGCGAGCGCTTTGTATGCCAATTATTAATGATGATTGCTTCTTGTATGTCTGCTATAGATCTATCGAGAAGTACGAACAGCACGGGAAACATTGGATTTCAATATAATGGTCGACAGTTAGAGCCTTGGCAAATTACAACACAAGACTTTGGTGGACGGTGGGGAACCTGTCCGTGTGAAAAGAAAGTCAAAGTGTCGCCTACCTCTGTTCATGCACTGGATGACTTTATGGGTCGCATGCATCAGTTTTCAGTTCATACTGTGGAAGCCATTACAACCAGTACGTTATTTGCTAGCATCCATCTTGTAATACGAAATGTGGGTACGTACTAACTTTTTTTGTTCTATTTCTATGTGTATAGCAAACGAAGCCATCGCTGCCTGTCGATTGATTAACTCCGAGCACGTAGCGTTGATCCACATCAAGATTCGCACGGCGGGCTTTCTGGATCTGACTGTCCGAACGGCAGATGCGGGTTTTACGGACCAGCTGGTAGAAGCATTGGCTCAGAAGCTCAAGTAAACGCTTCGACAGGAACACCAAGACAACACAGAACCGAAGGAAAAATCTGCATGATAGCACCGTTCCACTAGAGTGATCAGTGCATCGTGTGCTGTAAGTTTCTCATTGCATACATATTTGGCGTTTTTCGTACAATGATCGTTACGGTGGTTTTCTCTATCTGTCCGAGTGTCATGCGAGAATGCTGTGCGTCTTCTTTTGCACTCCAACTACTTTGTTTTGCTTGTTTACCAGGCCCAATGACCGCGTTCATACAGAAATATACTATTTGGAGAGCATAACACACTGTGATTGTCACTGAACTAACTCCTTCAACAACAGCAGCATGGATTATTATTCTGACATGTAAGATATGGTATATGTATCTCAAGAGATCATATGCGTTACTAAAGGACGAGTAACTCAGGGAGGAGCTCCTATTTTGTTGTTCGGGTCCAACTCAACCAATAAAAGATAGTTAAGACTAGACGACCGCGAAGTAGGCATTTTCGACATCTGGACTCTGAAAACAAGTCTGCTACATAATGTTCCTCACACACAGACAACGGTAATCACAATCCTCGAGTTCTGCTCTTTACATATCATTTCCACCAATCTAAATAGTCCTGACTTGTTGTACTTGAGATCGAGATCAATGTCTGTTCAAGCAGATAAAATGAGTGAGCTCTGGGCATCCTCAATATGTGGAGCTAGCAACTTGGAGTGCAATCATTTTTTACTGTTTATTATCAAGAGGATATGGCTAACAACAGTGTAATTTTGACTAAAATCACCTTTAATTTGTAATTCTGTGAGTGTTTGTTGTAAATGCAAAATTCGGGCAAGATGGCGGACATCGAGATCAATGAGCAAGTACTTGAGCATGCGTTGAAGGAAATTCTTCCACAGGTGGACGAAGAAATAGTGACGACACGAATGCTGATGGACCATCTATCGGAACACCTTCATGTAGATCCATCGGTATTGTCAGGCTGGAAACCGACCGTTAGAGAACTGGTGCCAGATTTACTCCGGTCACTTCACCCTGGGACAGAATCAACAGATGCGACAGATAGTGTTGAAGAGGAAGAAGAGGAGGAGAAGGATGAAGATATGCCACAAGATGGTGAAGGCAAGCGTCAACAGAGTAGAATGAAGAATAGGAAACGTAAGAATGTGATTGCGGATGATAGCGATGAGAACGACGACACTGATGAGGGCAATTACGATGAGAGTGAAGAGAAAAAAGAAGATAGTGATTCGGATGTATCGGATGATGATCCGCCACCATCGAAAAAGAAACGCGCTGTGGTATGTATGATGAACTGTAGATATTTTCTGCAGTATATATTCTTGACTGCGTGACTATTGTATACTCGCAGCAAACTTCTAGATCAAAGTCTAGCAAACCACGACGAGAGAAGAAGAGCAAAATTTCTCCCACAGCAAATAAGTCAAAGACACAAAAGGAACCTGATCCTCCTGGACTAGCCTCATTAAAAGCATTGGCTCACGCAGCAGGGCTCATGGGGTACGTACGTTTGGTTAAGTGGTCAATACTCTCTGTCTTGTTTCTCTAACTATTTTCGTTTCGGTGTAGACCTCATGTCTACAAGGCATTAAAGAATGTGTCATCAGTAGATGCAGCTGAAGATGTCCTTCGTGAGGTTCTAGACAAGGCCAATATTCACTTTAGTGGTGCATATCCCAGCAAACAAGACGTCCGTGAAGCAGAAAAGAAAAAAGCTATTGAACGAGAGTTAGATGGGATTGACACGAGTGCGATCATTGAAGGTGGACGGCGACCACGTCGAGCTGCTGTACAGCGACAACACTTTTCTACCGATCCACTTGATACATATGCTGGAGAAGATGGGTTTAATGCGTCGGATGGTGCAGAAGAAGACGATGATGGTAACGGAGATGATTATCTCGCTTCCGAAGACGCTGGAGACTCGGATTCCTCTGAAGCTACTTTTTGAGCTCACTAATTTATGTTCGTTGCTCTGAGATATCGCTGCTACTTTCCATGAGTAACCCATAGTTCCCAAAAGTTCCATACTTCCAGAGGCTCTTGTTTTGTTTTTGAGCTTGAAAGTAACAAGTTTCATCTGTAAGTATTCCGATCTGTGATGACCACACATTTCAGTTGATATACATATCAAAGTTCGAGTGTACAATATTTGTATGAAAAGTTGATTGTGTTTTTGTATCAAGTTTTCCAATGGATGAAAGCGATGACGTCAGACATGCATCACAAAATCTCCAAGTGGCTGTCGAACAACCACCATGAAGTCCTTCTTCCATCTTTTGGGACCTCAAAGATGACGTCCAAGCAAAAAAAGAGTTTCAAGCAAAATGTCAAGAGCGATGCTCACATGGTCTCATTACAAGTTCAAAATGCTACTGAAGTAGAAGATGGAAAGGACTAGAGGATGTGTGATCGAGTGTGGAGAGCAGTATACAAGAAAGACTTATTTTCAGAGTCTAGGTGTTGGAGATGTCTATTCCGCAGCCATCTAGTCTTGGCTGCCATTTGCTAGTCAAATCGGACCCGAGCAACATAATGGAAGCTCTTCCTTGAGCTGCTCATACTTTGGTGACGCATACGATCTCTTGAAGTGAAGTGGGTTAGACTATAGTAAATGGATCACTTTTTGAACCGGTTAATTTGTGGTGCTGGTATCCGGTTACAAGGGATAGGTGTAAATACATAAGTATTATCCGGATGATTGATTATCCGGATAGTCTCTGAGCCGCTCAGGTTTGTGAAGCGATTGGTGGTGGGGGCGGTTCGACACGGTCGTTGTAAGTAGCCCAGTTTGATTCCTATTTCGCTCACCCAGTTTCCAGAACCCGAACGAGCAAGAAATCAATCATGCCATCCTACAGCCAGGAACCTGAAGATGCTCAACGTGCCGCCAAGGCCCGCGGCTCGCACTTGCGTGTGCATTTCAAGCACTGCCGTGAAGTCTGCCATGCCATCAAGGGCATGCCCTTGAGCAAGGCCAAGTCGTTCCTCCAGGCCGTGCTCGAATACAAGCAGGCGGTGCCCTTCACCAAGTTCACTGGTGGTTGCGGTCGCCATGCGCAAGGTAAGTTGCGTGGTGCTGCAGGTGACAAGTGCAAGTGGCCACAAAAGGCTACCAAGATCATTTTTGACTTGGTCAAGAACGCCGAAGCCAACGCCGAGGTCAAGGGATTGGACACGGACAACCTGTACATCTCCCACGCGCAGGCTAATGCTGCGATTAAGCAACGCCGACGAACTTACCGTGCCCATGGTCGCATTGGACCATACATGGCCAACCCTGCTCACATCGAGTTGATCCTCACCGAAAAGCGTGCCAACGTTGTCAAGGCTGCCGAGGAAAAGAAGGTCGTGAAGGTCTCGCGCAAGCGTCAAGCTCAGCTCCGCTTGAAATCGGGTGGTGGTGTTCCAGCCGCCAACTAAGCTAGTTGGAGAGTGAACGACTACTATCAACTGATTCAGATCGACTGTAGATGCGAGGGGCAACGGAAAGTTTGGTAAACTTTGTAATACATCCTTGCAGTGAAATGGGTTCTGCTGATGATTGTGTGCTTGCCACAACAACGAGAGCGTTTATTTTCGCTGCGTATCCAAGCTTCTTTTTAGCATATATGGGATCTTTATTTGGTGAGTTTAAATATGTTAGCTCAAGCATACAGGTGTACCTGGCTTTATCAAATGGACCGCGCATATCGTCATGGGTATTCGCTTTGAGGTGCGTGTTACTCCTCTGGGGTCATTTCTAATATGGTTTCTTTTGCATTGACGATAGTGGATGCAATTTCTCGCTTGTTTGCTACAATCATATCTGCCACAACCGCGTAGCTCTTTGTGATGTTCAAGATTGTTCGCAACAAGTCAATCCACACTAACAAGCGATCCAAGGACGGGAAGTGGACCACCCAGACCTGTAACGTCGACGGATCCTGAATCGTCATCCACCATCGCTGCATGCCATTGGCATCGGTTTCTTCTACGGGCGTCACCAGACTGATATTCTGCATCTGAATTACGCGTCGGTAGTTGCCGTAATGCAGCACATGCCGCACTTGGTCCAATTGCAACAATTGTTTCTTCTTTTGCATCTTTGGCAAAAAATACCCAGTCGGTTCCTCTACCAACAACCATTCCGATCCAATAGTCAAGTCATCGCTGTTATTGCCTGAGATTGTGTCATGGCTGAAGCATCCTGTCTTTTGTAAGCACATGCCGAAGTTATCCCAGAGTCTATCCATGGAAAAGAGCATCCTTACTTGGACACACCCGGGTGATAATTGAACCTCGTTTGATATTCGCACTCAAGACGAAGTTGTAGACAATGATACTGGAATGAAAGTATCATCCTTTGCATTCATGTGCACGCAAGTTGCAGCTTGCATTGATAAACTTAGATGGATAGGATCACATCATCATCAGATAAGATACGCTTATGCGTGTGTGCCATATTTCCGTCATTATACCAGACCCACATGCGCCAAAAATAGTGTTTCAAATCATGAACACCATCACTTCTAGATAAAAGTCATTCACCACGCACCACAATAAATCAACGAATGCAGTTATGATTCAGCATAGCCAGATATTTATTGCATTTTTTTTCCCTTGTAATCTTCAGCATTGAGGTCACGACCGCTGTTGAGACATCACTAAATCTTCTATCCCTCATGAGACGTGTGAAAGGCAACCGTAACCTTTCGTGTACATAGTGTACCATATTTATGGTACATAGTACCATAAATATGGTACAATTGTGCTTTTGGCGGGAAGTAGTTCCACCAACAGTGCGCGCGAAGACCACAACGCGCTTCAACAGCTATCGCAAGAGTGCGGGCGTGAAGATCGAGAGCGTCTGTGCTTACCACGATGAAGCAGCAAAAGACCTTGCTCAACTTCTTCAGCCCACCTTCGAGTACGAAGAAAGAGACCACGACTTCTCCCGGAGACAGCAATACCAAAAGTAATGGTAAGACATCCAGTAGATCATCAAAGATAGCGAGTGATGTGAAGAAAGATAAACCCGCAAAAGATGCGACGACCAAGCGCATTGAATTTTCACCCAAGCTTAAGAAGAAAAAAGCAGAAACAGATGGAGACAGCATGAAAAAGAAGACACCAGTGCGCGAGGATAATGACCAAGTCAATGCAGAGACGAAGACAGGCGTGAAAAGGAAACCGCATGAGGATTTTCTTGGTACAAGCTCCGAGGAAGATGAGGTTATTGTGAACTCTAATAAATCAAATGAAAGAACCAAGCGCACTCGCAAAAGCCCAGTGAAAGTAATTGAAAATGATGATAGCGATTCGGACGAAGACATGGCTGCACCGAAACGACCACGTGGAGCGAAGGCGTCGTCAAAACCCATTGCCAGTAGTGAAGAGGAATGGGACCCTGATAATAGCCCCGACAGTGATAATGATAACGATTCCGAGTTCAGTGCTGCTGATGAGGATGCAAGTGACGAGGAAGCAACAGATGATGATGATAATATGGAAGAAGAAGAAGAGGAACGTGTTCGCCCAGCTAAGAAACGACGAACTACGATCACACCTACGAAGACATCGAATAATCGTATGAACATTACTTCACCTTCGTTTTTATCTCCATCGCCGTCGTCAAAGAAAAGTGCATCTCCATTTTCGTCGGCGAGTAAAAAATCGATTTCTTCATCGACACCAGACGCGGAGAATAGTGCTGGAACTGCTACAACAGGGAATCATATCCATGACACTCTACCATGGCTACACGAAAAAAGACGTGACATCAACGGCAATAAACCCGATTCTCCTGATTATGACCCACGAACACTCTATGTTCCGCCTGAGTTCTTGAAGAAGGAAACACCCGCGATGATGCAGTGGTGGGAGGTGAAATCTCGGAATATGGACACGGTGTTGTTTTTTAAAGTGGGAAAATTTTACGAGTTGTTCCACATGGATGCCGATGTTGGTTTCAAAGAGCTGAATTTGATCTACATGAAAGGTGATAAAGCGCATTCTGGGTTTCCAGAAATTGCGTACTCCAAGATGTCGTCACAGCTGATTGAAAAGGGATACCGCGTGGCACGAGTGGAACAAACTGAGACACCCGAGATGATGAAAGAACGAAACGCGGCTTCAGCGAAGAAATCGAAAGTAGTGCGACGAGAAATGTGCTCGCTGCTATCGCTTGGCACAAATACTTTAAGCTTTCTGGACGCGCCAATCTCGTCTCAAGAGCAAATATCTAGAAAACTGTTGGCATTGAAAGAAGAAGTGGACACATCATTAAAGTCCATTCGTTTTGGCGTCTGCATGATTGACTGTGCCACTGGTACTTTTCACTTGTCTGAATTTGATGACACAGAACAACGTGATCGTTTGAAGACGCTACTCGCACAATTCCATGTTGTTGAAATTGTGACTGAGCGTTCTAATTTATCAGAAGACACGAAAATGATATTGAAATATGCGGCTCCATCTGCTATTCGTGCTGAGCTACGTGTGGGTAAAGAGTTTTGGGATGCAACTCGCACCGTGGACGAAATTAAACGATCTGGTTATTTCAATGAACATGGATGGCCTGAAGAAGTGCTTTTCTATTTGGATACTGACAAAAGTGTGAAAATGGATGGCCAACTTGCAATCAGTGCGTTAGGTGGGTGTATCTGGCATTTGCGACGAAGTCTTATTGATCAGGAATTACTTTCCTTATGTAACTTCAGCAGATACAAACCATCTGACGAGGAAGCTCGTGAGCGAAACAAAGACGTGCTAAATGCAAAGGCGGAACTGAAGCAGCAATATGTTGTACTGGACTCTCACACCATTCAGAATCTTGAGATTTTAAACAACAGCTTTAACGGCACTCGTTCTGGCTCATTGATAGATATTATGGACAAAACTGTCACCACGTTCGGCAAGCGAATGTTTCAAGATTGGGTTTTGAAGCCGTTGTGCAAGGTCTCCGAGATCAATGAACGGTTGGATGCCGTGGAAGAATTGGGAAAGAACAACGAATTGATAATGGAAGTACGCGAATATCTTCGGAAATTGCCTGATCTGGAGCGCCTATTGTCTCGCATCCATGCACTTGGCTCTGCTCATCGCTCCAAAGAGCATCCAGATAGCCGTGCTATCATGTACGAGACGGACACATATAACATTCGAAAAATCCACGATTTTCTATCCGTGCTTAATGGGTTTGAGTCGGCGATGGCTTTAACGAAGGAAATCGGACCTCGGTTTGCACAGTTTAAGTCACCTATTTTACAAGCAGTACTGAAGAAGCACAGTTCGAGGGACGAAGACAAGGCGGATATCCATCGCGGACACTTTCCGGATTTGATGGACAAATTAGAATTTTTTAAGCGAAGCTTTGATCAAACTGCCGCGAAAAAGAGTGGTTTCATTGTCCCCCATAACGGTGTTGACTCTGAATTTGACGAATCATGCGCAGAAATTAGCAATATTGAAGAAGAACTGGAGGAGTACTTGAAAAAGCAACGAATCGAACTTAAATGCAAGCAGATCGTGTACTGGGGAAAGAAGAAGGAAGATCGCTATCAGTTGGAAGTTCCGGAAAGTGCATTGCAGCCCAGACAACCAAAGGCATACGAACTCAAATCGCGTAAGAAAGGTTATAAACGTTTCCATACACCTTACATTCGGGATATGCTGTCACGACTCTCAGCAGCAGAAGATCGAAAAGAAGAAGCACTGAAGGACCAAATGCGTCGAATCTTTCATAAATTTGATGAAGACTACAAGTACTGGATGAAAGCTGTGCAGTGCTTGGCCGTGGTAGACTGTTTGCTCAGCCTTGCACTTGTGAGTAGTCAGAGTGAAGGATATGTACGACCAGAAATTGTATCCGCTGCAAGTGGCAACAACTCTATTCCTTTCATTGATATTGAAGAAGGTGTGCATCCATGCATTGTGTCAACATTTGATAATGGTGAATTTATTCCCAACGACGCACAGCTAGGAATAAATGGCAAAGGTCGCATGACTTTGCTGAGTGGTCCTAATATGGGTGGTAAATCGACTCTGTTGCGCCAAACGTGTGTGCTCGCGATCATGGCTCAAATCGGATGTTTTGTACCAGCGGCTAAATGCAGAATGAGTCCAGTCGATCGAATTTTCACGCGTATTGGTGCTTCAGACCGCATTCTCGCTGGACAGAGTACTCTGTTCGTCGAGCTTGCAGAGACGGCAACGATTTTGAACCATGCCACTAACCACTCGCTTGTGATATTGGATGAGTTGGGTCGTGGGACCTCTACGTTTGACGGTACAGCGATTGCGTACTCTGTTGTGGAACACCTGATTCGCAATATTCAATGTCGCACGATGTTTGCAACACATTATCATTCGCTGGTCGAAGAATATGCCGACGATGAAAACGTCGCCCTTGGCCATATGGGATGCATCGTAGACCCAGAGAACGATCGCAAAGTTACCTTCTTGTACAAGTTGGAGGCTGGTATGTGCCCGAAGAGTTATGGTATCAATGTGGCAATGCTGGCAAAGTTACCTGAGAAGGTGATTGAGACCGCTGCCAAGAAATCGGAACAATTTGAAAAGTCATTGCAAGCAAATTCACACATGGAGCTAGAAGCGTTGAAGATTATGCGGAAAGTTGAGAGTGCTTTAGCAGACGGAAACATGGACGAATTACGAAAATTGTGGGAAGAAACACGGCGGCTCATTAGCGTCTGAATTACTACTGAAAGAAGTGAAGAGAATCGCATCATGTATAGTCTGCGTTTATGCATATTATGAAGTAAGATACACAACTTTCTAATTCGCGCATATGACGCCTCAGGAGCCATATGAGATACTAAAGTATCTTAGGGAAGACCCTTTGTTATGTTGTTTGTGTCAGACTTGATTAATCAAGACTAGACAACCGCAGAGTAGGTAGCTCCGACACCTGGACTCATCGAGTCCAGGCGAGTAGGCGTTCATTCTTAAGAAAGATGCTCGTGGCAGTGTTGACATTTCTATCAAGGACGAAGTTGCAGTAAGGACACTGAAAGACTTTCTAATGCTTCATTGCGTGGTTGATTCTCCCACACTGCGAAAAGTCTTTCTTGTATACTGCTCTCCACACTTGATCACACATCCTCTAGTCCTTTCCATCTTCTACTTCAGTAGCATTTTGAACTTGTAATGAGACCATGTGAGCATCGCTCTTGACATTTTGCTTGAAACTCTTTTTTTGCTTGGACATCATCTTTGAGGTCCCAAAAGATGGAAGAAGGACTTCATGGTGGTTGTTCGACAGCCACTTGGAGATTTTGTGATGCATGTCTGACGTCATCGCTTTCATCCATTGGAAAACTTGATACAAAAACACAATCAACTTTTCATACAAATATTGTACACTCGAACGTTAGTAGATGATCTGCACTTGTGCATGCCTTTTAACTGAAATCGATGTCGTGAATGCGACCAAAAGGAGAACGATAGTGGCAAACAGTGGTTTATTACATGCCTGTGTACGACTCAATGGTGCGTTGACGGTAATAGCACAGACATGGCCACACTCAAGACTCTCCCTGTCCCATATAACCTCGTATGTGTGCACACTGAAGACAATCGAAATGTAAGCCTCGAGACTAATGCAAAGCGACACGACAATATAAGTGCTTGATTCGCGTTTAGAATGAAGGAAATACGCATAATGAATAAAGCGAAAAGCAAGCATGTTCCAGCTTCAAGAAAAAGATATGTGGAGCGGCGAAGAAACACGTTGGTTTATGGATTCCTATCGTAAAAAAGGCGACTGGTATGCCTTGGATCTGACCGGCAATGCTTTTTTCATAATTGTGTGGGATTGTTCATGTCGCATCCACGCTCAGCATTGACTTCATTGGCAATTGAACGAGTAAACTGCGAGATGGTGCGTTTGACAGCTACCGCCATCGACAAAATCACTACTACTACACCAACGCAGGCGGCAGTAACCATCACACCGAGGAAGACGTCATTCTTCATAGCTTCGCGGAATGAATCGGTCACATCACGCTCCTCTCCATTCGATTTAACAACAGCTTTTTTTACAATAGGCGAAACTCCGGTACAGGTAGCCAAATGGTTAGATGCAGTAGTCGCTTTCCATTTGCAGTACCGGCAGATGCTGCTAAAGCAGCCCAGCCCTCCATCTGTGCACAAAGCAGGCTCTCCCCATATACCAGCATCGACATCGTCAATGGAGACACTGGGAGAGCAGGCGTTTTCATCGGGTCTTGTTGGACTCACTGACGTTGGTGTTGAGGTGACGGCGGCGACACAAGCAGCATATGTCGAAGATATCTCCGTTTCTTTGGTTTTACAAAATCGACATGTGGAACTGAAGCAACCCAGTCCGCCATTCGAACAATCAAATGACTCAGCCCAAACACCAGCTGTCGCATCATCGACAGAGATTGCGTCAGAGCAAACATCGAGGATGATAGTGCTAGCTGGAGTAGCTGATGCTGAGGGTGCATCGGCTATTGGATTCGGTCCAGTTGTTGTTAATGCAGATGTGGGAGCTGATGTTGGCACTACAGTGACGATACAGGGAGCGTACATCACCGAGGTTTCTGTGTCTTGTACCTTGCAGAACCGACAATTGGAGTTGAAGCAACCGAGACCGCCATTGGTACACTCGAATGGCTCGGCCCAAAGTCCAGCATTCACATCGCCTAAAGATATCGTGGCAGAGCACTCATTCATCGTTACCGCCGTCGCTGGTATAACTGGTGTGGACGCTGGCGCTGTGGTTAGAGCCGTCGTTGGGCTTGAAGTTGTAGTACACACTGGATAAGGTCTTGATGCGTCAGAGTCGTAAATTCTGCAGAAGCGGCAATCGTCATTGAAACAACCATGGCCGCCGTGAGCACAGGCGAAGGGCTCAGCCCAAACGCCAGCATTGACATCACCAAACGACACCGCTGATGTGCAGTTATCTGAGACCAAAACGTCAGAGGTACCGTCTTGGGTCCGTGCCTCAATCGATTGGAGCATCTCTAGTGAGATGGCGCTAAAAAATAGCATCATAACGTCGCGCGTGGCACGCACAACCATGAGTGCTAAGGTGATTAGAAAGTAAACGAAGGCTTGGTTGGTTAGCGGAAAAACAGCAACTGGATCATTAGCAAACGGATCGTGTTTGGTCAAACCAACTTCTCGGACCAGTCACCGAGTTGCACTTGAAAGTCTACAACTATGGATGGTATGCGGAGTAACGTACTAGAAATGAAGAGCCGCCGAATAGCATTATTCAAGTGCTGTCGTTGTTTGTTGCGGCTGGAGTAGCAAGTCGCTTGCCACAGGTCGCTTACTACAGGTCATGTAGTAGTGTTTGCCTGAAGGTTCCATAAATTAACTGCCACCAGCCCCCCAATTAGAAGATTCCATCCTCTAATGGTAATGGCAAACAACGGTTTACTACATGTCTGTGTACGATTCAACGGTAATACTACGGACATGGACGCACTCAAGATTCTCGCTATCCCATATAACCTCGTATGTGTGATCTTTGCCTTCCTTTCCCACCGATAATCTCAAGATGCCATCTCCATGAAAACAGTGGACGAGCCGGTGCAGGTCGATAAATGACCAGAGGCAGCCGTAGTCTTCCACTTGCAGTACCGGCAGATGCTGCTAAAGCAGCCCAACCCACCATTGACACAATTGAAGGGCTCACCCCAAATACCGGCGTTGGCATCGCCACTAGAGACACTCGGGGAGCAGGTGTTTGCAGCAGGTTTCATCGGTGTGTCTGTCGTTGGTGCTGAGGTAGAGGCTGATGTGGGTGGTGTAGTGATTTGCACTGTTGTTATTGGACTTGGTGTGGTTGGAACCGGTGCCGTTGCTACCACAGACGAAGAGCAAGCAGCATAAACCTTTGAGGCTGCTGTTTCTTTATAGTTACAGAAACGACAGCTTGAGCTGAAGCACCCCAGTCCACCACTGGCGCAAGCGTATGGCTCGGCCCAGATACCAGCATTGATGTCACCAGTTGAGACAGAGGCTGAACAAGAGTTTGCAATGACAGCAATTGCTGGTGCTGCTGTTGCTGACACAATTGTTGAGGGTTTATTAGTGGGAGCAGAGATGGGTGCGGTGGTTGGTAGAGTCGTTGTTGATACAGAGATGGGAGCAATTGGACTTGGTGCTGAAGTCAGGGCAGCAGTGCTGGTGGTACAGGCAGCATACACCTTGGATGTAGCTGTCTCTCTAGTTTTACAAAAGCGACAAGTAGAGCTGAAACATCCGAGCCCACCGTATGCACAGTCGTATGGTTCGGCCCAGATCCCAGCGCTAGCATCCCCCGCCGACACTGTTGCTGAACAGGAGTTTGCTACCACACTACTAGTAGTCGTACTCGTTGCAGGTGTCGACGTAGGTGTTGCGGTGGTCGGTGTCGGCGTAGGTGCTGCGGTGGTCGGTGTCGGCGTAGGTGCTGCGGTGGTCGGTGTTGGCGTAGGTGGTGCAGTAGTCGGTGTTGGCGTAGGGGCAGTCACAGACACAGCACCACAGGAGACGAACTTGGCTGTCGCAAGGTTGTCTACAAGTTTACATGCGCGACAGACACTCGTGACACACCCATAGCCTTCTGACACACAGCTCAAATCGGTCACCATTTGAAGTCCAAGTGTGGCGTCATCTGGACTGATGGGGATCGAACAAGTCGTACCCTGTGCGAGAGCTTGAGTGGGACGGAATAAATAAGCAAACGCGTTCAAGAAAAAGAATTTGACGTACACAAAACTTGGACCGAACATGGCGACTTGGCTCTGAACGGGCTGACAGAGAAATCAATTGGCACGAAGCACGAAATTAGTCTCACTTTACTTAGTGATAAGAATTTGGAAACTGAGTACTAAACCAAGAGGGAATGATTATTTGCTGAAGTTGGTGTGGATGCTTCCTATTGATTATCGGCGAGAACGTGTATGGCCAAAAGGCAAACACCACTTCAGCCCTCCTGGATAAGGAGTCGCCGAGGCTGGATAGATATTAAGACTAGTGATTGAAAAACAAACTTTGAAACGACCGACCCTTGATAATGTTCATAACCTAGCTTCCGCATATCACCCATTGTGAGCACGAATACGTGACCATCTTTGTAGCAGATTCTGCGTCTGACGATGGAGTTGAACCGCTTCTTGTGGCTTCCTACTCGTAACTTTCTTCAGGTAAAAGCGTTCTTTGGTGACGAGTCAAACTGATTTTAACATACACTCGTTTGACAGTTATGGAGTTGCTGGAAGCCTGGGCTTGTCTGGAAGGGCTAGCAGTTTGTATGAATACTCTGCCCAACTTGCACAACCCGACAGGGTTTCCTGGACGTCCGTATATAGTGCAGTAAACCATACTGCCTTGCTTAGCATAGACACGAGAATGTTGCGTGTGGTCGAGTGATAACGAGCTGAAATCAGTATGTATATCCTTGGAATGCAAGGCTGATCATCCCAACCATTGCAGAGTGATGTAAATAGTGTAAGTTTTGGATCTTGAAAGCCGACTGTAATGTTGTCGTAATATGAAAGCATTGTCTAGTCGTTGGATTCCTTTGTGTGAGTAGATGTGGTGCGCATTGGACACTTGGTAACGTACTTGACGTCAGATGGAATGAATTGCACATTACGGATCCATTCACATATATCCTCGTAGAATCATGTGATGCTCATGTAAGCATGACTGTCGGTGTTTACAGACGTGTCATCAAATACGATTCATTGGTTCTGAATGGAGAAGTAGAACAGTTAAGTCTCTGTATATACCATTAAACAGCGAGTTCGGTGTGCTGGTTACTTTTAAGTATCGCGATCCAACTCGCACATGCAGCTAGAGCTGTTGGGGAAAAAATTAAAGGAGTGTGAGGCAGCCATTCCTGCCAAGTTGAAGCGATCATTCCCCAAGAAAACCCGGGTGGGTTCATAAAGATGTGGGCCAAACGGGTTTGATAGAAATCCGGGTCATATCGGGTTTGGGTCAATGTTCGCATGTTTATTCACCGGACCCAAACACGAGAGACACACGCAGTGCCGTCACCCCCCACCCAACTCGAAGGTTCTAAGCAACGAGCTCATTTCTCAACAAGAGCCGCAGAAAGCTCCCCCAGATAAATAAGCACCTCTAGAAAACAGATACAATGGCGGCAGTGCGCAAATACGTGATTGGCGGCAACTGGAAATGCGTACGACTTGCATTGCTCCTTGTGGATGCGAAGGTCTCATATCCTGTCTAATGATAACCTGCTTGTCTGTATCTTTGGGATATCCTTGTAGAATGGCACGAAACAATCTGTTTTGGAATTGGTGACGTTGTTGAACAAGACTGAGATTGATACGGAACAAGTAGACGTCATTGTGGCGCCGCCGGCGTTGCATATTGGCTTGGCGAAGCAATTGCTGCAGCCCAATATCCAAGTGAGTGCGCAAAATGTCAGCTTGACGGGCTTAGGTGCCTACACAGGCGAAATCTGTGCTGAGCAGATTGTTGGTACGTTCCATATGTAACATAGGGGGTTGAAAAGGGTGAAATGCTAAAGTATATGGTTTGTTTTTTGTAGATTTCGGTTTGAAGTGGACAATTACTGGTCACTCGGAACGTCGCTCCTATTATGGAGAAACCAGTGAGATCGTCGCCAAGAAAACTAAGCGTGCGCTGGAGCTTGGTCTGAATGTCATCTTCTGCATCGGTGAAACCCTGGAGGAACGCAATGCCGACAAGACTATGGATGTACTCAAGCTCCAAATACAAGCTCTTGCCAGTATTATCAGCGAACAAGACTGGGACCGCGTCGTGATCGCCTACGAACCTGTTTGGGCGATTGGCACTGGTGTGGTCGCCACTCCCGACCAAGCGCAAGAGGTGCACAAGAACTTACGCCACTGGCTCGCGGAGAACGTGTCTGGCGATGTCGCACAAAAGGTACGCATCATCTATGGTGGCTCTGTCAATGCTAAGAACTGCAGCGAATTGATCGCGCTGCATGACGTCGACGGCTTCCTCGTCGGTGGTGCCTCACTCAAACCCGAGTTTGATACGATTATCAAGTGCGCTCAGTAAGGATATGGAAGATGGCTGACATTTATTCATCTATACCTTGCGTGACAATACTTTGATCTTTCGTTGTCTCCAAGTGTCAACTAGTCAGAAGTGGACGCTGCTGCTATAATTTTTTTGCTACGGTCTATAGTCACTCGAGATGAGCGTTTCTATATTGAAAACAGGGAAAATATCAATGAAAAAAGCATGAATGAGCCTGCCTATTACCGATACATTAAGATTTTTGGTATATGAGGATGCCTTCTTTGTACAAAGCCTTGGCGACTTCGATTTGGTCCTGTGGATCTTCGTGCGGGAGATCGCCCACTCGAAAGTACTCTGGATAACTTTGTAAGATGAACTCGATGCTTTCTGCGTCATCCAGTTCGAATTCCAGCGGTGAAATTGGCACCTCGTGATGTTGTCGCGAGTTCTCCTTGCAATGGTACACTACAGCTTTGCCATCTTCGATCACGAGCCGCACGACGTTGTGACGAATGAGTTTGAGCTGCGTATTGACGTTGATCTTGAGTAATGGACTATTTTCACTTGTACAATTCTCTTCTTCGTCTTCCAGTGCCGGTGGGAGTCGGTCGATTAAGAAATTTTTCGCCATTTGATCCGCGGCTGCATCAATCATGCCCATGGCTTCACCCATGATTATCTTTAATGCTTTCTTGATTTGCTCGTCAAACTCTTTCCGCCGCGAGTCGTCCTCCAAATCCGAGTGCATCACGCCCATATAATTAAGATAATCACACGGTAATGACCGCCGCAGGCTGACGTTGTTGTTGATGGCCGCTGCGATTGCTTCTGGTACAAGCGTTTCCATGAAATTGCCAATGGTGTTTTGCTGACCAGTAGAGACCGTGACATGCAGCGAGTGCATATCCTTGGACGATCGGGCTTGATGAATAAACCCACGCGGAAAGTAAAGCAAATCTCCTTCTTCCAGGTCAACTTCTAAGATGGGTTTCCCAATCTCCTCCTGTTTGAAATTGCCACTCGAGTACCTTGGTAGCGTCGTCTCTTCGCTCAGCGGTGAGTATACTTTCCAGTGTTTACATCCTTCTACTTGTAATAGGAAGGCTTCGATATCGTCATAGTGTGGTGCAAAGCCCTGTGTACCCTTTGGGGTCAGGTATGTATTGGAGCCTGCCATACACCCCCACTCGCCTTCCAAGATCGACAACATCTTCCAAATTGCATCGGAAAATTTCTGTGGACAGAGCAATCGCACGGAGCACCCATCGGCAAAGTACTTCCAGACTTGCTTGGCCGTTGCTGCGCCATCCGGATTGAGTGTATGGCGCGTATTATCGACGTATTTCGTCAAATCCAAGTCACTCCCGTATTCTAATGTGTGTTCTTTCAGGATCCGATCAATTTCATCTTTGCTGAACCTGGACAGTCACACGGCAAATCGCATACACAAGTCATTCGTTTCGTATCATTTATCCACCTTAACACTTAAATATATACGATTTCTTACCATCCGTCATAGTATTTTGGCGACTTGCGTTTAATGGCCAACGGTTGTTTTTCCCAATACTTGTCGTAGAACTCTTGCACTGGCATGGGATATATCAACCACTCAAAGAATAGTTTCGCCTGCATGGCGCTGTGCAGCTCTGTATTTGCAGCGAGTTCATGGGCATCCATTACTTCATCTTCTGTAATGGCTGCCAAGCCAACATTAAAGCATAAGCAATTGAATTAGACTTTGCGTCAAGAACACCACATCATTCACATCATCAGCTACTAATCAGGCATTACCTTTCTCTAGGATCATAGGGGCATCGGTATTGGTCTTGCGCTTCTTCTTGGCCGATGCGCCGTAGCTGCCATTCGTCTCGTGCTTGCCAGTCATCTCGTGTTTGCCAGTCATTCGAAACGTTGTTTGTTAGGAGCTACACTCATTGCTATTTTAGCCAATAAAAAGTCATATGTTTATTGACTTGAAGACTGCCTTATTCATTGATTTCAGTTGAAAGACATGATCAAGCAGAGATACATGCATCTCTACTTGAAACCATTAAATGGTGGGAACTTCAAGGTCTGGCTAACGCCAGAGCTATTTCAAGTCGGACCCAAACAAGAAACAGGACCTTTACCCGGAGTTACTCGTACTTTAGTTTCTCAAATGAGCTCTTGAAATGAGAATGATGATAATAGGGACCTAGCAATCAAAAGGCAAGGCGCATTATATACAAGCCCATATATTATGATGGTTACCATCTCGTTTTCAACATGCAAATCTCGTCATCAAGTACGTATGGAAATGGCGGACTGTCTGTGACAATCCACTTCATCCTCGACCTAAAACCAATCAAATGAATCATACAAAGGTTCTTTCTCAGCAATCTGGGAGCGGCATCATATCCGTTCAAATGTGATTGAGTGTTGTGTCTTCGTCCGTGGACGGATTGTCCGAGGTCGTGGCAGCAATTTCCGCCGGATTTTGGATGTCATCAGTCAATTCCTTTGCACTCGTGAAGCGAGTGACTGTGCGCTTGATACCTACCGCCACCATCGCGACCATCACGATGGCACCCACACACGCAGCCACCGCCATACCGCCCATGATCCACGGCTTTTGCATGAGTTCCTTAAGCGAGCTACTCTCCTTGTCTTTGGCGGTTGCTTGCACCTTCACCATCTTTGACGAAAGGTACTGACAAGGCTCCAAGTGTGCTGAGTTTGATGTGACCTGGAAACGGCAGAAGCGGCATGTGGGACTGAAACAACCTACACCAACAACGTCAGCTCCACAATCGTATGTTTCTGCAGCGACACCAGCTTCGGTGTCGCCTGGAGCTACGTTCGCTTGGCATTCTTCGACATCAGTCGGAGCAAAAATGATATCCGTTGGCGCTTCTGTGGGCGCTTCTGTTGGTGCTTCCGTTGGTGCTTCCGTTGGTGCTTCCGTTGGTGCTTCTGTTGGTGCTTCCGTTGGTGCTTCTGTGGGCGCTTCTGTGGGTGCTTCTGTGGGCGCTTCTGTGGGTGGTTCCGTTATGATCTGGACAGGTGGTTGCGTCTCGGTAGCGGTGGGAGTGCTGGGAGTGCTAGGAGTGCTGGGAGTGCTGGGAGTGCTGGGAGTGCTGGGAATATACGTCACGTCCGGACAAACCACAAAGTTTGCCGACTGAGGTGTATCGGCAGTCTTGCAGAAACGACAGACGTTATCAATACAACCAACACCGCCGGAGCTGCAAGAGCTATCCGCATAGATCTGAATCCCAGCGGCTTGGTCTCCGGGAGAGGCAACCTGGCTACATACCCCTGATGTCTGGGTTGGTGGAGTAGTAGTTGTACTTGGTGCCTCTGTGGCAATAGGAGGAATCGAAGCCGGTGTTTGGGGCGCAGATGTCACAGGGGCCGTAGTGGTAGTGTAGCCATAATTATCACAGCTAACAAAGTTGGCCGATTGCGGTGTATCGCTGTGCTTGCAGAACCGGCAGATGTTGTCGATGCACCCAACGCCACCGTTGACGCAGGACGCGTCCGAGACAATTTCAATGCCGGCGGCAAGGTCGCCTTCTGAAACTACCAGACCACACTGCGTCGTAGCTGGCGTAGATAATGGCGAGGTTGTCGGTTGCTCGGTGATCACACTAGGTTCCGATGAGATAGTGGGGGTAGTAGGAGCAGCTGTTGATGATACAGGTGCTTCTGTTGGAGCGACTGGGGCTGTGGTCTCCACCACGACAGATCCATAAAGCGAGCACGAATTCAAGTGTGCAGACTGAGGAGTCGAGAACACTTGGCAAAACCGACAAATGTCACTCGCGCATCCCAACCCACCATTAACGCATGACGCGTCTGTCACCAATTGGATCCCTGCGGTTTGATCACCAGGTGAGGCAGCTGAGGTACAAGCGCGCTCAGTCACTGTCGGCGTTTCGGTTGGGCCCGTTTCATCATTAACTTCGGTTGGATTGAACAAAGGGTCGTCAATAGTGATGGGGGTATCGGTCACAACGACGGGCGTGGTCGTAACTGTGGGAGCTGTTGTGGGAGCCGTCGTGGGAGCTGTTGTGGGAGCCGTCGTAGGAGCTGTTGTAGGAGCTGTTGTAGGAGCGTTTGTATCCACAATCACAACCACGACGGGGCTCGTACTTGTCGGTTCGGGTGCATACGATGGGGAGAGTGTCGCCGTGGTTGGGGCGGGGGAAGACACAGTCACGTTCGAATACGCCGAGCAGTCATTCAAATGACTCGATTGTGAGGTCGTTGCGACCTTACAGAAGCGACAATGGTCGCTGTAGCATCCGAGCCCGCCATACAGGCATGTAGGATCAGTAACTGCACTAACGCCGACGGCACTGTCGCCCGCAGACACGGTACAGGCACTAGTGTCGTACACATGAGGAGCAGGCGTCACGTAGTTGGCACCAAAGTTTGCACATGTCTGCAGGTGCGTTGACAGCGGGGTATCGAAGTACTTGCAATGGCGGCAGTGGTCATTATAACAGCCCAGCCCACCATTGACGCATGTCGTATCCAGAACTACCTGGACACCCACGGCCTTGTCCCCTTCTGAGACACCACAATCGCCAGTGCTCGACGATGGGGCCACTGTTGGTGAGGTAGTAGTCGGTGCCACTGTCGGTGGGGCAGTTGTCGGAGCTTCGGTTGGTGGGGCAGTTGTCGGAGCTTCGGTTGGTGGGGCAGTTGTCGGAGCTTCGGTTGGGGGGGCAGTTGTCGGAGCTTCGGTTGGTGGAGCAGTTGTCGGAGCCACAGTTACTGGAGTAGGAGCTGAAGTTGGCTCAATTATTTCCGAGGGTGTAAATATATTGTTGCATTCATTCAAATGCTTGGACTGAGGTGTATCTCTCACTTTACAGAAACGACAAATAGTATCGATACAACCGAGACCACCGTTTATACATTCGGCCCACGTTTCGATCTCAACACCGACAGCCTTGTCACCATCAGACGCAGTTTGGGTGCATTCCGTTGCAACGCCCGCTACTAATGAGGCACTCTGCAACAAACAGAGGTTCACGGCGCAGATCGCTGCAACGACCTTGGCCAAGGACCGATATGTTTGAGAAAATACCATGTCCGTTGCGAGTCTTTTTCTTGGTCTTTTGCTCACGGGCAGAGGAAATGCTGCTTGGAATGTGTGAGAAGAACACAGCTAAAAGACGAATGAATGGTTTGTAGCCGCTGTCGGCAAACAAGGCAGGCGTCGTCTCGGCCAGAAGCAAGCTCAAACGGGCGCGTTCGTTTTAAAAGACTATCTAGCCGTTGAGAACCCCTTGGCGAGTCTGGGCCGCATATGAGGCGACCTTCCATGATCCTGTGTGCGAATGGTTTCGGCTTTCAATCCTTCTTTTGGTCCAATATCTGCCCCAATATCAGTCCGGATCATATGTCAATTCATTACTGTAGAAGTACAAACAGTGAAATCTATAGAAGTAACTTCGCATCATCCCATAGAAAGGTGTGGATAAAGGAAATTTTGGTGAAACGGATAGAAAACAAACGCAGGCTGGACTGTGTGGAGTCAATCTAAACCCGTATCAGTCTAGTACTGTCCTCCTGCCTATTATGTTGCGAGGTCAAATCGTACATTCTCAATCTCTCGGGATTGTAGTCATTGTAGTTATTCTCTTTCTCAAGGGAACTGATTCCTTCCATAGGCCGCTTGGCATAGACTGTCCAACTTGATTCTTGTTTGCCTTTTATTGCTTCTAGCATCCAGCGTACCAAACGCAATCCTGACAGGGGTGTGGGTTTCATCAGCTGAATCGAGAGCCATTTGCGCATCCATTATCGGAAACACTGATTATTGATAACGGTCCATTCCTCGTCAGTCGTTACTGCAAACCCACGAACGGTCAAAGAGTCGCGGATTTGTGCGACCAACAGCGAATTCTCTACCCTAGATGCTCATTATCGTCATATCTTTGCTCATGTCTATGATCTTGTATTTGAAAACCATGTTCCAAGCCAAAAACGGACATTTGCAAGTATGTCGGACAGTCTAGCCAATTCTGGTAATTACTGTGGATGTACTTTTACCTTTTTTTTCAAGTGTACTAGTGGAAGTGTAGTCGTACTATATGAAGTGCATCTCTTTTACAGTGTAAGTTAGTTTCTACTGGATTTAGCAACGATCACTCCACTTGGCATAAAAGAGTAGATTCTGAGGATTCTTCCGCTATTTCATTCTCTGCAGGACGACAAATAGTTCTGACGATATTCACGTGTGGAGATTGTAAGGTAGGTAGGCAATTGGAAAGTGATCGCGTTTCTGGTTTGAACTACCTACTGATAATCCATTTGTAAACAGCTATGTATTCTTATTGCTAAGCATTCCTTCTACCAACTTAATTTGATGGTCCAGAGGTCTCTATCTTTTTTTGAACCGTTAATAGTGTTCTGACCAAATGTGCACTTCTGGAACCTGCCTTCTCGCACTATGCTTGCAACTTTCGTTCACAACAGTGACTATTTTGAAAAGCACCAAGGCAAGATAATCAAGAGTGTTGTTTTACTGCTGGTCTGCGCAAGCATCCAAACTTAGGATAGCTTATCCAATCTGATCCCTGCGTACTCCAGGTTCAAGAAGTATCCCATCCATACTGAGAAGATTGTTTGGATGCAGGAATTATCGGATAGAGTAAGAAACGAGATCGAACTGCCGCCATCCAAGTTGAAGAGTTCTCCGGAATGCTACATATCCTTTCTTCACACATTGTTGATAGACATACAAGCTCACGTAGATGATAGAATGAATGATTGCCGAGTCTGGTCTTTGCTTTCACAGAAACAGTTCAGACCCATTTTTATTAAGATCAACACCACCGTCCTGAAGGAACTTGCTAAGGCTTTGGATGATCCTGTTGAGCTTTACGCTGACAAAGCTGAATTATGGTGCACGTGCTTCAATACAGGTCTTGTGACCAAAGTCCAGCGAAAGGAGTTTGAGCACTTCATTTCGACCGACGGTATGTCAGTTTGACAATCTCCCGTCCAAAGCTTCTCGCGAGAGAGCAAAAAGAGACATTTTCTCTTGAAGACTGGATCTTTGGTTTAGACCCGGAAAGAAAGAAGATCTTCACTGCTGTCGTCTACAAAGAGGAAAGCATGGCTACGCTGCAAAAACCGAAAGGAGAGAACGTCAAACATGAAGTCATCCACTGGTCGAAGGGTCGTTTCTACAGAGAGTGCGGCTACCATAGACGAACAAAGTTGACCAAAGAGTGGATTGGTGCTGAGCCTGACATCAAAACCTTCAATGAAAGCGTTCCTTCGACAAAAGTTGCGAACCTTGTCTCCTATTTGAAACGGGTGAGATTTTGTCTCGTGTATTTGGATTGTCTTTTTGGCGTATATTCATCAACGAGGATGAAGAGGCTACGATGGTCGACCTACATCCGTCGACAACAGACGTACGAGAAGGTAGTCAAGAACCTTACAGGTGGTAATAAACGAACTGTTATCGCGTATGGAGATGCAAGTTTCACAAGCTCAGCTAAAGGCAACGTTAATGTTCCCACAACGACCCTAGAGAAGAAAGTTGGTTCCAGGTGTCGTGTTGTTGATGTGAACGAGTTCAGGATGAACAAACTGTGTTGTGCTTGTCATAAGAGGATGAAGGGGTTCGTCCTTGACAGAAAAGTTGTCAGTGACGGTCTTTATGGTGTGCGACACTGCAAAAATAGTGAATGCCATCGCACATTGTGGGACCGTGACATCAACGCCGCAATAAATATTTTGAGACTATTCATCGATCAAGTGAAGAAAAAGAAGAGACTTGAGGCGTTCACAAGGGGTAAAGGATGAATTGGTACTCGAAATCAAAAACTGAGATGATAAATATCCTCACTGCTATGATTCCGGAAATGGATAAGTGTGATCTTTATTCTCCATGTGTTCTCTACCACGCGTGACACAGGACACATGGGGAATAAAGACTTAGTACAAAATGATGAACCTTAATCAAAATGGGATGATGCAGATGTGATCTCGTCACGATTATCAATACAAAGGTTTGGCATGTGTATATGTTCAAGGCAGCACGGTTGGTTGCGTTTGTCGTTAATAATCTATGGGCACCGAGAATGTCACCCTTATCCACAAAAATATATAGTTTTGAATTCAACTGCTGAACGACAAATTTGTTTTCGTCTTCGGACCCAAAGGTTCATCCTCAACAACATCGCTGAGATTCTTGATATCTGCAAACACCTGACGTACATTAGATGACCTCAAACAATGTATTCACAAACACTCGCAATTTAGCGAATTTGGTCTTCCGTAACGGGCCAGCAAGCATACGGTAGCATTCGACCATTCTCCAATCTACCGCTACGGAAAGCACAATGCCGTCACGCGAAGCAAAGTGTACGGACCCGCCAGACAAGAAGAAGATCCTCAGATTTTTGTAGAGCTAGAACATAGGATAAAAAATAAGTGTCGCTTTAGTGCCATAGGTTGCTAGGCGATAGCTGGACTCCATTGGAGTCTCCAGTATTATTACCTAAGGAGACATTTTCGTTGCGCTTGGTAATAATAATCTATGGAGTGGGTTCAAGTTAAAGTTGTATGGTAAACTACCTAGAGTTGAAGGTTAAACGTCTGCTATACACAGATGTAACTAGTCCGCAATATACGAGATAAACAATTCCATGCACTTGTATTTGTAGACTAGAAGCATCTGTTAATGTTGTGAGCAAACCACGGTCAACTAGCTCGTAAAACACAGTTCATCAATGACTCGACTTCATTGTTCAATTGAATAGAAAGATGATTTGATGCAAACACACAGATTTGTATTGGTTCTGGCACCCCCAGGCGATATGTGTCAGTCATCGAGGGTTTATACTTCAGCCATCATGACAGAGTCACACGGAGTAACATCAGTAAATCTTGGGCCAGTGGAATCAGGCATATCTAGGACTTCAATCACTTGCTTTCCTTCTTCATCTGCAGCAGCTGTTATGGCGGCTGCACCAGCAACTGCAGTATCGACCAGTTCCAGAGACGCAGACTCACCATTAGAAACGAGCCGATTCGCTACACGCTTCACAGCAATAGCTATCATCGCAACAATCGCCACAGCGCCAATAGATGCAGCGACAATAAAAGCCACCGTGAAGGTTGAGTTCTCAAACTGTGATTGAAAGCCCGTACTGGAACTTTGCACACGCATCACAGTCGCACCATCATCTTGGACGTCCTGGGTGCTAAACAAAGGTACTTCGGAATCCACATCAGCAGTACTGAATATGGGGTCTTCAGGAGCAGTAGTGACGGCACTTCCGTCGGTTGCAGGTGCATAAGCAGGAGCAGCCGTCTCGGCAACTGGCGCTTCCGTCTCAGTAGCAGGCGCAGGTGCATATGTCACAATCGCAGGGGCTTCAGTCTCAGCAGGAGCTGGGGCATAGGTGTCATACGCTGGGGCTTCTGTGTTATAGACAGGTGC
>BCKE01000002.1:400311-428566 GCA_001600495.1 Pilasporangium apinafurcum
GCTACAGTCGTTGCTGGCGCTACAGTCGTTGCTGGCGCTACAGTCGTTGCTGGCGCTACAGTCGTTGCTGGCGCTACAGTCGTTGCTGGCGCTACGGTCGTTGCTGGGGCCGATGTTGTAGAAGCAGGTGTCGAGAGCGCTGAGCAGTTTAGAAAATGCTCGGATTTTGGGGTCGTTTGCGCCTTGCAGTAGCGACAATGATCATTGTAGCAGCCAAGACCCCCGTTTAAGCACGTCGTGTCCTTGATAGCAAGAATGCCTGCCGCGAGATCCCCCGACGAGATGCCACACTCACCAGTACCCTGGACTGGTGCCTGGGTGGGTACTGGGGTTGAAAAGTTGGTTCCCAACGACGAACAGGTCAGCAAATGCAAAGACTGGGACGTGTTGAAGTACCTGCAATGACGGCAATGATCATTGTAGCACCCGAGGCCACCAGTAGCACACATGGTATCATTAATCACTTGGACACCAACAGCTAAATCTCCGTCCGATATGCCGCACGGAGTGACAGTAGTTGTTGCTGGCGTGGTAGTTGTAGTCGCCGTCGACGGGTTTGACGCTCCAAGAACAAGATCAGTAACATGAGCGCCTTGAAAGAGTGCGCACATGGCAACGACCTTTGCCAAGGACCAAAATCCTGTCGCATGTAAATAAACCATCACTTTTGTCCAGAAAGCCAATGCAAATCGTCACGTTTGGATCTTTGCAGGAGAATGCGAAAAAAGCAATGACCACTGAGTTGGAATGCTTCATTCGGAGACCTTTCAAAAAGACACCCGTTATCAGGAAAAACCAAGACGCGGTCGTTTCGGTGCTCACAAAGGTCGCTTACTGATGAAGATGGTTTAGCACCGAGATTCGTGAGTAAAGCCGCTTCTTCCATTCTTGACAAACCTATCAGTTGAGAAACGCTTGGTGCCGTCCCCGGTTCACGCAGGTGTTCCTATAACTTAGTTGCATAACATAACTAGTGAGGTCATTAACTGGAAAATGGTAATCAACGGTATTCGAGCGATGCTTCATTCAATTCTTCTCCAAAACCACGTTGCTAGAGCGTTAGCATAAGTCTTGTCCGTTTCTCAATCCTTCACGCAGCATTTTCAGTGCGACGCTTCACGACATGTCATTTACAGTGTCATTCGTACAGACACTTTGCTGATGGGATTTTCATAAAAACACAATATGTTGTCGAAGATTATAACAAACAAGTTGTGCACGACCGCTCAGCTCCCCTATATCCCTGTCGGTGGTGGTTATCATTGTGAAAGGACAGCAGAGTGAGCACCCACTAACCAATGAGACCATTGAAATGAGTCAAACATTGTCTCAATGACATAGCTTCTGGTGCTGGGTTTTCCTGTGCAGAAATCAAGAACTTCAACAATTCCGATTTAACTGATCGCAGAACACATTCTCTCTATGCAACTGACAGCAAGCCAAGATCGTTCAGATTGGTACTAATGGAATATAGAGAGCAGATCTCGAGAATTATGGTTACTGTCCAAGACCGATTTGGGTATGGACTTCTTGTGCAAATATATAAAGAACGTAGCGTCCAAGTCGTGGTTCACGCCGACCAACAACTTCATCAAGACAACAATGAAGACATAGAAGCGCAAGAACCCCCAAGAAGATCTTTCGTCTCGTGTTAACGTCTTCGTTGTCAGAAGAAATGGAAGGAAGACTGGAGTGCTCAAAAGACTCCGAAAGGATCAAAAGACGCAAGGTAGATAAACTAATTCTGAACAGGATCTTAAAAGTGAACCTGCATCCAACGAAGGAACAGAAGCAACCTCTCAAGAAGATATTTGCTACCAGAAAGTCTTGGAATGTCAACGCTGCTAGAAACATCTTTTTCAAGAATGAACACCTTCTCATGGAGTCCAAGTATTGAAGATGGCTACTCCGCGATTGTCTAGTCTTAGCTTTTGCTGGTTGAGTCAGATCCAAAGAAAAAACAGGAGCTCTTCCCTGAAGTACGAAAGTACCTTATATGAGGCCAAGCCAAAGAAAAGTATCCTTACACACTTTTTGAGGTTTTTCAACTAAGCATACCACGATATTCTACAACGTTTTCGCTATATTTTGAGGTATCAAGCATAGAAATCGGCCGAGTATCCATGAAGTTATTAGGCCGAGACGCGAAGGTCCGTCCGAAGGGTCATTTTTTTATTGTTGATTTTGGTACAAAAATTGAGATCTGTTGAATGGACCTACACATAACTTCAAAATCGCACCAACTTTGAAGGCACTTTACAAAAAACCTCGAAAATGCATTAAAGATACTTTTCTTTGGTTTGGTCTCATATGATCTCTTGAGGTGTGAGTAACCTTTATTCCCCATGTGTCCTGTGTCACGCGTGGTAGAGAACACATGGAGAATAAAGATCACACTTATCCATTTCCGGAATCATAGCAGTGAGGATATTTATCATCTCAGTTTTTGATTTCGAGTACCAATTCATCCTTTACCCCTTGTGAACGCCTCAAGTCTCTTCTTTTTCTTCACTTGATCGATGAATAGTCTCAAAATATTTATTGCGGCGTTGATGTCACGGTCCCACAATGTGCGATGGCATTCACTATTTTTGCAGTGTCGCACACCATAAAGACCGTCACTGACAACTTTTCTGTCAAGGACGAACCCCTTCATCCTCTTATGACAAGCACAACACAGTTTGTTCATCCTGAACTCGTTCACATCAACAACACGACACCTGGAACCAACTTTCTTCTCTAGGGTCGTTGTGGGAACATTAACGTTGCCTTTAGCTGAGCTTGTGAAACTTGCATCTCCATACGCGATAACAGTTCGTTTATTACCACCTGTAAGGTTCTTGACTACCTTCTCGTACGTCTGTTGTCGACGGATGTAGGTCGACCATCGTAGCCTCTTCATCCTCGTTGATGAATATACGCCAAAAAGACAATCCAAATACACGAGACAAAATCTCACCCGTTTCAAATAGGAGACAAGGTTCGCAACTTTTGTCGAAGGAACGCTTTCATTGAAGGTTTTGATGTCAGGCTCAGCACCAATCCACTCTTTGGTCAACTTTGTTCGTCTATGGTAGCCGCACTCTCTGTAGAAACGACCCTTCGACCAGTGGATGACTTCATGTTTGACGTTCTCTCCTTTCGGTTTTTGCAGCGTAGCCATGCTTTCCTCTTTGTAGACGACAGCAGTGAAGATCTTCTTTCTTTCCGGGTCTAAACCAAAGATCCAGTCTTCAAGAGAAAATGTCTCTTTTTGCTCTCTCGCGAGAAGCTTTGGACGGGAGATTGTCAAACTGACATACCGTCGGTCGAAATGAAGTGCTCAAACTCCTTTCGCTGGACTTTGGTCACAAGACCTGTATTGAAGCACGTGCACCATAATTCAGCTTTGTCAGCGTAAAGCTCAACAGGATCATCCAAAGCCTTAGCAAGTTCCTTCAGGACGGTGGTGTTGATCTTAATAAAAATGGGTCTGAACTGTTTCTGTGAAAGCAAAGACCAGACTCGGCAATCATTCATTCTATCATCTACGTGAGCTTGTATGTCTATCAACAATGTGTGAAGAAAGGATATGTAGCATTCCGGAGAACTCTTCAACTTGGATGGCGGCAGTTCGATCTCGTTTCTTACTCTATCCGATAATTCCTGCATCCAAACAATCTTCTCAGTATGGATGGGATACTTCTTGAACCTGGAGTACGCAGGGATCAGATTGGATAAGCTATCCTAAGTTTGGATGCTTGCGCAGACCAGCAGTAAAACAACACTCTTGATTATCTTGCCTTGGTGCTTTTCAAAATAGTCACTGTTGTGAAGACGTATCTACAGGCGCATCCACTTACACAAGCGGGAGTAGAACGTCAATCGGTTGCTGACTTGAAAATTCTACCTTGCTTATTGCGCGATCATAACCAACATCTGAGTCATATAGGATTTCTTCTCTGTCGGTTCACAAACTGAAGGATGCTGGGCCATGTAAATATTTCGACTGGTTTCCAATTCAAGATTGACGACCTTTCTATTGCCGGCCAAGTTGGCTATTGCAGATGTGCATCRATTGAAGAAGTTATTATCCAATGGAGAAAGTTCTTCGCCAGCTTCCAATAATCGCAGAACATGGACGGATGCCAGCATAGATACCTCACATGCTATTCTTGAACAAAGTCGCACAGCCTCATCAATCTTTTTTACTATTCTTTTGTCTTTGCAAAACTTTCGTCATCCAGTCTTCACAGTGGTGTAGACTATTTGCTTTTGTCGAACTTTCCGTTCCGCAAAATCCGGGCGGGCTCTCCGCTTTTTAGTGGTGTTCTCTTCAATATCATCGCTCGTTGATGCCATTTTATCACAACGTTCAAAAACAAGGACGCCTCGTAGTTGGTTTGATTTTTTCGGCGCCTTTGACTATCCTGTTTCTCAAAGCTGCAGTTCTTTCTATCTTGGCAAATGATGTTGAAGCAACATTCAATAGATGGCTGCTAGGATGTGAGGTGGTAAATGCTTGAATTCAATATGCTTCGCTATTGAGAAGCCGGAAACGATTCATTTAAGAGATGCCATCGAAATGAGAAACTCTCAAACTCCTGAGAAGTACCTTGTGGTGTATACTTGATTTTTCTAACTCCATATATCTTAACCTTTTTTTCCTCACTCAAGGTGTATAATTTAATTTTCTGGAAACGCGATTAATCGTCAACATGGCCTTTCAAGATGATTGCGCACGCAGTAAGAGCCACCAAGGAGTCTCTCCATCCAGGTAATTTTAAAGTCTACTCTCAAGGCAATCTTAGTTTTAATCTTTATTCCCCACATCATTTCTACAACGCGTTGTACAAGTGGGGAATAAAGGGTAATGTTTATAATAAACACTAATAAAAGTATTTAGCCGCTATTGTTGTAAAATAATACGAGTGACTGGAAAACTCGCTCATCGCACTTGACTATAATTTCACACAGTTGAGAATGACAGCAACGATGACAAGCATTGCGCGAAAACTGATGACAGATGGGGAATCAAAGAGCGTACACTTCGAAGAAGACAAAGAGTCAGACCCAACGGAGGTCATTTTCGTACCGAAATCGCAAGGTTCGTTGAGTCCTGATAGGATACTATGTGCCAGAATCACCATTGATGGCTCTTAGAAGTCGAGTGAGAAATCTAAATGTATCTATCTCTCTTTGTGCAATGGACTGTGTGATGTATTAGTATTGCTCTCGGGTCCTATCACCTTCGAGTCTGATGATGATGATGTCGAGAACACGACGCCATCTCGATTGGACGACCTTCAACACCCAACTACCAATGTTGGAGACGCATTATTGTCGTCAGAAGTTGGATATTTAGATGATCGATTAATCCGTTTCATCAAATTACCAGTGGAAATCGTGTCAAAGTCGCTGGTCGGTTTGTTTCCGAGTGATACATGGATAAAGCTATTAAATGATGATGAACGACGGCACTTATTCCCATATCTCCCCAACCTTAATGGCTGGAATGGGCTGACGCACGAAGAGGCAACAGAGGTGAATTTGTGTCAGCTCTTCGAAGGTGCAAATTTCAATTTTGGAAACCCTATTGCAGCTCTAAGTCAAGAAATAATGCAAGGCCATCGCACTGTCAGAGTAAGTTTCATTTTGTGCAGTGTACCATTTTCACTAACATCAGTGCGATAGTAACCATTTTCTCCTGTGAACCACGACGCGATTTTCCTAGGCATTACAGAATAGAAAGAAGCGTACTGACGAAGAAAAAATGGCATTCAAACGAAACAAAGAACGTGTTTTGAGTCAGCGTCAAAAGGTTGGACTGCTAATCAGAGTTTGGCAATGTGTTTGCTTGTCTCAATGTGGTCTTATGTGTGCTTCTAAACAGGATGTACAAACACAGCAAACAGTCCAGACAATGCTAGGGATGCAGGATGGATATACATTTGGGGAGAAAAACGAAATTTCAACACGTGAAGATTCTGACTCTCGTGTACTCAAACGACCACGTCTGTCAAACAACAGGATATACATCCTTAAAGATATACAGCCCGAAGTTGAGTCAGTAATCAACCCTCCAGTACGAATCACAGCTCAGAATTCCCTCTTCCTTGCTATAAGAGAAGCGTTTATGTCAGCCAACCAAAGTGACGCCCAAAGTGCCGATGATATCCTTTCATACCCTTGATGCCACTTGAACCGGAACCAAAAGGTTGTTACTTGTCATTTTGATTTCCTTAGCCAATTTGGTATTCACATATCTACAGGTATCTACATGAGCATCATGAGCGCAAAATTCCTGCACTACAAGGTGAGTTCTTAGTGCTAATCAAGATCAAACAACAGTCAGTTTTAATTTTTGGCTGTACTACTGCATAGATCTCTTCGCGTACATGGATCAACAGCAATTTGTGGAGGCAGCGCTGCATTTTTTGTGTAATCCATGCACTCCGTCTACGCCAAAGAAGAAAAGCGCTGATGCCCATGAAAAGCAAGTAACTCCATCTCCTTGGAGTACAAAGTATATGGACTTTAATCCCGAAACTAGCCAATTTTCTTGGCGAAAGGATGGTATCTACTTCGTTTGATTCACCGCCACTTGATTCTTTTCTCATCGTTGTGGTTTCTGCGGTTGGACTATCAATTACAGGGTGCCAAGATTCACTCATGGAAACAAGTTGCTTGCTGATCTTGGAACAGTTGTTTCGATCACCAGTACCTGAAATCATGGACGTGTATAAATCCAAACGGTATGTGGAGAGATCCGTTTATGTATTTGCACGTCTATCGGGAAAACACACCGGCTCAATGGTGAGATTTTGTTGTCGAAACAGAACAACAATCCAATCCATGCGTCGTAACTTGAGACAATTGGTGGCGGCTACGGAAGTTGAAGCTCTTCGTCGTGACAACCCCGTGTTTACCGCCATGGAGCGTGCAGCAGCGGAACCTACTGCGGCCGTATTAAAAGCGAGTTTGGTAAGCTTTGATTGCTCATCATTTTCCTCCTACAATGTTGGGGGTATTCTGACAAAATGCAGTGTTTTCTCTACGTACTGTTTGTATGATGCCCATCTGATTGTGTATACAGATTCCACGTCATCCAGATTATGCCTGTGACGTAGAGAATTTTCACAATCAAGAGCGGGAGCGCTATGATAATTCATCACAACCATACACGTGAGTCCGACTATCTTTCCCAATGTGGAGATAGACTATCTTGACAATGGAATTCCTCTCATGTTTTTGTCCCTATAGATACATTAATAAAGTGAGTGGAACACGCAGTTTCGTGGGTCCAACGTTGGATGTACCTAGATCAACATATGATGATCAAGTCCTGGTTGAAAATGCCCCCAGTGTGGTGAAGATGATCAATTTGGTAGAGTTGTGGCTTTGTTGGTGCTGTATTCAGGGTAATCATGAACTTGAAGTGCTGATATGTGTGACATTGAAGGTTTACGACGCAGTTGCGCGGCTGCCTGATCAGCAAGGTACACGCGTCGATGTGAAAAATTTGGTTCGTAATTCTCAGTACGTACAGATTGATCAAGACTATGAAGTGTTCGTTCAAATCTATCGCGCTCCTCTCGCTCTAAATCTTATATGCGCGTGTTCTTGGTTTTAGGTTCCTCCGTGGAAACGTGAACGATGCTGTACTAGATGAGGTAAGTGTCATTCTGTTTTACAAGGATGGGAATTATCTCCGGTCATATTGTACAAATGAACGATAATGCTAATTGGATAATCTTGACATGTTGTACTACGTTGTATGTAGGCGTTGGTGCAGGCTCTGAATCAACTTGACCAGGAAAAAGCACTGGATAGAAGCTCTGGTTCACCTATTGTTATTTTTGATACCTCTCATGGTGTCTGGCGACTTGTGAATAGAGCCACGTTAGGAGAATTTGAAAAACGAAATCTGGGAAGCGAGTCAGAAAGTGGTGCGACTGGCGATCTGTCTGGCTCAGTTGGGAGTCCAGAATTATCAACACACCATCCCCTGACGGATTCAGGTTCACCAGTGACCGCCATCTCGGAAAGTTCAACGAACTCTGAGATTCCCAACCAACCAACGACGGGACATATCACTATTAGCTTGCGGAATCTGCTGCACTGAGGTGTTAAACCCTCAGCCATTATTCCCCCAATCCTCCTACACGTGCTCTTTGACGACCCTTGCTTCGTGTGTTCAAATGTGTCAAGGACTGAATGTGATTCGGGTTCAGTTCTAGGCAGATAATAAATCTTGAAGAAAAGATAAGTTCTTCTACATCGAATTGTATGCATGCGTCATCGTTTACTGGAATGCTATGACCGATCTGAAAGCTCGCGTGCCGACTGGCAACAGGTGTGAAAATCTTGGACGTGGCCATTACTGTCAAGGATGAACACGTGTAGATTCGTCCTTCTAGATTCCCATTCCGACCCAGCAGTCGATTTCTTTAGGTTCTATACGCTGGAACAATGGAATCGTCACCTTGTACGGCAGCTAGGCTCCAAATCGAATCTCGGTGAATCTTAAAGAGTTGGGCCATCCCCTAAATGGCCGGTTTCTGTCCGAATATGGTATAGTCCCATGGCTTTTTTCTGGGATTCGTCGCAGTCAGCAAATCTATTATGAATTTACAAAACTGGACTGTTTGTCATGGATAATATATAATATCAAACACTTATACTATGCTTCAAATTGAAATATACCATATTTTGTTATTGTTATATTAATTACTACCTTTTAATGAATTTATCCTTAATTAGTTTAGAGAAGCCATTGTTTTTTCCTTGGTGATGAAAATGAAGCCTTGGCGAGGAAAGCGCGATCGTCCAACTCAACGGCAACTCCATCCTTCTCCTCGTACAGGCGTCATTCTCTCATTTTCTTGCCTACAAGCGTAAGGAATACCTGCCGTTGTGTTGGTGGTGTGATTGTACGCATCCAATCCCACAACGGTAAAAGAGCTATCTAGCAGACTTGCACTTCTTTTTTTCTTCGTACGTACCAGCCAACCAGGTTGAAAAGCTGCAATCTCTATAGTTGCCTCTACTTCTCTTCGGTTCCCTCTCCCCATCATCGCATACTGAATTTTTGGATCACCCGGATTGTCGACCGCACGCCACTGGCACAAGCAAGTGAAACAGGCTAACACGGGCAAAGCAGCAAGTAAAGCACCGACACTGATCTCAGTTTTTGATTTGCGCGGTGAACGCATCTTCCTTGATGAAATTCGGCAAGAGTTTATTGAAGGAGATTTTACAGAGCAACCCCGAATGGGCACCATTTTGGCTCAACTACAAGAGCTTGAAGAAGCGGATCAAGGCTGTCACCAAGGCTCCATCTCACCATGCCGCAAATCAACGTGATATCTGTAGGTGACACGAATTATTCAGTCTTGACGCTGTTCGACCTTTGCTGAAATTAATGCTTGCATTTTGGTTGTACTTCAACAGCGGAATCAGAATTGGAGGTAGCTTTTTTCCGGGACCTGCAGATGGAGCTGAAGAAGATATCGCTCTTCTTTTCGTCTGAAGAGAAGCGTGCATCCTTCCGCTTCCACCAGCTTCGATCAGTATTGAAGAGCTTGAAGGTATGTGCGCAAGCTCTATGTCATGATGTTACACTTGTCAGCTAATGAATGTGGGGTTTTCATTTCTACACAGAGAAAGGACAAAATTGATGCTTTTGAAGCCCAGCGACTGATGTTCGCGTTGGTCCATTTTTATCGAGAATGCATTCGTCTGGAGAACTTCGCTGTGATAAATTACCAAGGCTTCTCAAAGGTAGACGATTTCATATTTTTATATATCCGTTTTACTTGTATCTAAGGATCTTTTTTTTTCATTATCCCAGATCTTGAAGAAACATGACAAAATGACGGGCTATAACACACGCTCCAAGTACATGCGTCACAAGGTCAATCTGTCGACTTTCTCCAACTATCCATTGCTACTTGGCATTCTAGCAGATACCGAAGACATGTTCCACGAGGTGGACAAAGATGCTCGGATGACCAATGCCGTTTCCAATATCAAATTGAACATGGAGCCGCAACAGCACGCTAATATCTTTGTACCTGCAGTGGATACATCCACTCCGTTGGGTGCAGATACAACCCACCATCTCCATCCCCCTCCTCAGCTCACACCGTCCAACTCTTCCGTCACTGCGACCAGTTTTCCTGCGTCCGTGCTCTGGTCGTCTGACGACAATGATCCGGGTCAGTACAGTGCGGAGATGAAGCCTTTATGTTAGTAGCAGCGGGGCTGCACTTTTATTGATGTGAAGCGTGAATGATTTGAATTTTAAATGTTGATGGAGTCGCGTGGATGGTCGTGGAACAATTGGAGGATCCAAGCTGATTTAGGGCTCAAGGCAAGAGCTTACTGCATGATAGACAGAATACGGCGATTACAGATTATTTGCCATTCCTGAAAATTTGTGAATTATCTAAGAAGGAATTTTGCATTAAAATGTGTTTGCTTTTCTTCTTGTGAAATGGGAAATTGTCTAAAGCTCATGAGATGAGGAGAGATTATGATCTCAAAGCTCCCCCACATGCTGGCGACAACATTTCAAAACTATAATTTCGTTTGTGATTGGCTAATATTACAATTTATAGTCGGGGATTGGTTAATATAATGGGCAAAAAGTAATTCAGCAATAAACTGCTGCTTGACGGTATGTATTGTTGTCCACAATCTCAATCGCATATTGCAACACTGTAAATCATGGCCCAAGTGATCCGTGCCGCAGGTGCGCCCAAGTAATTGCTCACTAGCTGCAATACTCCTACAGGAAATGGCATACTCGTTGAAGACTAGCGAACTTATTAGCATATGCGACTGGCTCTCGTTTTAGGAAATGGGAATTTGGAAAAGGTGATCGAACTACGCGATCAGTGGAACCAGCAAAACAAAAAGGGTGAAACAGGTGCGTACATTTGCACCCGGATAATACCGCTAGTATATATCTATATTTGAGTGTGTGATGCTGATTCTTGCATTTGTACGACATGTCATTTGCTGCATCAATATCGTAGCTCTCCATGTTGCTGTCTCTGAAGATCAGTTGGAAATCGTCAAGCATTTGGTATCCAATGGCGCAATGCTGAACATTCAGGAGAAGAAAAACAAATTCACGCCATTGATGCTTTGTCTCGCCCAACAACCGCCACGATTTGAGGAGATCTTTCAAGTTATTCTGAAAGGGAAGCCGGATTTGAGTGTGCAAGACTCGGCTGGGCAAACTGTTTTGCATTTAGCAGCACGTAAGTGAAGAGCAAACCTTAGAGACAAATTGTTTTTCTTGCGAACAGTGCTAAATAATGGAAGCTATTTTGTAGAATACGAAGAAGAAGAAGCGCTGAAGCTTATTTTGAACGCTAAACCGAAAATTGACGCTGTCGATAGCAAGAAAATGACTGCACTCCATGTCGCAGCCGGAAAGGGAAACCTTGATATTGTGAAGCTTTTGGTAAGATCTGTTACTGTTACTCTTTTATCTATCCAACTGCGTTCGTTTAGAGCTGATTCGCTTGTGTAGATTGATAGGGGACATGCGAACACGAACGCTGTGGATGCAAAAGGAAATACACCATTGTAAGCCTTTATATTTATACCACGTGGAGATTCTCGTCACATTAACTATCCTTTTTGGATCTTCTCGTTGATGTAGGCACTGGGCATGCATCCACAACGATAGCGAATTGGTACCTTTGATTACGTACTTAGTGTCAAAGGTATGCATCAGCATTTATTTTATCGAATTTACGTGTGTATGCATTTCCAACATGACACAACTGATCCGTACTGGTTTTTAATACAGGGAGCGAAGCCGCTGAAAAATGTGTACGGCAATACAGCGCTGCATTCTGAAGCTATGCATTGTGACACGAATGCTTCATGGCCAACTGCTGCTGCTGAAACACTGATCAATGCCTTCCCAGAGATAGAGAACGAAATGAACAGCAATGGATTGACGGCGCAGCAAACGTTTGACCAAGGCATTGATTCCGAAGAACCAGCCAAGTCGACCAAAGAAACCGAGAATAAAGCGAAAGGCGAGAAGAAATCTCAGCGACGTAATCAAGCGGAGATCGAAGAAGAGTTCCAAGAGAAGACAGCAGCTGCCCGTGCAGGTAAGGTTGTGTTCATTTCGCATCCGTTTTCCCTTGTAACATATCAGTTGTTATCACTTGTTTTCCATTGCAAACTCACATGATGAACAAATAACCACAATGTAGCTGCTATTGCGCGTACCAAGAAGAAATCTACCAAGCAAAATCAAGAGTACAAGGGCGCATTAAGCAGTCCGATTATTTGGTTCGCCATTGTGCTTGTGATCCTGGCTGTGATCTATTCATCTTTTAGCTAGAAGAGTTATAACTGAAATGACCAATCTATAAACCTCGTTAATAAGGTTTAATGAGCCTCGAGTTTGGTTGGTTTGATCCAATTTATCCATCTCTTCCAGTCATTCGAAGAGGTACACAACTACCAATTGCCGTGGACAGGAAAGGTTGGCGGATATATTCTCTCGACGATGGGGGATGAAGAATTGGATCTCTTTAGTGCATTCGATGCCACGGAAACGCTGACCGCCGAGGAGAAGCAAGAAGCGTCGATAAACGCCAGCTCGAATACAGCAACAAAACGCAAAGAAGTACCTGCATTGGATGCACAGGATGACAGTGCTACCTCTCCTCCAGCCAAGAAACAAGCAGCAGCACAACCAACTACAACCAGATCGACAGAGCTTAAGGTCATACAGGGCAAGCATATTGACGCTACTCCTGTGGAAGTCACAAAACCTGGTGAAAAACCCACGGGAGTGGTAGCAACCGGCACACAACAGAAGAATTTGATTTCATTTTCTGTGTATCCACCGGATTATGAGGTCAAAGAGACCACTGGGGCTGCTGCAGCCAACCCTGCCAAGACATATCCATTCACATTGGATCCTTTCCAACAGCAGGCCGTCGATTACATTGAATCAGGCGAGTCTGTGCTAGTGTCAGCACATACTTCTGCAGGTAAAACGGCGGTGGCTGAGTATGCTATTGCGAAATCGCTGCGTGACAAGCAACGTGTGATTTACACATCACCGATCAAAGCGCTGAGTAACCAGAAGTACCGTGATTTGGAAGAAGAATTCGGCGATGTTGGGCTCATGACGGGTGATATCACGATCAATCCGTCGGCAACGTGTCTGATTATGACTACAGAAATTCTCCGAAGCATGTTGTACCGTGGGTCGGAGATCATGCGTGAAGTTGCGTGGGTGATCTACGATGAAATTCACTACATGCGTGATAAAGAGCGTGGTGTGGTCTGGGAAGAAAGTATCATTCTTTTACCACACAAAGTCCGATTCGTGTTTTTGTCGGCGACAATCCCAAACTCGAAGGAATTTGCTGGATGGATTTGCCATATTCATCATCAGCCATGCCACGTTGTGTACACGGATTATCGTCCTACTCCACTGCAGCATTATGTGTTCCCGGCTGGAGGCAATGGTCTGCATTTAGTTGTGGATGAGAAGGGGAAATTTCGTGAAGATAACTTCCAAAAGGCTATTGCTACCTTGTCTGCGTCTACGATGGATAGCGAAGCAGAACTGGCATCATTTGGCAGCAATAACAAGCGTCGAAAAGGACAAGCTAGTGCTGGAAATCCGAAAAAGAAAGTTGGCAACGACGTATTCCGTATTGTGAAGTTGATTATGGAGCGCCAGTACGATCCAGTGATCATCTTTTCCTTCAGTAAACGCGAGTGTGAGTCGTACGCATTATTGATGTCAAAGTTAGATTTCAATACCGAGGAAGAGAAGCAAATGGTCGAGCAAGTGTTTAAAAATGCGATGGATTCACTCTCAGACGACGACAAGACTCTTCCTCAAGTGGATTCGATTTTGCCGTTGCTTCGCCGCGGTATTGGTATCCATCACGGTGGTTTATTGCCGATTTTGAAGGAAGTAATTGAAATTATGTTTGGCGAGGGACTGCTTAAGTGTTTGTTTGCCACGGAAACGTTTTCCATGGGGTTGAATATGCCTGCAAAGACAGTTGTCTTTACTAACTGTCGCAAATACGATGGTAAAGACTTTCGGTGGATCACATCGGGTGAATACATTCAAATGTCGGGTCGTGCAGGTCGTCGTTCCGTGGATAACCGTGGTATTGTTATCCAAATGCTCAGCGAGCAAATGGAACCACAAGTGGCCAAGAGCATTTTGTATGGACAGGCTGATCCATTATTCAGTGCCTTCCACTTGGGATACAATATGCTGCTCAACTTGCTTCGTGTCGAAGATGCGGACCCAGAGTACATGATCAAGCAGTCATTTCATCAATTCCAAAATGAACAAGCTGCGCCTGCACTGGAGGATGCTTTGGAGCGAACACGTATGGAAAAGGACCAAATCGTGATCAAGAACGAACAGGAAGTTGCAGAATACTATTATTTATCGAAATCGCTAGTGAAATTGAAGGAGGAATTTTTGGCGATTCGGAACAAAACGGAATATATTGTTCGCTTCCTGAATGGTGGAAGACTCGTGAAGCTTTACACGCGGCCAGATGAAGATGAGAAAAAGAAATGGGATTGGGGAGTCATCATCAACTTCACTACCAAGAATGCCAGTGATTCCACGTCTGCCAATCCCGACACTGTGGTGCATGTACTATTGAATTGTCTCAATACTCCAAATGGCAAGTCTAGCGACGCAAACACCAATGAGTTGCCTGTACCTGCGCCTACTGGAATCATGGGACTCTCGTCAACTACGAATTGTGAGATGAAGATTTGTCCAGTACCGTTGGAGATGCTGGACTTGATGTCTTCCCTGCGTGTGTACATCCCGAAAGATTTACGAACAACTGAGAGCCGCCAAGCAGTAGGGAAATCTGTTAAGGAGGTCTTACGTCGATTTCCTCAAGGTGTCCCATTATTGGATCCAATCGAGGATATGGATATACGCGATGATCAGTTCACCCGCATTATCAAGAAGATTGCAGAGACAGAAGAAAAGGTTCGTGCTTCGCCATTCCATGAAGCCAAGGACAAGGACACACGGTTTGCATTGTACAACTTGAAAATGGAAAATGAGGCCAAAATGCGCGAGTTGGAGCGTCAGATCAAAGAGTCCAAGTCGTTGGTGCTACGCGATGATCTCCGTCGTCGTCGACGTGTGCTTCGTCGTCTGGAATTTGTGGGTAAAGATAGCGTCATCCAGCGCAAGGGACGAACGGCCTGTGAGGTGTCGACGGCGGACGAATTACTGGTGACGGAGATGATTTTTAACGGCCAGTTTAATGATCTTACAGTCAATGAAACTGTGGCGATCTTGAGCTGTTTGATCAATACCGAAAAACAGAAAGAAGGCCAGAAACCGCCCGCTGCTGAGAGCCTAGAAACTCCCATTCGACAGTTGCGTGAAACTGCACGACGCATCGCAAAGGTGATGCAGGATGCCAAGATCTCAATTGACGTAGAAGAATACGCTGAGTCGTTCAACACGAGCTTAGTGGACGTGGTCATCGCCTGGTGTGAAGGCGCCAAGTTTTCACAGATATGTAAGATGACGGATGCATTTGAAGGCACGATCATTCGTTGTCTACGGCGGCTGGAGGAGTTGATTCGCCAACTGACACTCGCAGCGCACACCATTGGTGACGTCGAGTTGGAGAAAAAATTTGATGAAGGAGGCAAGAAACTCAAGCGTGATATTGTTTTTGCTGCCTCACTCTACTTGTAAGACAGCCTATTATCACTGCAGGTTGTACAACTTGAATGTGTATAATAGCAGCATCATTCACTATCGTTCGTTAACATGATGCTGTGCTGCGGTCCAGCCCGATTTGCTCAACTTTATCTGTCATATCGCCTTAGTACAGTTATAGAATCGCATATTTTTTCTAAAAGAGTTTTTTTACTTGTTGTATACTTTGCATCGTCCCACCTCATGTATCAGCAAGGAGTCCACCAGATGCTGGTGCATCGACGATGGTGTGACATCACGCACACATTTGACATAAAACTCCTGTATTCATTCTCACAGGATCGCTCATGGTAGTTGTAAAGAAATTTTGATTGCCTTTCATCGTCTCAAATTCATTTATAGAGGTAATCTCTCAGACAAAAACCCTGGCCTGTCGATGACCTGATGCGGGAGTCTCATGTACTGGTAGATGGTACAGATAGAGCAGACCACCAGGCAGAGGTGGACCTCGATGAATCAAACATGGACATGCTTCATCACTTTCCAATCCGCACGAAAACATTCACGTCAACCCATAAAGTAGAAAAGTCTTCAGTTTACTCGCCATAGTAACCATGACCTCAGTGAAAGAACCCCGTCTGGTGACACACATGAACTCGAAATATGCCGCGCATATCGCCTATACAGAGCAGACTATCCAGAAAGTCAAAGTTGCTACAGGGATCACATTGGCGTACATCATCCAGGAAGATCCCACCCAGGGTTCTGCAGACGAAGAGGAAACTCGGATCGTGCTCATCATGGGCTACGGGTATCGTAAAGAGGAATGGGCCCCAGTGGTGGACGATTTATTAACACAATGGAAATCATTGGGGTTCGCCTCCAAACTGAAAGTGCTGACGTTTGATAACCGTGGCGTGGGCGATTCCGACTCACCATGGGGCAAGTACTCCACTAAGACCATGGCCAAGGACACATTGGCGTTGCTGGACCATATCGGCTGGTCAAAGGCGCATATCGTTGGTATCAGTATGGGAGGTATGATCTCCCAGGAACTGGCACTGCGTGCACCAGAGCGCGTGCAGTCACTGTCACTCACAGTCACATCGCGTGGAAAATTCTCACCAGATACATCAACATTCCCAGCAATTTGGACCACGAAAACCTCAAGCGATGCCGCTAAGATCATCGATGCGATGATGTCATTCCTCTATCCAAAGGAGTTTCTCGATAGTAAAGTAAACGACTCCTTAACCGCACGTGAGATACTCCAGAAATACCATACGGGTGTCTCCGTCCGTTTAAATAATCCTACTACCGCAGGGGCACTGGGCCAGTCAGCTGCATTAGTTCTGCACTACGTCTCCGACACGAGACTGAAAGAGATTCGAGACGCCGGGTTTCCAATCTTGATCATCGGAGCCCGACAGGATCTGTGTATTGACGTCTCTCACACAGTGCATTTCCAGAACATCCTGAAAGGCGAACACGTGCACTCGGTTATCTTTGAGGATTGTGGTCACGGCGTGTTCCTACAGCAATTGGAGGCGTACTCGAAAGAGATCATCGATGTTGTTCGCCGTGCAAAATAAGTAAGTTGTAGATACAGTTTGCTTTTCTTGAATATGTAGGTTGTGAAGTCAGTAGTTGTTCGTAAATGAATAGAAAACTATATGAATAACCATCGATTATGTTCACTTGTTTTCGCTAACAAATCCTCGTATCGGCAATCGCATACTAGCGATCTCTGGCAATCCCGCGTCGAATCGTGCGGATAATGTCTTCAGCGACCTCATCCAGGTATTGAATAAAGACTCCATGCCCTGCATCTTCATACATGACCATATGCACATGGTCCGCAGCGAGGATCCGATGCAATGTGCGTGTTTCTTGAGCGGGAATGATTACATCCTGCGCGCCACTGAGCAGCAAAATCGGGATTTGATGGTCGCGAATGTCACGAAGTCGGTCATCAGAGACATAATGCGATAACACGGCAGCGCTTTGGCCGACGATGCCCAACACGCGTGGCGATTCACGATTCTCGACCAAAAACATGTGGCATTCATGCATGACTTCGTAAAGACTTCGGGTGTCAGATTCCATTTCGCTAATCAGAAATTCGGGTGGATAGAGTACCATCAGCAAATTATGGGTCTCTGTCGGTGGGTCACTGGTATCCAAGGTCCTGGTCATGGGGATGATTCCCGAGAAGTTGGGGATGTACCTTCCTCTTGTCGTCACGAGCAGACTTAGCGACTGGATGCGATGAGGAGCCATGTGTGCCAGCTCCAGTGAGACCATGCCACCCATACTAGAATATATCGCATCGGAAATATGCCGTTAGAATCTGACTGCTCAAGATCCAACTCATCTTTCCAGTCACAACTGGAAAATGCATACCTTAAACCAACGATGTGCGCTTGTTTCCAGCCAACGTGGTCCATCAACGCCAATGCATCTTCAGCAAGCGTTCGCGTCGAGTACGTGCCGATTGGCGATGTGCTTCCACCTACACCACGGTTGTCGAAGCTGAGTATCTTGAGTTTCTCGTTGCTTCCATGCACTGTCTGCCACTGATTCAGCAATGTGTCGATTGTCGGAGCCCACACTTCTTTTGTATGCGAGAAACCCATAACCATTACCACCCGCACTTCTTCTCGTACATCATCTGTGGTAGTCGAAGCGTTCTCTAAGTATTCATGCCATGCGTACTCCATGGTAATGCCCGTTGCAATCTTGGCGCGACGGATACGATCGACATGAAAATGATGCTGGGCACTATAAACTGCGTCGACATGTGCCTGGTGACGAAATCCTTTCTTCTCACTCGTGCTGGTCGTGACAGTTGTGGCGCAATTGTTTCTCATGGTATCGATACAAAATGGAAAAATGGAAAATGAGAAGATGTCAACTACTAACGATTACCAGTATACGGTCTAACCGTGTGGACACGAACAAAAATCACTCTGACAATGGATATTATGTGATGGCATTCATTATGGAGATGCATATTTATGAGTACAGCATGATTAATGAAGCAGCTCCAATGATGTCATCTATTTACAGTGGACATGATCATGAGCAACACATATACTGTATTGACATTATCTTAACGCTCATATTAGTTCATCTCAATTTTATCCCTTGTGTCGGTTCTTCTCTTCCACGTCATTTATACTAGACACTGCTTACAACGATACTTGGGCGAATGTGCGCATGACGCCATCGGCAACTTCTTCTGCGTATTGAAGAGCGACACCATGACCGCCATGCTCGAAGAAAAGCGTATGAACATGGTCCGCATCCATATGTTTCCGCAACGTGAGTGTTTCTGTTGGTGGGATGAGAATGTCCATCATACTCCCTACGATCAAGATGGGGAATCCGGTGTTCTGAATGGCACGCAGCCGTTCATTCGACACATAATGTGTTTTTACGGCCATGAATTGACCAAAAAGTCCCACGATACTCCCAGACTTACGTGTTTTCGCTCGGTATATGTGATAGGCCTGCATTACATCACGGAGTTTCTCGCCAGTATCAGTCATGTGCTGTGCCAGGAATGGCGGTGAGTACATAAGCTCCAGTGAGCACTGCGCAATCACTGCTGGATCTTTAGAAAAGATCATGTTGTGCATAGGAACCTTTGACCGTGGATCCGGTTGATATTTGCCACGTGTTGTCACCATTAACGTGAGTGAAAGGACACGCTTTGGCGCCGCAGTAGCCAATTCCAGCGAGATCATACCACCCATACTGATGCCAACGATATGCGCATCATCCCAGCCCATATAATCCAAGAGCGCGAGTGTATCCTGCGCCATTTGGCTGGTTGTGTAGCGCCACCACGTCGCGTCTGTGTTACCCACACCACGGTTGTCAAAGCTAAGAATCTTTAAATTCTTCTGCTTCTTACTGACATTCCATTTCGCCAGCAACATGTCCACCAACGGTGCCCACGCCTCTTTCGTCGTTGCGAAACCCATAATGAGCACGACTCGTTCTTCGTGTAAGTTCACATTGGCTGGTTCAGTGGCGTCTTGATTGGTGTGGATGACGTATTCGACAGTAATACCCGTTGAGATGGTCGCCTTGCGAAGCTGATCGGCGCTATAGTGCTTGGACGCGGAGTAGAGCGCGTCCACGTGCCGTTGTGTGCTCACACCTTTTGCAGAAACAGTAGGAAACTCGACCATTGTTGTATAGACCGATGGTTAGCGTTCGAATGGTAGTTTATATGCTTTGGGCTTTTTCAACCGATGTGATGTGGTAAGTCGGTCAGTACCCCATTGGGCTTCCATATGATCTTGTCAACATTCCCCAAGTTCAAATCCCACTTTGCATGTGGGTGGGTTTCATTGTGTGGAAGGATCTCTCTGATGATTGGCTCAATAATAATTTGAATCAGAAGAAAAAAACATAAGAAACTGTTTTCCATTCTCCATCACCATCAACACATAGACGTCTTTGATCTCACAATAAAAGCGCTTCAATGTAAGCAATTCACATACCAACCATCGGATGAGCTTGCCGAGATACAATTAAGTAGAATGGCACGGTGGATACTACAAATGCGACGTCGATGTTAAAGTTACCTGTGCAATGGTCTGTATCACTGCGTCGACAACTTCCTCCACATACTGGAAAGAGACTCCATGCCCACCATGTTCAAAAAGCAATGAACGCACATTGCTAGTATCCATATACCTCTTCAGGATGAGCGATTCTTTGGGTGGAATGAGAATGTCCATCATACTGCCCACAATCAGGATTGGGTAGTGTGATTTCCGGGCAATTTCTCGCAGTCGTTCGTCAGAGACGTAGTGAGCGTTGATCGCCTGGAGCTGGCCAAAAATACCAACCATATTCACATCCTTTCGTTTTCTCACCAGACTTTCATGGTACTTCAGCATCACATTGAATAGACCCTCGCCAGTATCAGCCATTTGACTTTGAAGGAATGGCTCCGAGTACATGATTTCCAACGTAGATTGAGCGACTACCGACAGATCCTGCGAAGTCGCAATTTTCCTCATAAGTTCAATTGCCCGGCTACTCCGATCATGTCTTCCTCTCGTTGTAACCATCAACGTTAAGGATTGCAGGCGATGCGGTGCCATAGACGCTAGTTCTAAAGCGATCATCCCTCCCATGCTGATGCCTACGACATGAGTAGCCTCCCATCTCAAATAATCCAGCAGTGCTAACGTATCTTCAGCCATTTGCTTGATCGAGTATCCACTTTTGCTTTCTTTCGATTCCTCGTAGGGAGGTGAATCAGTATTTCCCACACCACGATTGTCAAAGCTCAAGATTCGGAGATTTTTCTTTCGTTCATGTGCTTTCCATTTCTCCACCAAGAAATCAATCGTCGGTGCCCACGACTCTTTCGTTAATGTGTAACCCATAATAAGCACCAAGTGTTCCTCCGGTAAGTTCAAATTGGCTGGTTCAGTAGCGTCTAAGTTAGAATGGATAGTGTATTCAACCGTAATCCCAGTCTTGATGGTCGTCTTGCGAAGTTGATCGGCACTGAAGTGCTTTGGTTCAGAGTAAAGCGCATCGATATGGCGTTGTCTGCACACACCTTTTGCAGAGGTCAGGGGAACATTAGAGGTGAACATGCTGCCTCTACACTTGCTTCTGGTTTCTTTAGACGTGTGCGTGTGTTCTTGGCTTTTTGAGTATGGTGATTGCTGGGTCATGTCAACAGCGCCATGCCCAAGTTCAACCTACTCAAAAAAAATTGCATACAATAATTCTGAAATATTTTGTGTAAATTGATTGGCCAATAATAAATTTATCCAATCGCTGTATAATGATCGCTATTTTTTTCAGTATTGCTTCATGTTTGGCGAAAGAATAAAGTGTTCGAGTCGACATGAAATTTGACCTACATCAGCGTGGAGATGTGGTAATGGAATGCATTGATTGATACTTTTCAATGAAGTAACTACAGATCGCTGTTATCTTATCACAACGAACCGAGCCATGCAATAAAACGCATATACATGTTTGAGAACAGACCAAGACACAGCAACGCACAAGCTGGTCGGTTGATACATTTACGAGGACGCTCGCGCCACTGTCTGAATAATGGCATCAGCGACTTCCTGCACATATTGCAACGATATACCATGACCACCATGTTCAAGGAATAACGTGTGAACATGATCCGCATCCATGATTTTCTTGAGAACCATCGATTCTTCCGGCGGGATGAGGATGTCCTTCATACACCCCACGATCAATATCGGGAAACCAACTTTCTGGATAGCACGTAACCGCTCATCAGAGACGAAATGAGTCTTCACAGCAAAGAGCTGACCAAGCAGACCCATAATACTGCCAGATTTCGGGCTCTTCGCGGCAAATTCGTGAAAAGTTAGCAACACATCACCGACATTTTCTCCTGTGTCAGACAAGCAATGCGCGAGTGACTCGTCCGAGTACAGCAGAGCGACGGCATATTTGGCCTGCGCCAGTGGATCTCTTGCGAATATCATTCCCACCATGAGTGCTTCGGCTCGCTTCGTTGCCGCATATTTCCCTCGCGTGCTGACGATGAGCGTCATGGACTGCACCCGTTGAGGAGCAATAGAAGCGATTTCTAATGAAATCATACCGCCCATGCTGATACCAACGACATGAACAGCATTCCATCCAATGTGATCCATTAATGCTAACGTATCCGCTGCCATCTCACTGGTAGTGTATCGCCACCATGGCGCATCCGAGTTTCCGCAGCCACGATTATCAAAACTCAGGATCTGAAGATTCTTCTTCCGTTCTTGCACATTCCAGTTCTCCAAGAGCATGTCTACCGCCGGCGCCCATGCTTCTTTTGGCCCGCTATAGCCCATAATGAGCACTACTCGCTCATCAGGCAGATTCGAATTTTTTGGATCATCTGCGTCTGTGTTGGTGTGGATTGTATATTCGACTGTTATCCCTGTGGCGATTGCCGCTCGTTTGATCTGATCCACGCTGAAGTACTTAGGCGCGGAGTAGAGTGAATCCACTTGACGCTGTGTCGATAATCCTTTCGCGGGGACGATGTTGATGCCGTCGGTCATGGTGAATGCTATGGACTCTGAGCGCTTTGAAAAGAAATGGAATATGATTTTGACATTCTAATTCTTTTTCTTCTTATGATCCTGATTTTATCCATTCTGAGATAGCTGTCCCACTGTAGACCTTGCTATCTTCGCGTTACTCTATCAAAACGTGTCTGCTAAAGGTAAAATGCGGAAAAATGTCTATACCGTTCAATACTACCTGCCCTATACCCCTACTACGTTACATGCCATGATTCATGATTATTTCTAATGCACAATCTTACTTTAGTCAGCTGGAAACGTCGATGTTTTTTTCACAGCTTTCAAAATTGAGGCTTTCCAGCTTTACCCTCATATTTCGCTATTTGTTTCAGAACTCGCTTCAAAGGATCGAACTCAAATGAAACGGTAGCAAGTTATTATAATATAAACATTGACATTGACATGATGAAAGCGACAAGCTAGTTGTAAACATCATTAAGATGAATACGAAAAAGAAGGCGCTAGCTTGCTGCTGATGGATATCACTTCGTACTACGTGACGCATGGCGGAATTCACAATAATGACCGAGAGATCGTCTGCATAATTCCATCTACCACTTCTTCAGCATATTGGACATTAACTGCATGACCTCCGTCTTCAAATAGCAATGTCTGGACGTGTTGAGCATCCAAATGCTTTCTCAGCGTATCGGATTCCACTGGTGGGATGAGAATGTCCTTCATGCTACCCACGATCAAGATAGGGTAGCCAGCTTTCTTAATGGCTTTCAGACGCTCGTCGGAAACAAAGTGCGTCTTGATTGCCAACAATTGGCCGATCAATCCCTTCATGCTCGCCGTTTTGCGTGTCTTGGCTTTGGCTTCATGATATCTAAACAGCACATCATGAAGGAGCTCACCTGAATCTATCATTCGTTTAGCGAGAAAGGCATCTGAATATAGGAGTTTCAATGCATATTTTGCCGCTACCACTGGATCCTTGGATTTCGTCATTCCTTTCATAAGCTCATTTGATCGAGGGTCTGGATCATATCGCCCGCGTGTGGTTACCATGAGTGTGAGCGATTTGACTCGCGATGACGCTGCAGACGCTAGTTCAAGTGCAATCATCCCACCCATGCTGATGCCAACGAAATGAGCAGAATCCCAGCCAACATGGTCCAACAGCGCTAAGGTGTCTTCCGCCATCTCGCTAGTCGTGTATCTCCACCATGGCGCATCGCTGCCCCCAGTGCCGCGGTTATCAAAGCAAAGAATCTTAAGGTTTTTATGTTGTTCATGTCCTTTCCATTTCTCCACCAATAAATCAATTGTTGGTGCCCATGCCTCTTTCTGAGTCGCAAATCCCATAATGAGCACGAGGTGTTCCTCTGGTAAGTCCGCATTCTGTGGATCGCTGGTGTCGTAATTGGAATGGATAGAATACTCGACTGTGATTCCAGTCTTGATAATCGCCTTGTGAATCTTTTTGGCATCAAAATGCTTGGGTGCGGAGTAAAGTGCATCCACCTGACGTTGTGTGGATAGCCCTTGCGCATTTAAAATGGGGAACTCGACCATTTTTGGTTGGATTTAAATTTTGCGATAGATGAAGAGTTATTTGACTCTTGCGCAGGTGCGAGTAAGATTAACAATACGCGTGTTCTTGTGTGTTGGAAATGTGTAGTCATCTCTGCGATCCTTGCTAACGCCCTACAGAAGGCAATCGCTAGGCTCGTGTGTCTATGAGCGTGTGCAGCAACAAGCCAAACGGCATTTTGTGTTGACGAACTATTCATTTTGGCCCTTTTTTGCACTGATAACCATGCCTAACGATCAAATCAAGATGCCTAACGATATGAAAGTCAAAGAAACCAAAGTCCGAAAGCGTTTGGCGTCGCTGAAGTGGCGAAGTATGCGATACGACAATATCTAATCATTGGGTGCGTCGCTATATCAAGCAATTGCTTTCCTGGTTTTTGTGCATGAGGCACCAGATCAGATTTCCTTTGCGAATCGCAAATATTTTCATCCAATAGAATTATCTAATTCTAAAGTATGATATTTTTATTGGATCAAATACGGTATAAAATACGTTTGACATTTCAGCTAGGTTTGGCACACTATGTGAGATCACTATGCTTTTTTGGCCCTTGCAAACGTTTGGATCAATGCCTCAGCAACCTCCTCCATACATTGAATGGAAACTCCATGTCCACATCGTTCAATAAACAACGTGTGAACATGATTGCCATTCATAATTTGCTTCAGTGTAATAGACTCGATGGGTGGGATGACAATATCTTCCATTGCGCCGATGATCAATATAGGAAAACCTACACTCTGAATACCTCGCAGACGATCATCGGAGACATAATGCGTTAGAATCGCCAATAATTGATTGATCATACCTATGATGCTACGCTTTCGCGCTTCTGCACGTTGGACATGGAGTGTATACATGACATCATAGAGCAGGTCTCCCGTATCAGAGACTCGACCTTGTAGGAAGGAGTCAGCATATAGTAACTGGAGTCGACATTTCGCTACGACCACTGGGTCTCGAGAAATGAGCGATCGACGCTGTGGGGCTTTTGCGACTGGGTTTGTTTTGTACTTGCCTCGGGTTGTCACCATCAGTGTCAACGATTTCACACGACTTGGTGCAATTGATGCCAACTCCAGCGAGATCATTCCACCCATACTGAACGCATAACAACGAAAGTTGTTATTATCGGAAATCAAAAAGAATCAAGCTTGCTTTATTTTACCTGATGCCAGCGATGTGAGCGCTATCCCATCCAACATGGTTCATGAGCGCCAAAACATCCTCTGCCATTTGACGAGAAGTATATCTCCACCAAGTCACGTCAGATCCACCCGTCCCGCGATTGTCAATGCTGATAATCTTGAGGTTCTTCTGTTGTGCTTGCACATCCCACTTGAGCAACAGCATGTCGATCGTCGCCGCCCATGTTTCTTTAGGTTGCAAAAAGCCCATAATCAACATCAGTCGTTCTTCCAGAAATTTCGAATTGGGAGCATCATCAATGTTTTGACTGGTATGCATTGCATATTCCATGGTGATTCCAGTGGAGAGTTTCACTCGACGGATCTTGTCGGCGGTGAATAATCTTGGAGTCGAGTACAACGCGTCGATGTGACGCTGCGTTGAGATGCCTTTCGCGTATACAGTCGGGATATCAAACATCGTTTTGTCAAGCCAATAGTTAGCTGCGGATAGAATCGCGGTTTGCTGTGCTACGCATGGGTAAAGCATCCCAAGTTGAACTTCCGAGAAGGGAAGGTGGCGCTTCCTGCATAACTGTAATCATTCAGTATGTTTATGTGAGTATCCAAAATATCTCTATCAACTCCCAAAATTGCAGTGTATTTCGGGTTGATTGATTAGAACAAGGACTGCCTGCCGTGTTTCTTGCGTCTCGTCCAAAAGGTCTCATTCCTTCCATTCATGTTCTGTCCCAACGCTACATGGACAGTCATGACATTTGTAACTAAATAAAGGAATGGGCTAATGGCTAACGTCGACAAAGGCAAATGTATCGAGTTGTACAAGAGTAGCAAGATGCTTGCATAACGGGATTACATCTGCTAACCTTTAGTCCCCACCTCTTTTGTACAATGCGTCGTACAAACTATACAAATGTACCACGCGTAATACAAATGGGGGGTTAAAGGTTAAAGACTTAAAACGCTAATAATGATTATTCTAACTGTTGATGAAGTCCTTCTTCCATCTTTTGGGACTTCAAAGATGACGTCCAAGCAAAAAAGGTTCTCAAGCAAGCATCAAGAACAATGCTCGCGTAGTCTCACTACAAATTTAAGAAGCTGCTGAAGGACGCGTGATCAAGTGTAAGGAACAATATACAAAAAAGACTTGTTCTCAGAGTCCAGATATCGAAGATGGTTACTTCGCAATCGTCTAGTCTTAACTAGCTTTTGGTAGTCAAGTTGGGCTCGAACGACACAATAGGAGATTCTCTATGAGTTACCCGTACTTTGGTAACACATATGATCTCTTGAGGCGTTAGTATATGAATGATGCACTATCCCTGCCCAATTTTAAAAGTTGTTTCTCGTCTCCATATTATAGCTTGGAGCGCCGGAACGTTTGTATCAATCCATCCACGACTTCTTCCATATGCTGAATATGCACGCCATGGCCACCATTTCTGAAGAATAGTGTTTGTACATGATCACTACCGTCCATGTGCTTCTTTAGTCGGAACGACTCTGTCGGTGGAATGAGAATGTCTTCCAAGCCTCCAACGATCAAGATCGGAAACCCAGCCTTGCTGATTGCTTGCAATCGTTCATTAGAAACGAAATGTGTCTTAATTGCCAATGCCTGACCAATCGTCCCTGTGAGAGTTGGTAAAGGATGACGGGCCGGTCGTGAAGCGTGATAGCGCGATAGCACATCGTAGACTGTTCCATCTCGATCCTGGACGGTTCCTTCCAGGAAAGCGTTAGGGTACATCAGTTCCAGCATGCAATTGATGACAGTTGTTCCATCTCTCGAGAAAATTGATCCCAGCACAAGCGAATAGGATCTTGCGCTTTGCTTGTACTTCCCCCGTGTCGTAACCATTAGCGTCAGTGATTGTACCCGCTCCGAAGCGGTGGACGCCAGTTCCAACGAAATCATTCCGCCCATACTGCAACCGCAACAACCTATTTAGACAGGCAGCCACAAATACAGTAAAAAATAACAATCATACCTGAGACCAACGATATGAGCCGATTTCCATCCAACGTGATCCATTAGGGCCAGTGTGTCCATTGCCATCTGATTCGTCGTGTATCGACCCAACGGCATGTCGGTACTTCCGATGCCTCGATTGTCAAAAGTTAATATTTTAACATTTTTCTGTGGTTTCGATGCCGACCACTTTTCTAGGAGCAAATCAATTAATGGTGCCCACTGCTCTTTAGTTTGTAGAAACCCCATAAGCATAACAATGCGTTCTTCTGGGAGCTCTCGGCGATCTGGTTCCTGTGCGTCATAGTTGGTATGAATAGCGTAGGATACCGTCAGTCCCGTCGCGATTGTCGCCTTTTGCAATTTATCTTGTGCGAAGTGCTTATATGCCGAGCGGAGTGCTTCTACGTGACGAGTAGTGCTGAAACCTGCTGCTGCAACTGCCACCATGGTCTCCTTTCCCGTGCTTCAGGGTGAGCTGGAGAGTGCGAACTGGTTTGTTGAGGTTTGTCATGCGTGTCAATGTGATGGCGTCATCAAGTTTGGTGCAAGGTTCGATTATTGGTCAAAGAAAATTTATTGTATTGATAATTGAACGATAATGTATAAATACGTTGATTTAATATCCGATATTGATTTTAACTTTTTTTTACGGATCTGCAGTTGCAACTGCCGCTTGGACTTTACCTAATTAATACAGTATTACTCATAGTTACCTAATTTTTTCATTATTTTTTATAAGAAATGGGTAAAATTGGGAGGTTAAATCTTGCAATTACAGCAACT